>CM031620.1:5030233-5057733 GCA_018398815.1 Conus ventricosus | reverse complement strand
AGACTGACTGCCTACACTACCCCTTTCAGTTGTCCCACAGACTGACTGCCTACACAACCCCTTTCAGTTGTCCCCACAGACTGACTGCCTGCCTACACTACCTTTCAGTTGTCCCCACAGACTGACGGCCTGCCTACACTACCTTTCAGTTGTCCCCACAGACTGACTGCCTGCCTACACTACCCCTTTCAGTTGTCCCCAGTCTCCTTCACTGCAGCCTCAGGCTTCTCCACTTGCTGCATCTGCTGCAAAATGGCTCATTGATTGGCTTCCTTCAGTCTACCTGACACTCGGACACAGTTGTTACCAGGATAACCTGCACATGAAGCTTCAATCTGCATGGTATCCTTTCTATACAAGGACAGAGAAGCTGTCTGATTCTTGGTGTGACTCGTATGAGATGAGCTATCAGTAACATTCTCAGAAATTTTACACCTACCACACTAGTGTTTGGTCCAGCCACGGTGCAAGAAATCTTCGACACTGAGATTCACGGTAGAACTTCCCTTGCTAGTTCTTCCCACCTTATATGGGTTTTGAAACATAAGCACACTTTTCAAAAGACAAACGAACAACAAAAAATACACACAAAAACAAACAAAAACGGTATGGGAAAAAGATTCTACTTCCCATACCAGCACTGACGAATGCTTTTAGGTAAAATCAAACCAGATTGTCAGCTTCTTCCCACTGCCAGGTTCATTCAAAGACGCCATTATCCTAATGCCTGTGACAATGTCATTGACAGAACACCCTGTAAAGCTGCTGCACAGTTAACACTATTGACAATGTCATTGACAGAACACCCTGTAAAGCTGCTGCACAGTTAACACTATCTGACAATGTCATTGACGGAACACCCTGTAAAGCTGCTGCACAGTTAACACTATCTGACAATGTCATTGACGGAACACCCTGTAAAGCTGCTGCACAGGTGAACATTATCTTAACTTGCTGGATGGTGGTACCACTAGGTCAAGGGTCTGCAGAAAATTTTATGTTACCAAGCTGTTTCTCAAAAGTTAGGATCTTGGGTATTAGAACAATTAATATACAGACAATCCTCTGTCTCTTTAAGAAAGAGTTGGTATCAGCTACAGTTTTCCTTCAAGTCATTTTTCCCCCTACATCTCAAAGCTGTTTTTCTCCTTTTTATCCAAACTGAATTCAGTGATTAACTGTTACTTTGTAAACCAGTTGGTGCACTGACCAACAGTTGTACATGGTATGTTGGAAAGAATCCAAATGACCAGCTTCATCGTCATCACAACAGATTAATTTCTGAGAAAATTTGGTTTGCTCTCCTCTGGAAAGATATTGCACCATCCATTTTTTTTTCTGTTTGGTTAATCAAAAAGGATTTTACACAGTAGAATTTTGCCAGACACCACCCTCATTGCCTTGAGTTCATTTGTGGGAGTGTGTGATAATATGGTACACAGTGGACATGATAAGGAAGACTAGCAGTCCAGTCACTGTTTAGTGTTCAGTAGAGGCAGACAGAAGACCCACACCCAAATAGACACTTGATCCACAGACTCTAGATGACAGCCTGACCCACCTGACCACCTTTAAACCATTTTATTTAGACAAAAAAGTAGGAATGACAGACAGCTGCAGAGAAAACCTTTGCTTTGATTTTGTGTGCGTGTAGGTTTTTTTTTTTTTCTTTTTCATTTTTTTTGATAGCTCTAACAGAAAATGCATAATATCATGATGAATGGAAGTAAAATGTTGGAATCGGTCAAGAAAATCTCTGCATCTCACTATGAGGATTTATACCATCCAATTTCTGGTAGTTAAGCCACAACACATATCCATCACTGTACTGGAAAGTGCTCTCAAGGTGCTCTCATATCGCTATGGACACACACAACAGTTACAGACGTCCATGGACTTCCCCTTGATAGCAACTGCATGCAAGCTTTATGCCAAGGGATGCAACTGGACAACACAACAGGCATGCAGGAACATGACAACACCTAGTGCTATTTAGCTAACGACAAACTCACCCCAGGTAACTCAGTTCCATTGATTATAGCACGCTTGTTTTCAATCAACAAAATACCCGATTTAATAAACAAGCAGTTCAGTTACGTAGCGTTACAGTGCGCATCCCTCCCCTGTTTCAGTTCATTCGCCCAAGGCAGTCAACACCACTGTCAGTCACCCTGTGAGCTGCCAGACCTCCCACACACAGCCCAGCATTCCAGAAAATGTTCTTCTGAGTGGAAACAGCAGGAGACAGGAAAATTCAACCACTGTGGGAAGGTGTAGCTATATCAGTATTATAACAATGCTGTCTTTTCAAGCAGCATTACAGCAGTTCATGGTTTTTGATAGTGCGTTGAATGAAGTTTGTTTTTTTACTTTTAGTTCTTTTACACCTGTGGACGAGTCTATATATGACACACCTCTTCTATGATGAAGTCTATATATGACACACCTCTTCTATGATGAAGTCTATATATGACACACCTCTTCTATGATGAATTCTCCCCACACCGTCCAAAGAAAAAAAAAGAAGAAAAAAAAGAGAAAAAAATAGAGAGGGAAGGGGCGAAGGAAGTATGTGTCTGGGGAAGATGGGGTGTGGGGTGGGGATAGAAGGTTGGGGGAGGAGGGAAGGAAGGGGAGGGAGGAGAGATGACCCTGAAAGGAATGAGCTAATAAAAGTTCGACCCACACATAACTCTGTCTATCTATGTGTGTGTGTGTGTGTGTGTGTGTGTGTGTGTGTGTGTGTGTGTGTGTGTGTGTGTGTGTGTGTGAGTGTGTGTGTGAAAAATGTACTCATGCATTGCCCAGTACACCAGCAACAGAATCCTAACTCAACATCACCTGCATGATGGCCTGCATACACTCATGTACCTGGAATTTTGCTGGAGGAGCATTTATCTTCATGCATCATGCTACTGTCAAGAAAATGGACACGTTTTGGAGATTTCCTGGCTCTGCAGGGTTTGTTTTTTTTCCTTTTTTTCCCACTGAAGGGCAGTTTTTGAGAAAATCATTTATATTTTATCTTGATAGTGTACGGGATAACGTTTTTTTTTTTTTTTTTCATTTCACTGAAGGCGCAGGTTTTCAGAAAAATAGTTCATAATTTAGACTGATATTGTATGAGACAGCGTTTTTTTTGTTTGTTTTTCATTTCACTGAAGGCCGAGGTTTTCAGAAAACAGTTTATAATTTAGCTTGATAGTGTATGCAATAATGTCAGTTCCTACCTTGATCAAAGTGTAATGAAACGTTCTGTCTCTTACTTCACTGGAGATGCACATGACAAGTGTTCAACTTTCAGCCACTAACTGAATCCAGACTGCACAAGAATGACCTTAACTACCTAATCCGAGTACAGAACATAACTTTCAGAACCTAACTGAATCCAGACTGCACAAGGTAACATGAAACTTTCAGAACCTAACTGAATCCAGACTGCACAAGATAACAGGAGATAAGATAATGTTGCTTATAGCCCAGCCGACCGCAAAGGGCCACATCAGGGCTGGCACAAGATAACATGAAACTTTCAGAACCTAACTGAATCCAGACTGCACAAGTAACATGAAACTTTCAGAACTAACTGAATCCAGATGCACAGAACATGACTTCAGCCACTAAATGATCAGTGTACAAGATAATGTGAAACTTTCAGCCACCAACTTAATCCAGACTGCACAAGATAATGTGAAACTTTCTGCCACCAACTTAATCCAGATTGCACAAGATAATATGAAACTTTCTCCCACCAACTTAATCCAGATTGCACAAGATAATGTGAAACTTTCAGCCACTAATTTGACTGACATTGCACATGACAATGTGAAACGTTTCCAATCCGTCATGTAAAACGTTTCCATCCCAGATTAGCTACCAGATCATGTAAAATGTTTCCATCACGTGGTGCATGTGCACTATTAGCTACCAGGTCATGTAAAATGTTTCCATCACGTGGTGCATGTGCACTATTAGCTATCAGGTCATGTAAAACGTTTCCATCCCATGGTGCATGTGCACTATTAGCTACCAGGTTATGTAAAACGTTTCCATCCCATGGTGCATGTGGACTATTAGCTACCAGGTTATGTAAAACGTTTCCATCCCATGATGCATGTGGACTATTAGCTACCAGATCATGTAAAATGTTTCCATCCCATGATGCATGTGGACTATTAATTACCAGATCATGTAAAACGTTTCCATCCGATGATGCATGTGGACTATTAGCTACCAGATCATGTAAAATGTTTCCATCACGTGGTGCATGTGCACTATTGGCTACCAGGTCATGTAAAACGATTCCATCATGTGGTGCATGTGCACTATTAGCTACCAGATCATGTAAAACGTTTCCATCCCATGGTGCATGTGCACTATTAGCTACCATTTCAATGCTGCTGTTGTTGTTCTGTTGTACAATGGTGAATAAAGTACACCAACAATGAATGGGTGCATGGGCCTACCTTCATTTTCACTCCACTTTGCTTTCTTAAAACACGATGTGGGCATGTCATAATTCTTGGATTATGTTTGGACAAAGCTGAACACTTCACATATATAAAAAAAAAAAAAAACCCACCTTTTACAACATACACAATTATGCCCTTGACCAGTCAAGGGGGAAAGAAAAAGACGAGTGAAGCAGCAAAGCCTCTGTCCACCAGTCACAACAAAAGAGACATGTATCACACACAGCACAAATGACACCTGTGGTCAAACAATGATAGAAGCAGCAAAGCCTCTGCCCACCAGTCACAACAAAAGAGACATGTATCACACACAGCACAAATGACACCTGTGGTCAAAGAATGATAGAAGCAGCAAAGCAGCATAGTATCCATGCAGAAGATCAGATTAGCAAGATCAGTTCAACTCCGTCCCTCCGTATCCCAGAATGCAGCCAAGGAATCCATTTATTCAACTGAAAACCAAGATGCTCAATATCCTCCCATGGCACTATCACCTAACACATTCTTGCATTATCCAGTCATGAAAAAAAAAAAAAATCACAGCACAGCAGAAAGAATCGAATGCACTGAATGAATTAACAACACATGAGCTTGTCCACGAATCACATGCTCACATGCTCCCCTCTCTCTCTCTCTCTCTCTCTCTCTCTCTCTCTCCACACACACACACACACACACACACACACACACACACACACACACACACACACACACACACAGAGTCAGCAAAACATACCTGAGAAACACAATCAAAATCAGCAATGGCTTTTACTGATCCGAAGCTTAATTACATTAATTTTACTCTTCTCACAAGGCCTTATTTAGACAAGACAATTTTTGCCATGGAAAGAATGACAATGAAACAGTCAATTTTCATTGCCTTAAGGCTAAAGCCTTCAAGTGAAGACTGAAAGTTTGCACCTTTGCCTGAAGGATGTGTTGTGAGAGAACTGAAAGACTGTCTTGTGCTGAACTGAATTCCTGACACCAAAGATGAAAGCCGATATTTTAATAAAAGAAAAAAAAAAGCGTTAGCAGAAAGCTAAAAACTGGTATTTTCACCTAATATGAAAACAAACTGCTGAAGACTGATGTTTTGTTTCCTCAGAAGGTAGACATCAGCAAAAGATGTGCAGAAACAGGAACTTGAAAGCTGACATTTTTACTAAAAAGGAAGACGTCAATACAAAAATGAAGGCTGAGATTTTACCAAAAGGTAGATATCAACAGAAACCTTAAAGTTGTTCTCATTCACCAAATGGAAGACACAAAATACAGCCGACAAATGACATTTTTGTTTAAGAAAGGACATCGACAGACAGCTGAAAACTGATATTTTTGTTTCAAAGTGGACTTCAACAAAACGTTGAAAACTGATATTTGTAATAAAAGGAAAACATCAACAAAACGCTAAAAGCTGGTATTTTCAAAAAAGGAAGACATTTAACAGAACGTAAAAGCTGATTTTTTTCACCAAAAGGAAGGGCATCAAAAAAAACGCTAAAAGCTTGGGACTTTCCCCCAAAAGGAAAACACAACAGAACGCTAAAAACCCGGGATTTTTTTTCACAAAAGGAAGGGCATCAACAGATCACTAAAAAAACCCCTTTTTTTTCACCAAAAGGGAAGGGCATAAAAAAAAAACTAAAAGCTGGTTTTTACCAAAAAGGGGACATCAAAAAAAACGCTAAAAAAGGGTAAATTTTACCAAAAGGAAGACTTCAAAAAGAAAAAAAAAAGCCGGTATTTTCACCAAAAAAGGGAAAACATCAACGAACGCTTTAAAAATGGTATTTTCACCCAAAAAGGGAAAACTTTAAAAAAAAACTGAAAGCTTTGGGTTTCTTGTTCCCTTTTTTTTTCTTCTCTTTTTGCTTTTTTTAAAAAAAACCCTGCCAAAACCCGTGGATCCAACCCATGTGTTCATTTCCCCTCTAAAGCCCCAACCCCCTCAGAAAAGCCGTTAACGTCAGTGCATCGTAAGGGGAACCCACCAGAGGTGACGGGGTGCCTGCGCCGAATCACACTGGTGGTGTTTTTAAACGGGGGCACTTGATTTTAACTTTAGGGCACCCCCAAAATAAAGCCGCCCTACGAATGAAACCCTTTGCTAGTGGGGGAGCCAAAAAGAAAAAATCTGTCCTGAAACCCCAAAAGCCATAAAAGTTAGGCCCCAAAATTGGTCACCAAAAAAGGGGTGAGGCGTAAAAAGGGGCACAAAGTACCTTTTTTTTTTTAAAAATTCTGGAGATGGATGAGAAGGAGGAGGATGAACATTTGGTCATGGAGTTCCCTTCCCGGGCCAGGGCGGCACAACCAGGCTTTACTTATCTCCTATTCCTTGCACCTTCCCGGGCGCACAAAACCCGGCTTTTCTCTATCTCATTTTTTCCTTGCACCCTTCCCCTGCACAACCCGGCTTTACTCTACTTCCTATTCCTTTTGCACCTTCCGACTGCACAACCAGGTTTACACTATCTCCTATTCCTTGACCCTTCCCGAAAAAATGCACAACCCGGGTTTACTTTTGCTCTCCTATTCCCTTTCCCCTTCCCGACTGCACAACCGGCTTTACTGCTCTCCTTTCCCTTTAAAAATTCCAAACCCGCAAACCGGCTTTCTCTGCTCTCCTATTCCCGGGGGGGGGGGGGGAAATTGATGCACAACCCGGGTTTTTCTTCCTCCCTATTCCCTTTCACCTTAAAAACTGCACAACCAGGCTTTACTCTGCTCTCCATTCCCTTTCACCTTCCAGACTGCACAACCCGGCTTTTAACCCGCTCTTCCCATTCCTTGCCCCCTTCCCGCCCGCACCCAGGCTTTTTTCCTTTTCTCCTATTCCTTTCACCTTCCAGAAATGCACAACCAGGTTTTTACTCAAATTGCCATTCCTTTTCACCCTTTCCCGACTGCACAACCAGGCTTTTACCCCACCTCCTATTCCTTTCAAAATTCCAAACTTTCACACCAAAGGGTTTTCTTGGGTCCTTTTCCTTGCACCTTCCAGAATGCCAACCAGGTTTACTCTGCTCTCCTATTCCTTGCAAACCTTTCCCAAATGCACCCAGGCTTTACTCTGCTCCCCTTTCCCCCTTTCCTTTTCACCCTTCCCGACTGCACAAACCCGGCTTTTCTCTGCTCTTATTTTCCCTTTCACCTTTCCCGAAAGCACAAACCCGGGTTTTTCCTGTTTTCCTATTCCTTTAAATTAAAAACTGGCAAAAGGCTTTAAATTACTTCCCTTTTTTTTGGACCTTTCCAATGGCAAAAACCAGGCTTTAAATCTGCTTCCTGTTCCCTTGGAAACCCTTCCCCGACTGCCCCAGGGTTTTTTTTCTGCTCTCCTTTCCTTGCACCTTCCAAAAATTTACAACCAGGCCTTTACTCCTCTTCCTATTCCTGGGACCTTTTCCCGACTGCACAAAACCCGGGTTTACTCTGCTCCCTATTTCCCTTTCATTCCCGACTGCACAAAAGGGTTTACTCCCACTCTCCTATTCCTTGCACCTTCCAGACGGGACAACCAAAGGGGTTACTTGGGTCTCCTATTCCCCGGCACCTTCCAGACTGCACAACCCGGTTTTTTCTTATCTCCCATTTCCCTTTCCCTTCCAGGGTGCACAACCAAAGGGTTTTTCTCTACTCTCCTTTCCTTGGGCCCTTCCAGTTTCACAACCAGGTTTCACTCTACTCTCCTATTTTCCCTTTCACCCTTTCCCGACCCGCACAACCAGGCTTTACTCTGCTCTCCATTCCTTGAAACCTTTTCCCGGGGGTGCACAAACCCGGGTTTACTCTGCTCTCCTATTTTCCGGGAAATTTTCCGACAAAACAACCCGGGTTTACTCTGCTTCCTTTTCCTTGCACCTTCCCGACTGCACAAAAACCCGGGTTTAAAACCCCTCTCCTATTCCTGGCAACCTTTCCAAAACTGGGACAACCCGGCCCTTTTCTTTGCCCCTATTCCCTTTCACCTTTCCGACTGCAAAACCCGGGGTTTAAATCTGCTCTCCAAATTTTCATTTTCCCAAATGGGGCAAAAACCGGCTTTTACCCCTACTCTTCCCATTTTCCCGGCACCTTCCAGACGGGACAAACCCGGCTTTTACCCCTGCTCTCCATTCCTGGGACCCTTCCCCGGGCTGCAAAACCAGGCTTTACCCCTGTTCCCCATTCCTTTACCTTCCCGACTGGGAAATCCCGGTTTTACTCTCTTCCTATTTCCCGGCATCTTCTTAAAACTGGGGACAAACCCGGGTTTCTCTGCTCTCCTTTCCCGGCATCTTCCAGAATGCACAAAAGGCTTTTCCCTCTTCCCCATTCCTTTTCACCCTTTCCCGGGCTGCACAACCAGGCTTTTTCTCTACTCTCCTATTCCTTGCACCTTCCAAATGCACAACCGGCTTTTCTCTGCTCTCCTATTCCTTGCACCTTCCCAAATGCCAACCAGGCTTTACCCTTTCTTCCTATTCCTTGGGAACCCTTTCCCGAATGCACCCAACCCGGCTTTACCCCACCCCTCCTTTTTCCCTTTCCCCCTTCCCGACTGGCCCCACCAGGCTTTACCTACCTTTTTTTTTCCTTTTCACCTTCCGGCTCACAAAACCCGGCTTTACCTACTCCCTTTCCCCCGGGAACCCTTCCCCGACTGCACAACCAGGCTTTACTTATCCCTATTCCTTGCAAACCTTTCCCAACCCGCAAAACCAGGCTTTTTCCTTCCCTCCTATTCCTTTCACCTTCCAGACTGCACAACCAGGCTTTACTCTACTTTTCCTATTCCCTTTCACCTTCCCGAATTTCACGCCCCGGGGTTTACTTACTCTCCTATTCCTTTGCACCTTCCAGAATGCACAACCGGGTTACTCTAAATCTCCTAAATTCTTGCAAACCCTTTCCCGATGCACAACCAGGGGTTTAAATTGCCCCCTCTATTCCTTGCACCTTTTAGACTGCACAAACCCGGCTTTACTCTACTTCCCCATTCCTTTTCACCTTCCAACTGCACAACCCGGGTTTTCTCTGCTCTCTAACCTTGGGACCTTCCAACTGCACAACCAAAGGCCTTTTTATCTACTCTCCTATTTTTGCACCTTCCAGACTTTCCCCAACCAGGTTTACTCTACTTCCATTCCTTGCAAATTTCCCCGAATGCAAAACCAGGTTTTACTCTACTTCCTATTCCTTGCACCTTCCAAAGACAAACCCGGCTTTTCCTTTTCCCTTTTCCCATTCTTTTACCTTCCAGACTGGGCCCAAACCCGGCTTTAACCCCTTTCTTCCTATTCCTTGCACCTTCCAGGGGTGCACAAACCAAACTTTACTCTGCTTCCTATTCCCCTTTCACCTTTAAAAACTGCACAAAAAGCCCTTTTCTCTGCTACCCATTCCTTGCACCTTTCCGAAATGCCAAAAACCCGGCTTTACTCTTCTCTCCTATTCCCGGCAACCCTTTCCGACTGCCCAACCAGGCTTTACTCTGCCTTTTCCCGTTTCCCTTTCACCCTTTCCCGACTGCACAAACCCGGCTTTACTCACTCTCCTATTCCCGGCCCCCTTCAGATTTCACAACCAGGCTTTACTTGCCCCCTTTCCCGTTTTTTTTCACCTTCCAGACTGCACAACCCGGCTTTTCTCTTTTCTCCTATTCCCTTTCACCTTTTCCGGGTGCACAACCCGGCTTTTTTCTCTAAATTCCTATTCCTTGCACCCTTTCCCGAAGGGACAAAAAAAAGGGTTTAAATCTACTCTCCTATTTCCCTTTCACCTTCCGAAATGCACAACCAGGGTTTACTCTACTCCCTTTTCCCGCAAAACCCTTCCCGACGCACAACCAGGCTTTTTCTTCCTACCCCCCAAATTTCCCTTTCACCTTCCGACTGCACAACCCGGCTTTATCTACTACCTCTTCCTTCACCCTTTCCGACCCGGGACAACCCGGTTTTCTCTAAATCCCCCTATTTCCTTGCAAATTCCAGAATGCACCCAAAAAGGCTTTTCCCCCTACTCTCCTATTCCCTTGGGCCCCTTCCCAAAACCCGCACAACCCCGTTTACTCTGTTTTCCTATTGCTTTTCAATTTTCCGATGCACAACCAAAGGGTTTAAATTACCTTTCCATTCCTTTTCAAATTCCCGACTGCACAACCGGCTTTTTCTCTGCTTCCATTCCCCTTTCACCCCTTCCCGACTCACCAAACCCGGGTTACTCTTTCTCTCCTATTCCCTTTCAACCCTTTCCCGATGCAAAACCAAAGGGTTTAATTACCCCTTTTCCTTGCCCCCTTTTCCCGAATGACAAACCAGGCTTTACTCTACTCTCCAAATTCCCTTTCACCTTCCGACTGCAAAAAACCAGGCTTTACTCTGCCCCGCCTATTCCTTGCACCTTTCCCGACTGCCAACCCGGCTTTAAATCTCCTCTCCTATTCCCTTTCACCTTCCAGACGGGAAACCCCTTTCTTGCCCCTAAACCCCGCAAACCTTTTCCCAAATGGGAAAACCAGGTTTTCTTTCCCTCTCCTTTTCCTTGCACCCTTTCCCGACTGCACAACCCGGGTTTTATGGTTCCCCCTTTTTCCTTTTTCAAAATTCCGACTGACAACCAGGCCCTTTTTCTCTACTCTCCTAAATTCCCTTTTTCCTTTCCCGATGCACAAAACCCGGCTTTTCTCTGCTTCCTTTTTCCTTTGGGACCCCTTTCCAAAACTGCCAACCAGGCTTTTACTCGCTCTCCTATTTCCCTTTAACCCCCCCGACTGCAAAACCAGGCTTTACTCAATTCCTATTCCTTGCACCTTTCCCGGGCTGCAAAAACCAGGCTTTACTCTACCCTCCTAATTTCCCCCCGCACCTTCCAGGGCTGCACAAAAACCCGGCTTTAAATCTACTCTCCTATTCCTTGCACCTTCCCCGAATGAAAAACCCGGCTTTTATTACTCTCCATTCCTTTCCCCCTTCCAGGGCTGCACAAAACCCCGGCTTTAATCTAAATCTCCCATTCCTGCACCTTCCAGGAACCCGCACAACCCCGGCTTTACCTTTCCCCTTTCCCATTCCTGGCACCCTTTCCCGACTGCACAGCCCCGGCTTTACTCTAATCTCCTATTCCCTTTAAACCCTTTCCGACTGCACAAAACCCGGCTTTACCTACTCCCCCTTCCTTGCACCTTCCAGGAAATGCACAACCAAAGGGTTTTTTTCTGCTCTCTATTCCTTGAACCCTTTCCCGACTGCCAAAACCCGGGTTTTTCTCTACTTCCCATTCCTTTCACCTTCCCCAAATTTCACAACCAGGGCTTTTCTCTGCTCTCCTATTCCCTTTCACCTTCCCGACTGCACAACCCCGGATTTTCTCACTTCCTATTCCCTTTCCCCTTCCAGACTGCACAACCCGGCCCCTTTTTTTTTTACTTCCAAATTTCCCTTTCCCCCTTCCAGACCCGCACAACCAGGGTTTACTCTGCTTCCAATTTCCCGGCACCCTTAAAAACGCACAACCAAAGGGTTTACCCCTGCTCTCTATTCCCGGGACCTTTTAAAACTGCACAAACCCGGCTTTTTCTTGCTCTCCTGTTCCCTTTCCCTTCCAAAAACCCGCACAACCCGGCTTTTTTCTTTTCTCCTAATCCTTTGGGACCTTCCAGGGTGCAAAAAACCCCGGGTTTTCCCCTGCTCTCCCGTTCCTTGCACCCTTCCGACTGCACAACCAGGGTTTTCTCTACCCCTATTTCCGGGACCTTCCAGGGTGTACAAAAAAGGCTTTACTCTCTTCCTGTTTTTTTGCACCTTTCCGGGGCTGCACAAACCCGGCTTTTCTTACTCTCCATTCCTGGCACCTTCCCCACTGCACAACCAGGCTTTACTCTACTTCCCGTTCCCCTTTCCCCTTTCCCGAAATGCACAACCAGGGTTTACTCTACCCCCTTCCCATTCCTGGCACCATCCAGACTGCAAAAAAAAAGGGTTTTTCTCAAAATTCCCATTCCCTTCACCTTTCCCCCCCTGGGACAACCCGGCTTTTACTTTTACTCTCCTTTCCTTGCACCTTTTCCCGACTGGGACAACCGGCTTTTTACTCTACTTCCTATTCCCTTTCACCTTCCAGACTGCACAACCAGGCTTTTTCCCTACTTCCAAAATTTTGGAAACCCTTTCCCGACTGCCCCAACCAAAGGGTTTTTTCCCAATCTCCCATTTCCCTTTCACCTTCCAAAAAACACAACCAGGGGTTTTTCTTTCCCCTCCTATTCATTGCACCTTCCCCGACTGCACAACCAAAGGGTTTTTCTTTCTCTCCTATTCCTGGACCTTCCAGCTGCACAACCAAGGGGTTTACCAAATCTCTCCAAACCTTTCACCCTTCCCGACCCGCACAACCAGGCTTTACTCTACTCTCCTATTCTTGCACCTTTCCAGACTGACAACCAGGGTTTCTCTTTCTCTCCTATTCCTTTCACCCTTCCCAGACTGAAAAACCAAAGGGTTTTTTCTCTAACTTCCCCATTCCCTTGGGAACTTTTCCCGATGCACAAAAAACCGGCTTTACTCTACCCCTATTCCCTTTCACCTTCCAGACTGCACAAACCCGGCTTTTTTTTTTTACCTTTCCATTCCCCGCACCCTTTCCCGACTGCCCCAACCAGGCCTTTTTTTCTACTCCCTATTTTTTTGCACCCTTCCCCCCTGCACAAACCCGGGGTTATTTTTAATTCCTATTTCCCTTTCCCTTCCAGACTGCACAACCCGGGTTTTCTCCCCCTCCCCATTTTTTTGCACCTTCCAGCGGGACAACCAGGTTTTTCTCTGTCTCCTATTTTCCCTTTCAACCCTTCCCCGACTGCAAAAAAAAAGGGTTTACTCTGCTCTCCCATTCCTTGGGACCTTTAAAACTGCACGAAACCCGGGGTTTACTCTGCTCTCCCAAATTCCCCCTTTCAAACCCTTCCCGATGCACAACCAGGCTTACTTGCCTTTCCAAATTTCCCTTTCACCTTCCAGACTGCACAACCCGCTTTTACTCTACTTCCTATTCCTGGCCCCTTCCAGACTGCACCCAGGCTTTTACTTTCTCTCCCCATTCCTGGGGCCCCTTAGACTGCCCACCCAGGTTTTACTCACTCTCCTATTTTCCCGGCAACCCCTTCCCGACTGGCCCCCCCAGGTTTTACTCTACTCTCCTTTCCCGGGACCTTTTCCCGATGGGACAACCAGGGGGTTTTTTACTTTACTTCCCCATTCCTGGACCTTTCCCGGGGGCACACCCCAAACCTTTTCTCTACTCTCCCATTCCCCGGCACCCTTCCAGACTGCAAAAACCAAACTTTTACCTACCTCCCAATTCCCTTTACCTTCCAGGGCTGCAACCCAAGGGGTTTTTTCTACTTCCTTTCCCGGCACCTTTCCCGAATGCACAACCAGGCTTTTACTCTTAAATCTCCTTTCCTGGGACCCTTCAAAACTGCACAACCCGGCTTTTTTCTCTACTCCCTATTCCTGGAAAAATTTCCCCCCTGGGACAACCAGGCTTTTAAATCTCCCCTATTCCTGGCACCTTCCAAATGCAAACCCAGGGTTTTTTCTTACTTTCCTATTCCCGGCACCCTTCCCGACGAAAAACCAGGCTTTTTTCGTTTTCCCATTCCTTGCACCTTCCAGAAATGCACAACCACTTTTTTCTCTACTCTCCCATTCCTGGGCCCCCTTTCCCGACTGGGACAACCCGGGGTTTTTTCTCTATTCCTATTCCTTACCCCCTTCCCGGGCTGCAAACCAGGGGTTTTACTCTACTTTTCCTATTCCTGGCAACCTTTAAAAAAAGCAAACCAGGGTTTTACTCTACTCTCCAAATTTCCCGGCACCTTCCCGACTGCAAACCGGCTTTTACTCTACCTTTCCTTTAAAAAAATTCCCGGCACCTTTTCCCGACTGCACAAACCCGGCTTTTAAATCTACTTCCTATTTCCCTTTCACCTTCCAACGAAAAACCAGGGTTTTACTTTTACCTCCTATTCCCGGCACCTTCCAGGGGCACAACCAGGGTTTTACTCTAAATCTCCCCATTCTGGCCCCCTTTCCCGCTGCACAACCAGGCCCTTTTTCTTTTACCTCCTATTCCTTGCACCTTCCCCGTAGGCCCGAGAAATTAAAAGAAAACCTGTTTTAAAATTTGAGTTTTTCAAACTCTGATTGCCCCAAACCCCTTCGAGGGCAAAATTCAAGAAAGGTGGTTTAACCAGTCTTTCCACTGAAACCCATAAACACACCAGCTCTGTGTGGGGTGGGCAAATCCCCAAAAGAAAAGCCGTGATGAGAAAGAACCAAACCCAAACCCCCCACCCCCTGTTTTACAATGATAAAAACCCAAGTGAAAAGTTGGTTTTGGGCAAAACCCCAAAAAACCTTTCGCCCATCTGTCCCCCAAATGACAAATTTCCCCCAGTGAAAAGCCTTTATGGAACAGGGCCCCTAACAAACCCTTTTTCCCCAAAACCCTCCTGTCACACCTTTGGGAAAAAAATTTCCCCCCAGTTTCAAACCTGGTTTATGAGAACAGAAACCAAAAAAACCCTCCCAGCCCATCTGTCCACACTGACAAATCTTAAAAGTGAAAAGCCTCTGATGAGAACAACCAAAACAACCTCCAGTCCATCTGTCACACTGCCCAAATCCCACAGTGAAAAGCCTGTGATGAGAACAGACCCAAACAACCTCCCAGTCCATCTGTCACACTGACCACTGCGCCATGGCAACCGGTGAAACGGTGTTTTTGTCAATGTATATCCACACCCCATCTCTTAAGCCACAAGAAACAGAGTTTGGGTTTGCATGAACACAGAAATATCTGAGTAATTAATAAAGATTTGGAAAGACGGTGTTAGGGGCGCAACTTAGCAGATACCCAACTCACACACTCACCAAATGCATTAGTCCGACCCCGGATGTTTGTTGTTTGTCTGTGCCACTACTGTAGTTTTGGTGTGTGTGTTTTGTGTGTGTGTGTGTTTTGTGTGTGTGTGTGTGTGTGTGTTTTGTGTGTGTGTGTGTGTGTGTGTTTGTGTGTGTGTGTGTGTGTGTAAGACCACAAGACCACTACCCCCCACTCCCAATCCCCAACAAACAGAAAGCTGAAAGCTTGTATTTTTCACGGAAGGAAGGGAATCAAAAGAAAGCTGAAAGCTGGTCTTTTTAAAACGAGGGAAAGGGATAAAACAGAAAGGGAGGAAGCTGGTATTTCACCAAGACAACAGCATCAACAGAAAGCTCAAAATGACATTTTCACAGAAAGAAGTCATCAACAGAAAGATGCTCATGTACCAAATGGAAGACATTGACAGAAAACTGAAAGCTGCATTTTCAACAAAAGGGAAAGCATCGACAGAATCTGACAATTCACCATAATGGAAGACATCCACAGGAAGCTGAAGGCTGGTGTTTGAACCAAAGGGAAGGCAAGAACAGAAGACTGGAAGCTGACAATTCGGCCAACATTAAGACATCAAAAGATGGCTGAAGCTGATATCTTTGGCAAAAACAACAACACAAGTTGTAAGCTGAGCTTTTTTTTTTTTTTCCAAAAAAGACAACAACAGAAGGATGAAAGCTGAAATGTTGAAAACAGGAAGACATCAACAGAAGGTGAAAGCTGGTGTCTTTTATAAACAAACAAAAAAAAAAGACAACAGCATAAGGTGATAGCTGATAATTTTGTCAAAAGGAAGGTCACCAAACAAGACAGAAAGCCTGGTTCTCACAAAAAACCGTTGTGAGAACACATCAAAAGCTGACACTGTTCAGATGATATTGTTCTTAAGCTCGGAATGAACTGTGATTCTTAGTCTTAGGCATGTGGTTAGTGGAAACGGTAACCAACGAAAACAAGTGCCACAGCAGATACTCTCAGTAAAGATCCATCTATGAATTCTCCCTCCCCTTAAAGACATGTTGTTGCTAGTGTTTTTCTCTTCTTCTTTTTTTCTCTTTCTTCATCTGGATTTATTTCTCATTAAAGACATTTATCTCCCTGTAAAGGCATTTACTACCATATGAAAACTCACTCCGTTTAAAGACTTAAGTTACCACAACCATTTTCCTCTTGTCTATACTAGATTTCCCTCTACTTTAGAGCCTACATTTATCTCCCTATTCTGACTAGATTTACAGACTACAGTTACCTCCCTGCATAGGAGAGTCTCCTTACCGTTTTTGACCGTTTTTGGTAAATACATAGGTTTTTGATCGTGCAAAAAAATCTATCAAAATCTAAATGCTTAAATACTTTTTATTATCAAAACTAAAACAAAGAAGCCAGATTCAAAATCTTCATTCAATTTCCTTCAAAAATTATATAGATTTCATTTTTTATATCTTTTGTAGTTTCTGAGCTAGAATTTTTTGTTAATTATTACCCCCAAATCATGAAATTTCCCTGGCACTGGGAAAGCCTTTGTTTGTACTATTTTAGGCACTGAACGGGTTAAGGACATGGGGAGAGTGAGCCATACACAAGACAGTCACCTTTAAGGACATGGGAGAGTGAGCCATAACACAGATCCAGTCACCTTTAAGAACATGGGGAGAGTGAGCCATGCACACAGATCCAGTCACCTTTAAGACATGGGGAGAGTGAGCCATACACACAGATCCAGTCACCTTTAAGGACATGGGAGAGTGAGCCATACACACAGATCCAGTCACCTTTAAGGACATGGGGAAGCAAGTCATCCAGAGAGGTCCAGTCACTGCCAAGGATGTGGGGAAACTGAGTCACTGCCAAGGATGTGGGGTAACTGAGTCACTGCCAAGGATATGGGGAAACTGAGTCACTGCCAAGGATGTGGGGAAACTGAGTCACTGTCTGAGGAGGATGTCTGCCTTTGCAGGCTCCATTGGTGCCGTATGAAGATCAGTTTATGTCGCTTTTATTGAACAGTTCTCTTACAGGTTACATTGGAACCTATGGGCAATGGCCTTATAATTTTTTAATATTTTAACGGAAGGAAGTCTTTTCTTTAGTTACATTGGAACCTATGGGCAATGGCCATATAAATTTTAAAACACTTTTACGGAAGGAGGTGTTATCTTTAGGGAAAAATCTGGGATAGACAAATAGGAAAATGTCCCAGAGAAAAATCCTTAAATGTAGGGAACCTTCATTGCGGGGTAGCTGTAGTATTGATATAGAGGTACATCTATTCTGTATTGGGATGTTCATGTAGTATTGATATAGAGGTACATCTATTCTGTGTTGGGATGTTCACGTAGTATTGATATAGAGGTACATCTATTCTGTATTGGGATGTTCATGCAATCTGTGTAGAAGCAGGGAGGCAACTGGTGAAAGGTGACATGGAAGAGTTCTATTGATGGTCGATGAAGATGAATATTCATTTGCTGCTCTCTCTGTCGCTCTCTGTCTCTGTCCCTTTCTCTGTCTGTCTGTCTGTCTCTCTGTCTGTCTCGTCGTCTCTCTCTCTGTTCTGTGTTCTTTGTAAAGGTGGATCTCCAGTTTTGACCAATTTATTAAAAAGCTGTCACAACGGGGAAGGACATGGGGAGAGTGAGCCATACACACAGCCACATCAGCATACCCGTCCCCTCTGCAGCTAGCCACATCAGCATACCCGTCCCCTCTGCAGCTAGCCACATCAGCATACCCGTCCCCTCTGCAGCTAGCCACATCAGCATACCCGTCCCCTCTGCAGCTAGCCACATCAGCATACCCGTCCCCTCTGCAGCTAGCCACATCAGCATACCCGTCCCCTCTGCAGCTAGCCACATCAGCATACCCGTCCCCTCTGCAGCTAGCCACATCAGCATACCCGTCCCCTCTGCAGCTAGCCACATCAGCATACCTGTCCCCTCTGCAGCTAGCCACATCAGCATACCTGTCCCTCTGCAGCTAGCCACATCAGCATACCCGTCACCTCTGCAGCTAGCCACATCAGCATACCCGTCCCCTCTGCAGCTAGCCACATCAGCATACCTGTCCCCTCTGCAGCTAGCCACATCAGCATACCCATCCCCTCTGCAGCTAGCCACATCAGCATACCTGTCCCCTCTGCAGCTAGCCACATCAGCATACCCGTCCCCTCTGCAGCTAGCCACATCAGCATACCTGTCCCTCTGCAGCTAGCCACATCAGCATACCCGTCCCCTCTGCAGCTAGCCACATCAGCATACCCGTCCCCTCTGCAGCAAGCCACATCAGCATACCCGTCCCCTCTGCAGCTAGCCCCATCAGCATACCTGTCCCCTCTGCAGCTAGCCACATCAGCATACCTGTCCCTCTGAAGCTAGCCACATCAGCATACCCGTCCCCTCTGCAGCTAGCCACATCAGCATACCCGTCCCCTCTGCAGCTAGCCCCATCAGCATACCTGTCCCCTCTGCAGCTAGCCACATCAGCATACCCGTCCCCTCTGCAGCTAGCCACATCAGCATACCCGTCCCCTCTGCAGCAAGCCACATCAGCATACCCGTCCCCTCTGCAGCTAGCCCCATTAGCATACCTGTCCCCTCTGCAGCTAGCCACATCAGCATACCTGTCCCTCTGAAGCTAGCCACATCAGCATACCTGTCCCCTCTGCAGCTAGCCACATCAGCATACCCGTCCCCTCTGCAGCTAGCCCCATCAGCATACCTGTCGCCTCTGCAGCTAGCCACATCAGCATACCCGTCCCCTCTGCAGCTAGCCACATCAGCATACCCGTCCCCTCTGCAGCTAGCCACATCAGCATACCCGTCCCCTCTGCAGACGTGGTGACAGCCCTGATATGGCCCTTTGCGGTCAGCTGGGCTATAAGCAACATTATCTCTCTCTCTCTCCCCTCTGCAGCTAGCCACATCAGCATACCCGTCCCCTCTGCAGCTAGCCACATCAGCATACCTGTCCCTCTGCAGCTAGCCACATCAGCATACCCGTCCCTCTGCAGCTAGCCACATCAGCATACCTGTCCCTCTGCAGCTAGCCACATCAGCATACCGTCCCTCTGCAGCTAGCCACATCAGCATACCCTCCCCTCTGCAGCTAGCCACATCAGCATACCCGTCCCCTCTGCAGCTAGCCACATCAGCATACCCGTACCATGTCCACTCAAAAAAAAGGAGATGGGATGGGGAAGAAATCTACAGCAGGACACAATGATTCTGAAGCCGGCTGGCCAGAACCAAACTAGGTTAACATTAAAGAAGAACAATGCAAGAGTCGTTCAGAAAGGAGTTCCTTCCCCCTGGACAGCGTTCCTTCCCTCCACAACAGGGGTCAGTAGACTACAGGTCCCTGAAGCTGAAGCACTTTGGTTCAGGGGAAACAGTACAGCGCTCATGCTTAGATCACAGCACTCAGATTGGAGCACGCAAGTCTCACCGGTGGACAAGACAGGTCCACAGTCACATACACAAAAATTTCACCTGAGTTGAACTTCACGGTTCCAGTAAAAGGGACGAAGAAGGAAAGAAAAACCCGTGGACAACAACATACCAAGTGTTTTTTTGTCTCCTTCTTCTTCTTCTTTGTTTAATGTCTTCTTTCCTTCATCATTGGGAGAACACTGAAGGAAAGACCTATTTTGTGTTAATCTTCTTTTTTTTTTACATTAGTCAGAAGTAACAGAAACAAAAGGACTCACACACACAAATGAGAAAACAAAACCGAAACACAAAAGGAAAGTAAAAGCAAAAAAAATACACACACAAAAAGTAAAGTAAAAAGCTTCAAAAAACAAAAATAAAAACACAAAAAGGAAAGTAAAAAGCTTCAAAAAATTAATAAAACCTGAAAACAAAAGACTGGAAGTGAAGAAAAACTATACAAGCATGGAGACTGTTAGAAGGGTCTTCCTCCTTTCTCCGTCCCCTCCCCCTGTTGTTGGTAAGCAAAGGGCTACGTGTGTGTGTGAGAGGAGGGGAGGGGGGTGTGCATGTGCGAGTGTGTATATGTGTGTGTCTCTAACTCACCAGCATCTCTCGCTGACTGGCCTTGGAGGAGAGGTTGTCCTCCGCCCTCTCCAGGTCATACTGGGCACACTCATAGCGACGACAGACCGCTCTGCAACAACAAACAACAGCTGCATGTCGCATCATTACAGTTAGCCTGTGCCACGCCTAAAAAGGGATGGAAAAAAAGAACAATCACATAGTTTTTTCTAAACAAAAAGGTTTGTCAGCACAGACAGACACAAACTTTCACAGAGGAAGAATTAGCATGCACTGACTTCTGTTGGTTGTGACAAGGTGTGTTTGGCTCAAAGACAGGAGATTCTGAATGGATGCTTTTTTTTTTTTTGCTTTGACCACAACACAGTTTGGTAGGATGTCAAGGTGCATGTTTCCATTGTACCATTACTCTTGCACATGGTGCAGCTTCCCTCTTTGCCACGATATACTGAAACAAAGGACACTGATATTGTATGAGATTAATTTGTGATGCATCCCAGCATAGAAAAACGCAGATTCGAAACCCTTATTGTTACAGACATTTGGGCAAAGGGACGAGTCATTACACTCTCTTCTAGCAGATAATGTGAAGTTCAAGAAAAACAAAGGCAACAGTCTTTGTGAACAGTTCATTGTTCAAACAGATCAGAGTCAGAACTCATGCATCTCTCTCGCTATTTCAGCTGCATTTTCAGACGTTAATTGGTCAATGTTTTTGTGCAAAAGTTGTACTATGCCAAGACTGGTTCCTCGAAAGTTGAGTAGGAGCGAGTCATCATTCAAAGCTGATTTAAGTTCGGTTGGTCATTTTCATTTAGTCACATCAGGGAGGGAGTCGTAATGGTGAAAGTGGGACTGTGCTCCCTCAGGTGTTCACCACAACTCACCTTTGGGAATCTCCAAAAGCATAGTATTCCTTCAGCTGAACATCTTACTCACCTTTGGAATCTCCAAAAGCATAGTATTCCTTCAGTGAACATCTTAACTCACCTTTGGGAATCTCCAAAAGCATGGTATTCCTTCAGCTGAACATCTTAACTCACCTTTGGGAATCTCCAAAAGCATGGTATTCCTTCAGCTGAACATCTTAACTCACCTTTGGGAATCTCCAAAAGCATGGTATTCCTTCAGCTGAACATCTTAACTCACCTTTGGGAATCTACAAAAGCATGGTATTCCTTCAGCTGAACATCTTAACTTACATTAAGGAATCTCCAAAAGCGTAGTATTCCTTCAGCTGAACATCTTAACTCACCTCAGGGAATCTCCAAAAGCATGGTATTCCTTCAGCTGAACATCTTAACTTACATTAAGGAATCTCCAAAAGCGTAGTATTCCTTCAGCTGAACATCTTAACTCACCTCAGGGAATCTCCAAAAGCGTAGTATTCCTTCAGCTGAACATCTTAACTCACCTCAGGGAATCTCCAAAAGCGTAGTATTCCTTCAGCTGAACATCTTAACTCACCTCAGGGAATCTCCAAAAGCGTAGTATTCCTTCAGCTGAACATCTTAACTCACCTCAGGGAATCTCCAAAAGCGTAGTATTCCTTCAGCTGAACATCTTAACTCACCTCAGGGAATCTCCAAAAGCGTAGTATTCCTTCAGCTGAACATCTTAACTCACCTCAGGGAATCTCCAAAAGCGTAGTATTCCTTCAGCTGAACATCTTAACTCACCTCAGGGAATCTCCAAAAGCGTAGTATTCCTTCAGCTGAACATCTTAACTCACCTCAGGGAATCTCCAAAAGCGTAGTATTCCTTCAGCTGATCAGCATACTGCTCTTCCTCCTCCAGAGCAGCATCTACAGATGAGGCATAACTGTCCAACAGTAATAATGAAGATCAATATGTATTGTATCATCACATTTCATCAAAATCTTTAAATTTCATCATCTGCAGACAAACAAGCGGACACTGTTGTCGTACAGAATACAGAGTGCTATGAGAACATCTCCCTGAGTGGGTTGAAACCAAATGAACATAAGAATGATGACTTTGGGAAGTTCTAGCCCTGACTGGATACTACTGCTCTATGGGAGTTGTGTTGGTTGCCTGTGTGTGTGTGTGTGTGTGTGTGTGTGTGTGTGTGTGTGTATGTGTGCGTGTGCGTGCGTGCGTGCGTGCGTGCGTGCGTGCGTGCGTGCTGCGTGCTGTGTTGTGTGTGTGTGTGTGGTGTGTGTGTGCGTGCGTGCATGCATGTATATGTGTGTGTGAGTGGGTGCCTGCGAGTATGTGTGTGTGTGTGTGTGTGTGTGTGTGTGTGTGTGTGTGTGTGTGTGTGTGTGTGTGTGTGTGGCCGAGCGGATGGGTGTGCGTGCATGCGTGTGTGCATGCATGTGTGTGCATGCTTACATGTATGCATGTGTGTCTGTGTATTTGTGTCATATGTGTATCTGTGTACGTGTGAGAGTATGCAGGCATGCAGGCACACACACACACTTCTCCCTCATGCTCCATACCCACACCCAGACAACACACCTACAAGCTCCCCCCTCAGGTAAGTTCCATAATCACACCCAGACACACACCTACAAGCTCCCCTCTCAGGTAAGTTCCATACCACACCCAGACACACACCTACAAGCCCCCCTCAGGTAAGTTCCATACCACACCCAGACACACACCTACAAGCCCCCCTCAGGTAAGTTCCATACCCACACCCAGACACACATCTACAAGCCCCCTCAGGTAAGTTCCATACCCACACCCAGACACACACCTACAAGCCCCCCTCAGGTAAGTTCCATACTCACACCCAGACACACACCTACAAGCTCCCCCCCCCCCCCCCAGTTAAGTTCCATAACCATACCCAGACACACACCTACAAGCCCCCTCAGGTTAAGTTCCATACCCATACCCAGACACACACCTACAAGCTCCCCCCTCAGGTAAGTTCCATACCCACACCCGGACACACACCTACAAGCCCCCCTCAGGTAAGTTCCATACCCACACCCAGACACACACCTACAAGCCCCCCCAGGTAAGTTCCATACCCACACCCAGACACACACCTACAAGCTCCCCCCCCCCCCCCCCAGTTAAGTTCCATAACCATACCCAGACACACACCTACAAGCCCCCCTCAGGTTAAGTTCCATACCCATACCCAGACACACACCTACAAGCTCCCCCCTCAGGTAAGTTCCATACCCACACCCGGACACACACCTACAAGCCCCCCTCAGGTAAGTTCCATACCCACACCCAGACACACACCTACAAGCCCCCCTCAGGTAAGTTCCATACCCATACCCAGACACACACCTACAAGCTCCCCCCTCAGGTAAGTTCCATACCCACACCCGGACACACACCTACAAGCCCCCCTCAGGTAAGTTCCATACCCACACCCAGACACACACCTACAAGCTCCCCCCTCAGGTAAGTTCCATACCCACACCCAGACACACACCTACAAGCTCCCCCCTCAGGTAAGTTCCATACCCATACCCAGACACACACCTACAAGCTCCCCCCTCAGGTCAGTTCCATACCCACACTGGACTTACACATCCATGTAGTGACCGGCACTCTGCAGCGGCTGGGAGATGTCCTTTTCAATCAGACTCCACTCATGAAACACGCGGGCGTAGTTGGCATGCACCTTGTGGATCCCGTACAGCTTGTCACACAGGCGCTAAGGAGGGAACGTGGAAAGAAGCATCAGGAACTAAATGGTTCAAACAACAAAAGCCAGTTTTCACTGTAAAAGGCTGAGAGTGGAGACGTCTGTGAACTGGTGAAGAACAGGAAAATCATGTAAGCAGAAAAGGTTTTGTTATCATGCAAATCATTATTTCATGAACTGGAGGGAGAAGAAGCAGAGAAAATTCATAGAACAGAAGCACACAACTCTTCATGCAAATTAATAGAACAGAAGCACACAACTCTTCATGCAAATTCATAGAACGAAGCACACAACTCTTCATGCAAATTCATAGAACAGAAGCACACAACTCTTCATGCAAATTCATAGAACAGAAGCACACAACTCTTCATGCAATTTAGAACAAAGCACACACTCTTCATGAAATTAATAACAGAAGCACACAACTCTTCATGCAATTAAGTAGAACAGAAGCACACAGCTCTTCATGCAAACATAGAAAGAAGCAACAAACTAAATGCAAATAAGAACAGAAGCACAACTCTTCATGCAAACAATAGAACAGAAGCACAACTCTCATGCAAATTCAAGAACAGAAGACACAATCTCATGCAAAATAGACAGAAGCACAACTCTTATGCAAAATAACAGAAGCAACACAATCTTCTGCAATTAATGAACGGAAGCAACAACTCTCATGCAAACTATAGAACAGAAGCACACAACTCTTCATGCAAATAATCTTCTGAATAATGACAAGGAGTGGGAAACAGAGAAGAGAACATTCCTTGCACAGGAAAAAAAACCCAATATGTTTGTATTTAACCTTTGAAGATTCATCAACCAGTGGTGATAGAAAAAGGTAAACCTTCATGTAAATAACTATCAATATGCAATTAATTTGTGGGAGGAAAAGAAAAAGCCATGTACCAGATAAAAAAAGGGATTTTTCATGCAAAAAAAAAAAGAAAAGAAGTTCATATCAAACTGGCTGGAAGCAAAGAAGTAAAACTAATGACTGAAAATGAGGTGAGTTTTTAATGCCCTAAAAAAAAACAACCAAAACTTCAGGATATTCATGATCTTGTGAAAGGAGAAAACAAAAATCATATGAACAACAATAACAAAAAAGTTCGTATGAATTTTTATGTTAACAAACTTCTGGACACTTTAAATGTTGAGTCAGTGGCAAAGTGCTGGCAAATTCATGGGTACTAAGGTTATAGAGACATGGTAAGGGATTGTGGCAACGCGCCCGCAACTTCAAGAGGACGGAAGTTACAGAAACACGGTGAGGAGTTTGCAGCCAACTGTTGGCAGATTCCTGGGGACCATGGTTACCGAGACATGGTGTGGAGTTTGTGGCAAATTGTCAGCAGATTCATGGGGACTAGGGTTACAAAGCTATTGCGTGGAGTTTGTGGCAAATTGTCAGCAGATTCATGGGGACCATGGTTACCGAGACATGGTGTGGAGTTTGTGGCAAATTGTCAGCAGATTCATGGGGACTAGGGTTACAAAGCTATTGCGTGGAGTTTGTGGCAAATTGTCAGCAGATTCATGGGACCATGGTTACCGAGACATGGTGTGGAGTTTGTGGCAAATTGTCAGCAGATTCATGGGGACTAGGGTTACAAAGCTATTGCGTGGAGTTTGTGGCAAATTGTCAGCAGATTCATGGGGACCATGGTTACCGAGACATGGTGTGGAGTTTGTGGCAAATTGTCAGCAGATTCATGGGGACTAGGGTTACAGAGCTATTGCGTGGAGTTTGTGGCAAATTGTCAGCAGATTCATGGGGACCATGGTTACAAATCTATTGCGTGGAGTTTGTGGCAAAGTGTTGGCAGATTCATAGGGACTATGCTTACAGAGCTGCAGTGTGGACTTTGTGAAAATTGTATGCAAATTCACAGAGTCTAAGGTTATAGAACTATGATGTGCAGTTTGTGGCAGGACGTTGTCAGATTCATGGGGATATGGTGACAACGCTACAGTGTGGTGTTAGTGGAAAGTTGTTGTCATATTCAGGGATACTTTAGCTGAAGGGTCATGGCAACTGTTTCCACTGAAAAGGGAATGTTCACTGGGGCTGGCTCCATGAGTCTGCAATCACTTTCTGTCATTCTGATCAAGAGGCAGCGGTGCAGCGTCTCCTTTGGAGGGTTGCCCAGTGATGCTCTGTGGAGAGCTGGTTCCAGGACAGCTACAGTATGAGTCAGGGACCAGATGTGTATGGGCTCAGTAAGAACAGGTGCCACAGAGTCAACAACAGGTGTGAGAGAGTAAACAACAGGTGCCACAGAGTCAACAACAGGTGTGAGAGAGTAAACAACAGGTGCCACAGAGTCAACAACAGGTGTGAGAGAGTAAACAACAGGTGCCACAGAGTCAACAACAGGTGTGAGAGAGTAAACAACAGGTGCCACAGAGTCAACAACAGGTGTGAGAGAGTAAACAACAGGTGCCACAGAGTCAACAAACTGAGATGGCACTAGAGATAGAGCAGAAAAGAAAATTCTAAAAGACAGAAAGAAAAAAAATAATAAAACAGGCCACTCAATGTGTATTAAAAATCTGTATACACCTTCAAACACATATGAACAATTAAACTTATACGAACACATGCTGACATGTTGTGTAAACTACATCCACACACACACACACACACTCACTTTTATAACCTTTCATTTACAGGTTTTCATCCAACAGCCATTATGCGCCAAATATGAGAAGATAAGTGGGTTCTCATTCTTCATTTTCACTGTTCTAACTGTTGTTTGTTTTTGCCTGAAGAAGACTCAAGAGGTCGAAATGCATTGGGTTTTGTCCTGTAATCTGTTTGTATCTGTGGCGGTAACTAACCGCTTTTCTTTCTAAATTTTTCTTTCAATAACATTGACTGCATGATATCAATATATCCACTAAACAACAACCATGCACACAAAGCTATCTCTACTCAGCTACACCTACTCTCTCAAAAACCTTTTTCACAAACTTGATTAAAAAATCGAGTGTCTCACTCAACTAACCGTGCGTATTTTCAAGATGTTAGCAATGTTGTTTTGCAGTTCATTACTGTAATTTTTCATCTCCTCAAAGCGGCGGTCTGGCTTCTTCAACCTGAACGCAGCATTCAATGACTTCAGTCGACTTTCAGCCTGGAAAAAAAAAAAAAAAAAAATCCACACATACTCTAACTGATCTGGCAATATGACATCATGTCAAAGTTTATGAATAATTAACACAGGAAGCAACCAAAACAGGAAAACAATATCTGGGTGCTTCCTGCATCAACACTCCCTGCCTCTTTCCCTCCCCTCTCCACCACAGGTTTACCTCCTGTTGTGACTGGTTAGTTCACAGGTTGCCAGACAAACATGTACAATATGGCAGTTCTGGATTTTCATTCTGCGCTTTCCATGTATAGCACTTATATATTTTCAAAGCAATTTTTTTTTCAATTGCGAATGCTTA
>CM031620.1:5014300-5025753 GCA_018398815.1 Conus ventricosus | reverse complement strand
GATCACCAACACTTTTATCAACAGCAAACCTAAAATAATATAAAACGCACAGAAATTGGTCTGTCAGTGACGCCACCACTAAGTTGCCATTTTTCATACTGAATAATCTTAAACCAAACAATTATACAACAAAATTACTTGTTGTTTTTTTAAAAAGAAAAAAAAAAGCAGTCTCTGGATCCCAACAAAACTGAAGAGTTTTAATTTAAGTTTACTTGCCACCTTCTGAACATTCCATTTAACACAATGATTGGGCAAGATTATTCTGCCAATCAACCTGCATTCTGCATCTTGTCCTGAGATTCGGAACACAACAAAGTCACTGCTGGTCTCACTCAAAAAGACTCCACACATGTCCAGACAGTGAAAGGCTATCATCTGGCCCTACTTAAATCCATGCAGCTTTGTCATCTTCTCCAAAAGTCAGCAACTGGCCATGATTTTCCCCTCATTCAAGTGAACTCATAGTATAATGGCTGAACGTGGAAGTCAAAACTTAAAAAAGTAATATTGAAGCACTGAGCCACCGGATGAACACAACAAAGACTGAAGCAACAAGCCTCACCCCACTGATCTTCTTCTGGCAGGAGAACAGCAAACAAAGACTGAAGCAACAAGCCTCACCCCACTGATCTTCTTCTGGCAGGAGAACAACAAACAAAGACTGAAGCAACAAGCCTCACCCCACTGATCTTCTTCTGGCAGGAGAACAACAAACAAAGGAGATAAACATGTAGAGGGGAAAGGCAGCCCAGGGTAAACCAGTCCTCTGTTACATGTAGAGGGGAAAGGCAGCCCAGGGTAAACCAGTCCTCTGTTACATGTAGAGGGGAAAGGCAGCCCAGGGTAAACCAGTCCTCTGTTACATGTAGAGGGGAAAGGCAGCCCAGGGTAAACCAGTCCTCTGTTACATGTAGAGGGGAAAGGCAGCCCAGGGTAAACCAGTCCTCTGTTACATGTAGAGGGGAAAGGCAGCCCAGGGTAAACCAGTCCTCTGTTACATGTAGAGGGGAAAGGCAGCCAGGGTAAACCAGTCCTCTCTTACATGTAGAGGGGAAAGGCAGCCCAGGGTAAACCAGTCCTCTGTTACATGTAGAGGGGAAAGGCAGCCCAGGGTAAACCAGTCCTCTGTTACATGTAGAGGGGAAAGGCAGCCCAGGGTAAACCAGTCCTCTGTTACATGTAGAGGGGAAAGGCAGCCCAGGGTAAACCAGTCCTCTGTTACATGTAGAGGGGAAAGGCAGCCCAGGGTAAACCAGTCCTCTGTTACATGTAGAGGGGAAAGGCAGCCCAGGGTAAACCAGTCCTCTGTTACATGTAGAGGGGAAAGGCAGCCCAGGGTAAACCAGTCCTCTGTTACATGTAGAGGGGAAAGGCAGCCCAGGGTAAACCAGTCCTCTGTTACATGTAGAGGGGAAAGGCAGCCCAGGGTAAACCAGTCCTCTGTTACATGTAGAGGGGAAAGGCAGCCCAGGGTAAACCAGTCCTCTGTTACATGTAGAGGGGAAAGGCAGCCCAGGGTAAACCAGTCCTCTGTTACATGTAGAGGGAAAGGCAGCCCAGGGTAAACCAGTCCTCTGTTACATGTAGAGGGGAAAGGCAGCCCAGGGTAAACCAGTCCTCTGTTACATGTAGAGGGGAAAGGCAGCCCAGGGTAAACCAGTCCTCTGTTACATGTAGAGGGGAAAGGCAGCCCAGGGTAAACCAGTCCTCTGTTACATGTAGAGGGGAAAGGCAGCCCAGGGTAAACCAGTTCTCTGTTACATGTAGAGGGGAAAGGCAGCCCAGGGTAAACCAGTCCTCTGTTACATGTAGAGGGGAAAGGCAGCCCAGGGTAAACCAGTCCTCTCTTACATGTAGAGGGGAAAGGCAGCCCAGGGTAAACCAGTCCTCTGTTACATGTAGAGGGGAAAGGCAGCCCAGGGTAAACCAGTCCTCTGTTACATGTAGAGGGAAAGGCAGCCCAGGGTAAACCAGTCCTCTCTTACATGTAGAGGGGAAAGGCAGCCCAGGGTAAACCAGTCCTCTGTTACATGTAGAGGGGAAAGGCAGCCCAGGGTAAACCAGTCCTCTGTTACATGTAGAGGGGAAAGGCAGCCCAGGGTAAACCAGTCCTCTGTTACATGTAGAGGGGAAAGGCAGCCCAGGGTAAACCAGTCCTCTGTTACATGTAGAGGGGAAAGGCAGCCCAGGGTAAACCAGTCCTCTGTTACATGTAGAGGGGAAAGGCAGCCCAGGGTAAACCAGTCCTCTGTTACATGTAGAGGGGAAAGGCAGCCCAGGGTAAACCAGTCCTCTGTTACATGTAGAGGGGAAAGGCAGCCCAGGGTAAACCAGTCCTCTGTTACATGTAGAGGGGAAAGGCAGCCCAGGGTAAACCAGTCCTCTGTTACATGTAGAGGGGAAAGGCAGCCCAGGGTAAACCAGTCCTCTGTTACATGTAGAGGGGAAAGGCAGCCCAGGGTAAACCAGTCCTCTCTTACATGTAGAGGGGAAAGGCAGCCCAGGGTAAACCAGTCCTCTGTTACATGTAGAGGGGAAAGGCAGCCCAGGGTAAACCAGTCCTCTGTTACATGTAGAGGGGAAAGGCAGCCCAGGGTAAACCAGTCCTCTGTTACATGTAGAGGGGAAAGGCAGCCCAGGGTAAACCAGTCCTCTGTTACATGTAGAGGGGAAAGGCAGCCCAGGGTAAACCAGTCCTCTGTTACATGTAGAGGGGAAAGGCAGCCAGGGTAAACCAGTCCTCTGTTACATGTAGAGGGGAAAGGCAGCCCAGGGTAAACCAGTCCTCTGTTACATGTAGAGGGGAAAGGCAGCCCAGGGTAAACCAGTCCTCTGTTACATGTAGAGGGGAAAGGCAGCCCAGGGTAAACCAGTCCTCTGTTACATGTAGAGGGGAAAGGCAGCCCAGGGTAAACCAGTCCTCTGTTACATGTAGAGGGGAAAGGCAGCCCAGGGTAAACCAGTCCTCTGTTACATGTAGAGGGGAAAGGCAGCCCAGGGTAAACCAGTCCTCTGTTACATGTAGAGGGGAAAGGCAGCCAAGGGTAAACCAGTCCTCTGTTACTGTGAAATACTTAAACTGGAGAGGATTGGGAAGAAGAAGGGGAAAGGAAGTTGGAATTTAAAAAAAAAAAAAAAAAAAAGACACCCCTGAAATATTAAATCCTTCACTGTCAGCAAAGGAAATCACAGAGTGTGGTATTTTAGATAGAGCCATTTGCTTTTGCCCTCATCAGAGTCCACTTTCACCTCACAGTTTTCACCAGTTGTGGTAGTCCATCCATCGTGCCCAAGACAGAGCACCACCTATAATGTTGTGGTGTTTCTCCAACACTTGGGAGGCAAAGTATCACAGTTCAATGACTTCCAAGATGGCCAGTAAATTATCGAAAAGGGGAAAATGAAGAGAAGAATATGGAGAATTAAGTCACCAAACAATCAAAGACAATTGTCAAGTCTATGCCTGAAGCCCTGAAACAAATGAAATCACTTGGACACAAGAGACAACCCAACAAAAAAATAACAGACTGAATAAAATAACACAAAATCATGATTCCATTCTTCATTTTTCACAAATTTTCAGCCTCGTGGCTTTTTTCAAGTGAAAAGAAAAAAAACAACAACCAGAAAACAATACAACTATATGACATCCGTCTTTGACAACTGGACAGATCATGTGCAGCATATCTATGATGTCATTTCTTTGATCTGTCCAGTTGTCAAAGATGGATATCACAAAGTTGTAGTGTTTTTTCTCTCCACTTGAAAAAGGCTGAAAATTTGTGAAAAATGAAGAGTGGAACTAAGATTATGTGTACTGTTTTCTTCCTTTTGGATGACTATTGTTTTTGTTTCTGAATAAAATAAGGTTCAGAGTATAATGACAGCAACTGGAAGTCGAAACATGAAAATAAATGTTGAAGTACTGAGTCATGCGATGAACGTATCAAACATTGTTCGTTTGTTTCTTCTGTAAAGCAGCAAGACCAGAGAAACTGAATAATGTGGAAGATATAACTGTTTGCAGTGATTATGACTATAATTCACTTGGTTTAGTGCAATTCACAATGCACGATGAAGACTCCATTCTTGTCACCTATTCTGAAGAATATTCAGCAGACTGTCCTTGCACTAGAAGTCACATCCACACAGATCACAGTTATTTAGGAACCACAAATAAAAACAAAACAACTTCTACAACATCGCTATCACTTCTGCCACAACCAAAAACACTGGACATGCTCAAGTTTTGGCCGCAACATTTACTACAATTTTTTTTTTCAAACTATAAATAAACAGCTAAAAAGCAGCTTACTTCGAGGGCTGCTCGTCTCCGTTCCACAAAGTCTGGGTCAAACTTGTCGGTGGAGGCGTTTTGCCACGTGTAGCTGGCCTGTACCATTGCAGACATGATCACACTTGGTTACAACATACTGACTGACTGAAACCCATTTATTGCCAGATTAACTCAAGGTTGTACTGACAATTTACAGCATACCATACTGACAGCAAGCAAACATTTATTTATCATTATCCACTCTAGACTCAGCCCTGATGTGCCTTGCGTCGCTGGGCTATAAGCAACATTATTTATCTTATCCACTCTAGACTCGAACTAGTGCACAGTTGTTTTCATAACTTAATACTTAAAAATGTGCCACGACACTTTCATTTTTGAGCTAGTAATCATAGCTGCAATTGGATGGTGTGAATGCCTACTAAGCCAACTGGAACAAATAAAGTGACCCGAATTTGTTTGTGTGGCATACTTGAATAATAATATGAAATATGGGTTTCGAGAGTACTTTCCGTTTTTAGCTTCTGTGAAAATGTGTAAGACTGAATCCACTGAAAATATGTGGTACCAACAGTTGTTGGCATAGACTGAATATATCAGCGCCAGAAACCGTGTTATAATTGTAAGTGTGTCTTTGCTTGATGTTCAAACTCGTGACAACTGAAGTGGAGGTCCTACATCAGTGTTAAATTGATTCTGGCTTTTGAAATCGACCGAGTGATCACTCAAGATCGTTACAAAGTAACAATGACCTTAAAATCACCGAGGATCACAGTCGTATAAAGTACAAATGACATAATCACTACAGTAAGACAGGCAACACTGTCTTACTATAAAGTAACAAATGAACCATTAAATCACCTACAGGTAAGACAGGCAACACATGTCTTACTATAAAGTAAGAAATGAACCATTAAATCACCTACAGGTAAGACAGGCAACACATGTCTTACTATAAAGTAAGAAATGAACCATTAAATCACCTACAGGTAAGACAGGCAACACATGTCTTACTATAAAGTAAAAATGAACCATTAAATCACCTACAGGTAAGACAGGCAACACATGTCTTACTATAAAGTAAAAATGAACCATTAAATCACCTACAGGTAAGACAGGCAACACTGTCTTACTATAAAGTAAAAATGAACCATTAAATCACCTACAGGTAAGACAGGCAACACATGTCTTACTATAAAGTAAGAAATGAACCATTACATCACCTACAGGTAAGACAGGCAACACATGTCTTACTATAAAGTAAGAAATGAACCATTAAATCACCTACAGGTAAGACAGGCAACACATGTCTTACTATCTGTCCTTGTCATCCTTTACACATGTCATCGACTGTTCGATAAAGAGGGAGACAAAAGGCTGGGAGCAGAGCTGATGGTGGGAGTGAGGAAGATTGGCATGCAGAGAAAGAGAGGTGGGCAGAAAGTTGAGTCATTATGCTGAAGTCATGAGGTTCAAGTGTAGGACTCTGTGCAAAGGCTTGCCTTTTTCTCTGGCAGGGGAGGGACCACGACTGCAGGGAAGGTAGCATCAAGGTAGTTCCTCAGCAGTTCAAACTCGCTATAGCGCCGCCAAGCGGAAGTCGCTCCCTCTCCATAGCCTCGCATGTTGGGGTCAGTCACTCTGCAACTCGAATTCAATCTGCTGGGTAGAGTGAGGCTCAAATTTGATCAGTTTCAGACAGACAGAAAGAGGAGGGAGATGGAAGGTAACTTTAGACTATCCTACATCTTATCCTTTTTGATCTGAAAAATATCATTCTAGCATAAACATCTAATCAGAAATTAAACAACACAATCATCATCTTGCACATCTATCCACACTGTATCTAAATTTTCAGCCTCGATCCACACAAACAACTGTTGTGTCTCTCAAAGGCTCATTCCACTACGTGAACTAATTGCTTTTCTGAGTCACTGCAAGAGCGACATTTTGAATGAGACCGACCGCATGTGCACCTGTTCATGGGCAAAGAAGGGAAATAACTCTAGCTTTTCCCTGATGTGCTGTCTCTTATTGCTTATTGCAATGTGACATGACAAACTGGCCTGTTCATTCCATTCAAACAACAATGTGCATCACAATGAACCACAGACTGATATTTCTGTGTCTCAGAATTGAACTTCTGTGACTCTTTGGTATGCATAATCATATGCACCGTTTGGAACACCCGAGGAATATCTGCCTGCCACAAGGGGGATGATTCACATTAATTACTGGGCTGTAACAAAGCTATCATTATTTTCAGCCTTCACCTTCATTCCAAGAGTTCTAGAGTATGCCAGCAGGTCAAATAAGAAGTGATGCTCAACTTCCCTTTCTGACAAACACCACAGGTCTGTGTGTTTGTTTTCAATCTTAGGCCTTATTCAGGTTAGTGACACCATGAACCATTACATTTAAAGAGCATTTGCTGGTCCTTGCCATATATCAAAGCAAAATGGAATCCCATCTGACCATCATTATAAAATACAAGTCAAACTGCTTCAGAATCTGTGTTCCTTCTGTTTTTCATTTGTGACCAGCACTTGTGGTGATCACATTTCATCATATAATACAACATCATAGCATATCATACCAATGGCACTTTTGCATTCTGAGAGTTTCATCTTGAATCTCCATTGAAATCTCTCAATCAATTCAATGTGCTATGTAAGCTATGGTTTTCACAGAAGATTTTGATATAATAAATTGCACAAACTAAAGCCTTAAAACAACAGGATCTCAGTCTCTTCGATCATCTTCTCAAAAACTTCTGAAAATTCCTAGGCGCTCGTTGAAGACAGTCGGTGAGAGAGCATTTAGCTATAGTGCGCCCACTCTTTGGAATTCTCTTCCTGACAGCTTACCTGACCTGCCTACATTATCTAAATTCAAGTCAGAGTTAAAAACATACTTCTTTAGGAAAGCCTTCTTCAACCATAATATCTAAATGCTGTGTCTATTATTCTGACCTGACTTTTTATGTAGTGCATGCAAAACTGTATTGTTTACGTTGAACCGATGAACTTGATAAGTGCGCCTGTGTCGGTAGGTGTGTGTGTGTGTGTGTGTGTGTGTGTGTGTGTGTGTGTGTGTGTGTGTGTGTGTGTGTGTGTGTGTGAACACATGTTAGTGCGAGTGTTTGAGTGTGTTCGAGCGCAATGAGTTGATCCCAAGAATTGCGCTATATAAAATCCATACATTATTTTATTATTATTATTATCTCCAAATCGTAACTTACGAGTTGTTTGTTCTCATACCAATCCTAATAAGATTAGCTCCATGACAGACATTTCTTTTTCAAAACCATACACATCGTTTTCATAAGATTCAAAAATCAAAGAGAGGTCAACAACTAAAATTCAAAGATTCTTCTCTTGACCCATATTATTTCTATTCTTTTTATTATCACCATTTTGTTACTATGCTTAAATGCAGTTGACAGTTCATCCTCCAGCAGCATGTGGTGACTTTGTGTTAAGTCCTGTGTGTGAGCAGATTCATGTGGGCTGTTGTCTGAGGTACATGTGGCAAAGCTGGACTTTGCCCAGCAGCTTAACTCCTACTTTTGTGCTGAACTGAACCAGTATCACTGCTAAATGCATGCCACCATTGGTTCTGGTTTGGTTTGGTTTCAAGAAGATCTAGGAAGGAGGCTCTCCACGTCTGCGGTAGACTTGCTGGCAGCTGACCGAATGCCATCATTGTGACTCAGCATCAATACAACATCTGCTTTGTAAAGTGCATGGCCTCGTGATGACTACTATTGAAAGTACGAGGGACCTCTCAACAAAACCTCGAAGTTTTCATACAGAGGAATCTATACAGAAAGGCTCTATTTACTGCCTCAGTCACAGAATATTAGTGCAAAAACAGAACTAGTAAACTGTTTGTACCTTGCAAGAGTTTGACATGATACATTACAGTTTCAGTTCCATCAAGGAGGTGTCACTGCATGCAGTCTAGTCCATTTACACCACACCACCACATCCGCTAAATTTTGAGATCACACGGCACATGACTTAAAGCAGATGGATAAATGAATTAATGATGAAGATAAGGAAACTGAAGAAGAGGGTTTCGTGACTACCACTTAGCAGATGTCTGGCCTCCAAATTAGCCCAATGCGCTGCTAATGATACAGTACATGCCAAACTAATCCAAATGTGACAATTGTGTTGAGGCGTGAGACAGCAATTGAATTTCCTTTCAGAAACCCCTCATTAGGCCCAAATGTCAAGCTGCATACATTGACAGAGAAGCTGTCTTTTATTTCCTGAAATCATGCACAGGATCAAAACCAAAATGAAAATGGCTGGAATAACTGTCAGATAGAAGCAGGTAGAGGGGGGGGGGGGGGGGAGGAAAGCAGGGAAGAGAGGAGAAGAGAAGGGGAGGAAGGAAAGGGGGGGGGGGGGGGGGGTCATGTAAGTAGAGAACTGGATTGTTATGGGATTGATTTGATTCCAGAAATTTGTTGTCAACAAAATTTACCATACACCAAAAAGTTGTGAAAAACTATAGGTAGGTCAGTCAGTAGTCAAAACAAGAAAAGGGCTAGACTAAACTGATCACATTGTGAGGAAATGATCTGTAACAGAATTTGTGAACATTGTGAGGTGGTGGCAGCAGCCGAACAGAGGAATCATTCATGGAAGTTGCATGGTATTAAGCACTAGTAGCTCCACTATGATTAGTAGAACAGCACTGAGACCGTAACATGAGACTGAGCGCAAAGTTCTAAGGGCACCGTGATCAGAATGTAGTAAGCACCGTACATGAATGAAGTAAGGGCACCGTGATCAGAATGTAAAGTAAGGGGCACCGTGATCAGAATGTAAAGTAAGGGGCACCGTGATCAGAATGTAAAGTAAGGGCACCGTGATCAGAATGTAAAGTAAGGGCACCGTGATCAGAATGTAAAGTAAGGGGCACCGTGATCAGAATGTAAAGCAGAAGACCAGGAAGCATGTCACTGAGAGGGCATGGTTAATGGCGCTGAAAGGAAAATGAAAGCCAACCAACCAACCCAGCAAAGATGAAGGAAGATCAGGAGTTGTGGACTGGGATGTAACTTACCGTGTTTCTACAAGGTAGACAATGAAGGTGTCCTGCATTTTCATGGATGCTACTGTCCGTTTTTCCGGTTCTGACACTGTGATCTCCATCCATTGTAACAGGTGAGTCTGAAAAAAAAAATCATTGTAAGTTTAGATGATGACTGACTAGTGATATGGAGTTGAAAGGTAGACAAAGTATGTTTTTGGCTGAAAGTATTAATGTCATTTTACATCAGTCATCCTAAATACTTTTGAAACATAGAATAAGAGACAGTGCTGACTTCAAATCAGAAAGTAAAAGACTGAAAAATCAAAACGTTTGACTTTCAGTTTCACTCAGCATTTTTTTAATACCTTGGAAACAAGTTATTATATTGGATCATGTGACAAGAGAGTGATCATCAACGATATTAATAATTTTCTCTCTTTTTAGTTTCTCCCTCTCTCTTTCACTAAATTTTTTTTCTTTTCCCTCTTGCACATGGACATTTCAACATGTCATCTACAGCATTCCAAGTAACTGCAACTTCTTCATAGCTTAGAATCATCCTCATACAAGTTTATAAATGGTGAACAATAACCGGGAGAATTTGACCAGATTCTGGAACAGGAGAATCATCAACAGATTGACACTGGCTTGTTTTCAGGACTTCTCTTTAACTAAGTCTCTCTCAAGCACCATGATCTTATTGATTGTTCTGTCACTATAGCAGGATACTGAAATTCTCTCTGAAAAATGCTCACTTTGAGAAGTGATGAAAAGTAATGAGGGGAAGGGGAAGGAGATTGGTAGGCTGCTAAAATAGGATTTTGTCTGAAGGGAGAGTCGAGGATCAGGAGAAAGAGGGAAGTATGACTTTCAAGGGTGAAGCGATTTGAAGTTTTCCATTGAAATTTGCAAAGTTTGCATACAGTCAAAACCACATCAACAGAATGATGGTAGACATCTAATGAACGTAGAAGATTAAATCCTAGATCAGTGTGTAAACCTCCTGTGCACTTTTATTTTGACTGCATCATTTGTCAAGAAAAACTGCACTTCATGGAAAAAAACAAAGTATACATGTGCAGAAGAACACAAGAACAATGTCTTCGTGTATCTAAACAGGCAACCAACTTCAACAATGTGAAGATTCTGTAATTTCAGTAACTGACTTTTCATGTTACTAAGCATTCAAACTGAAGCTAAGAATATAGTAATTTGATTAACAGACTATTAGAGTTTCTGCATGGACTATACATAAACTGTAACTGTCTTCCACTAACTGGCTGTTACTATTTGTGTTACTGTGTATTAAAGGTCTGTACATACATATTAGTGACTAGAACCATCTTCCACCTGTGGCCATTTTGTCAATCTCAGAGAAAAACTTTAAATCCCTGATCTAGTTGCAAAGTGAGGTGACTGTAAGCGGAAATCTAAACAAATTTTAAATGTAATTAATAGCGCACTGCAAAAAAAAAAACCTAGACAAACAAATCACAAGACAAATCATGATGTGTTTCAACCTCTCAGGTCTTCTTCAGGCAATATACAAAACACTCAGGACAATTTCTTATCTTCTTCTTCTTCTTCTTGATATAATGCCCACAATCATCAAGTTGATTATTTTGGCATATTAACAACAACTGGGTCTGCGCAGCGGGAGGGAGAATCGGGGGTGGGTAGGGGAGAGGGGGGTCTAATGGGGGAGGGGAGAGGGGAGGGTGAAGAGGGGATCAGTGAACTCTTGACACGAAAGTGTCAAGAGTGGTGGCTCCAGCCACCTCGTCCGGCAGATTGTTCCAGTCCCTGATGGTGTTGGGGAGGAAGGCGGCCTGACGATAGTCGGTGCGGCACTGCAGCTGGCGGAGCTTGTGTTGATTTCACCTACGCTGTCTGACAGGGGCAGGTTGGATCTTGGCTTTGTCGATGTCGACTTGGTCATTAAGTATTTTATACAGCATGGCCAGTCTGCTGGATCTTCGACGCTGCTGGAGTGAAGGCCACTGGAGTCGGTCAAGCATGGCGGTGGCACTTGATCTGTTGTGGTATCTATTGACCACAAAGCGGGCTGCTCGTCGCTGAACCGCTTCCAGCTGTTTTACATCTT
>CM031620.1:4996800-5004300 GCA_018398815.1 Conus ventricosus | reverse complement strand
GTGCCCATTCATAGACACTTCAGCTACAGTCGTGGACCCACTGGCACATTCACTGTGAGGTCCAGTTTAAACTGCCAGTCTAGGACTTAGTGTACATCTTGACCTGCCCCTCTGCTTCCAGCTGTATATTGGGGAACCTACCGGGTCATTGGCCGACCGCTTTTTTAGAGCACCTGAGGTCGATGAAGCTGGGCTACAACAACCCAGTCGGCCAAAATTTTGTTGGGCCATATCACAGCTACAGTCATGCGAAGATAGCAGCCCGTGTGCAGAAAACCCCAGAGACTGTGTGTACAGAAAGCACATGGAGAAAACCCTTTTCATCAGCCGCTTGGGCACCACACAGCCAGCTGGGATGAACATTTAGAGTCACTGACGTCTAGCTGAGCCAGGGCCTTCTGCCTTAATCTCTCTGTCCCGTCCTTCTTTAGCCTCTGTTTCTTTCAGTAGGCTAAAAAGTGAATATTTCCATTTATTCCCCTCCTTTTGTGTGTGTGTGTGGTGCAGGGTGGTGGTGGGGTGTGTGTGTGTATGGGTTTTGTGGGGTTGTGGTGGTAAGGAGGGGGGGGGGGGGCGTGTGTGTGTTGGTGTTTTGTGTGAACTGCAGTGTGTGTCTGTGTGAGCTCATACACCGAACAGTGATCATGGACTTTATTCTGGTCCAACTTAATCATTAAATGAAATGTTTTCACCCAATTCTCACATAGGCTTTCTGTCTAAACTGTAAGAAACAGCTTTTACCAATTCTAACTCACTTTTGCGATCAACCCGTTTTGGGGGAAAGTGGCCTAAAAGCCGCCTTTCCCCGTTCTCTGACAAGTAAGACTTCAATAACCAAAAAAAAACGATTATCTCAAACAGACAAGTGTGGGTTTTTCCGTTTTTAAATATAATTTAAAAAACTTTTCAGATTTTGTTTTTGTTTAATCCTATGTTTTTTTGACGTTTTCAATAACATCATTTTCCGCGCAAACATTCTTAAAATGTTTTCTCTGTTTTTCATGTAAAAAAAAACTACAGTCTTTAACTGTTTCTAAATCTTTTAAAACCATTTTATTTCGGGCATAAAATCCACACACTTATCCCCGTCTTCCGCTGAAAGCCGTTTGACAAAGTGTTTCTCTTTTTAACTATATTTTTTCGGCCGAACAGTCATCTAAAATAAAAGTGCTTCGTTCCTTTCAAACTTTTTAAAAAAGTATTCTAAACACTCATCTTTTATGCTAGATTAACTAAATTACGTCATTGTCTGCCATATAAACCTTCTATCATGTTTCTTTGTTCCTTTTAAGTTTGGACGGGGAAAATCCCAATAGATAAATTATAGCGTAAATTTTTGTAATAAGTCTAGAAAATATTGTTTTTCCAAAACCCATCTGCCCCACAAATCATTGAACAAGGGGGGGATTTTATCATAAATTTTAACTGCTCCATAGTTTTTACAGAATTTAATCTAATCCATTATTTTTTTTTATCATACTCTCCGTCAAAATTTTGTTCATATAAAAAAACCCCATGAGGCCAAATGGAAAGATTTAACCCAATTCATTCTGTAAATTGTTTCCTATTTAATCAACTTTGATTTTGTTGCTTGTTTTTATATTTAAAACCTCACCTTTGGGGAAGAACGCGAGGGTAACTTTTAAGGCTTTTTCGTCAATTTTTTCCCACAAATTTAATTCCTTTTATAAGGACGTCATAACGCCCACAACCCCACCCCTCCACATTTTTTAAAGAAAAATTTCAAATTCTTGTAAAACGTGTCTCCTAATTTTGTTTGGGAAAAGAACTGTAATTTTGTAGAAAGTTTTTTTTTACAAGTTTCTTTTCTGTGGGGGGATGACTGTTTTTTCCCCAACGCGTTATTTCAATTTTTCCGCTATTGCGCCCGGCAAAAGACTCCCTGAAAGGGCCAGATTGAATTTTTTTCTGAAACTTTTTTGACGGCTAAAATATGAAAAGGGGTTATGATTCAAATTTTATGTCCCATTCTAAATATGGTTCAAAGGGCCCCATTTGGGTCGGGTTTTTTGAAATTTTATATTAAACTGGTCAAATTATTTGCCTCTAGATTGCGCTTTGTTCTAGTTTGGGAAAATTTTTTTGTTGTCGCCACCTCTTTGCTTTATAATCACCATCTTTAGTGTACTCAAAACCAACAAAGCGCCTATCTCCCTTTTTGTTCAAAGCCCCAAACATCTGCAAGGTTTTAATTTCAAAGGTTTTTAACACCTTACAGGCGCTAATGAAACTCCTATTCTTCTGGCCCACGCGCTTTTTTTTTTTAGTAACTATTATTTTTTTTCCAAAAAATGTGCGGTTACACATTTCACAATTTTTCCCCCTTTGTCTTTGATTTTTATATTAAATGACCCGACCCCCCACAAATAATTTTTTAAACTGAAAATTGGGGAATTTAAATTTATAATCCAATATGCGTTTTTCCCTGAGGGAAGAGCTCTTAAAACAGTAGAAAACGGGAAACCCTTTTCATTCGGCTCATTTCGCCCAAAAACCGTTTGGGCGAAGTGAGCCAAATAAAGGGTTTTCCCTGTTCCTAAAAGTAACCCTTCAATAACGTTATTTAAAAACAAAAAAACTGGCAGGTTACCTTTAATACAAATTTACAAAAGTTTTCAGAGAGTAGCGAGGGGAAGTACCGGACTGAACACCCCCTGGGGAATACTGGGGAAAAAGCACCGTATGAACGCGTTCAATACAAAGTGTCTTTTCCCCGGCTCTCTTTTCAGTACGTCAATCGTCGGGCGGTTAACGGCCCTGCTCGCAGGTGGTGGGTAAGTTTTTTAATTGCTAGTTGCCGCCTCCCCTGCCCGCACGGGGGGGGGGGGGGGTATTTCTCCCATGCTGTGGTGGTGTAAGTTTGAAAGGGCAATAAGCGCAGTTTTAGAAGACGTTTGGATTCTAAGTTAGAAAAAGTTTTTGAACAAAAAATATTTTTTTCAACAGCTTTATAGTTTAAAAATTTGGGAAGACATGGAATCACTACAACTTTTTTAAAAACCACACACACAACAACAACTCAAAACCACACCCAACACACACACAACCACACACACCACACCCCCACACACATACACAACCACAAGCTCACACACACACACACACACATAAAACACAGCGAGGCCGAGGGCCTTTTTGCCCTTTTGGTTTTCCTATGTTGTGCCCCAAAAAAATCAATAAACCTGCCTCCAGCTTACTGCGTTTGTCCTTACCTGGCCAAGTGTGCCGCGGCAACTTGCCCAATTGTATCAGCAAATGTTCGCGAATATTCTAACTGCCACGTGGCACTCCAATCAACACTACTACCCGGGCAAACCCGGCCATTTTAGCCATCTTCTAAGGGGGACGGACTGCTTTTTCACAGAGGAACAACTTGTTGTTATGAGGACATATGCAATCCACAGGCTTATGGCGGAGTATATAAACAAAAGAAAATGGTGGGACTGTTTTTTTTTCCCTTTTAAAACCAAAGGCAGTATTTCGTTTTTTGAAGGTGGGGAAAGAAAAACGAGAACTAACCATTGAAGAACTCACAGCTACCTTTAAAGTTGTTGGGTTTAAGAAAAAGATTTTGAAAGAGATTTGGCAAAATTACTGAAAAAGATTTGATGGTTTTATAACTTTTTACTTTGACAAATGATTCCATTTCTACAAAATGGGCCTTTTACTAAACTTTTAAAGAAAGAAAAACATCCATCAGCTCTGATTTTGGGGGCCCCTGCCTTGAAAAGGCCAAAAAAAGTTTTAAAAATCAAAACCCAAATGAAATGGCGTTTATTTTTACGAACAAACATGAAAGATGATCATATGCAAGAAAACGATCAGCTTTTAAAAAATTTTTTTTTTTTCGAAAATTTCACAAACCTTTTCCCTCACCATCAATGATTTGTTTGCCAAAAAGAAGTCTGCACAAAGTACTTGCAGAAAAATGAGATTTTTTAAACTTTGGCAAAAAAAGATCGATTTTTCCCTTTTGTACAAAATAAAAGAACGGGGGGGGGTAGTGGGGGGGGCCCACTATTTTTTACAAAGCTCCAAAAGTTCGCGACAGGGTACAACTGGGGATTAAAAGCCGCCAAAAAGCTCTGCCAAAGCAGTATTTTACTTTTAAAAAAGAAAACCCCCCTAACTTGCCCAAAGCCCGGCCCAAGCCCGGAAAAAAGAGGGGGGGTGTGGGATAAACTTTTTTTGTGCGAGAAGGAAATTAATGAAACTCTTTGTTGTGGGGGGGGCAACCTGCTATAACTACCTTTTTTTGCAGCAGAGTCTAACAGGGTGTAGTGGGCTCTACAGGGCGACGTGCACCTGCCCGTTTTACAAATATAAAATTGCAAGCCCTTAACTGTGTCAAACTGATGGAGCCTGTTTGGGCCCAGTTTAAAAAAGGGGAAACTACCAAACCCCCTAACTGTGTCAAACTGCATCCATGCCGTTTGACAAGATATAAATTGCAAACCTCTAACTTGTCAAACGGCATGGAGCCGTTTTGGCCTAGTTAAAGTAGTGAAACCCAAGCCCCCTAACTGTGTCAAACGTGCATCCCTCCCTTTGAATAGAAAAAGTTGCAAAACCCCCTAACTGTGTCAAACGTGCATGATCCGTTTGGCCCATTAGGAAATGAACTACCAAGCCCCCAAAATGTGCAAACTGCATGGATGCCCGTTTGGCCCGGTTAGCCAAAACCCCCAACCGAGTTATTTCTTGCGGCGAAAGGGTAACAGATTTTAAATGGCCTTACCCTTCCACTTGAAATTTTTAAAGCCTTCTTACCTTTTCCCACCCCAATCATTTTAATTTTTTAACCCAAGGGTTTCCAATCACCCCAAGTCACTTAATTCTTAACCCCAAATTTTCCAATACCCTTTAAATCTTTACAAGTTTTTACCCAAGTTTTTCCTCAATTATTCCAAATTCTTTTAAATTTTTTTTCAAGTTGTCTCAATCTCCTCAAATTCTTACCAAGTTTTAAACCAAATCATAATAAGTCATTCTTAAGTACAACCCAAATTCTTATTCATTCTTAAATTATCAAAAAAAAACAATCATGTTTTTACTTTAAAAAACAATGTCAATATAGTCACACACGCCCAAAAAACCGTCATTTTTTGAGGGTTCTTGCTCACGTTCTTCCCTAGATCTTTAAGGAAATTCTTTCTCCTAAGCAACCGCTTGATTACAATTCTGGGCTATGGAAAGTCTTTTTAACTCCATGTCTTTTTTTATTGATTTACATTTTTAAAAACCCATGATCTATTTTTTTAAAAAAAAATTTAAAATATTATTGCATTATAAAGGATCAAAATTCTTTGTTGTTGACGGTTCGGGGGGCTGTTGCTTCTGTATTTTGCGGTTCAATTTTTTGTTGCTTTTGTTTTTTGCTGCCATTTTGTTATATTTTATAACCGTAATAAAAGCCCCCAACAGCGCAAGGGCGGGCCAAAAAAAGGCAACAGTTTTTAAGTTCAATTCCCTGAAGACTTTGGGGCCCTTGTATCACATGGTTTTATAGCTGGCATTGAATCAACTTTTTCTGGCGCTGGCGGTGTTTTAAGTTTTCTGAGAGTTATTTCTGTAACTTTTAAATTTTTTTTTTGTTCCACTCTGAAAAATTTTTTCCCGCTTTAACACCCAGGGCTTTTTACTGTCCCCCCCCGATTTGTGTTTCTGCTGATTTTCTGGCTTGGTTACTTTCTCCACCGATTCCAAAGTTTCCCGATTCTGATGATTTTCCAGCTCGTTCATTTTGAAGGGAAACAAAACTATATGATAAAAGTTATTAATCCCATGATTAATGGCGATAACAATGTTCCAAATCTGTAGTATAGATCACACCCTAGAGACTCTAATGACTTTGTTAAAACTGGGTCTTGCGTTAAATCATACGTAAGATCTTGTTCAGAATCAATGGGAGCAAATCTACTGACTAGTTTAGTGTACAAACTAAGAACCGTTTGCCCCACACTTTTCACCATTCTAGACCCCAGCTGCGCTTCATACCTGTTATGATACTTTAAAATGTCTTGCGGCGACATCTGTTGAATCTGTTCTATGCTGAATTCAGTTCCGAGGAACTGTTTTGTTTTCCCACATGCTGCCAAAGAATACAACCTCTCCTTTTTGGGCATAATAGCTTGGTCATCAACTTGGTCATTCATAAGTTCAGGAAGGTTTAGGCTGCCTTGTAGCTGTAGGAGATCATCACTGTTCATGTTTTTTAATAATTATAATTATTTTATTTTATAAAAATGAGCACCGAAAAAACTGTTACCAACCTTGTATACCATTCTGCTGTTATTGGAGGCCTAAGTGTAGGATACTCAATGCTTGGTAAAAGCCTGTTAAGAATTAAACCAGCAGATCTTGGCAAACTAGACTTTGAGGATTCAGCAAAGCTGATTGCTATCATTGCAGCTTCGGTTGCCACGAAAGATTTTCTAGTCAAGCAAGGAATAATTCCAGACAGTATAAATATGTAAATAAAAAATAAATTTATAAAAAATGGCTTCACTCGTAATGATGATAGGTGGCGCTGTGGTGAATGCGCTTGCTTTTAGCGGAAGTAATTTCGCATTTAGTAAACTGCGGGATGACGGCGAGAGAAAAAGACATAACAAAGCTATGGAGCAACTAGCAGCTGCACAAGACGCCTATGAAAAGCAGAGACTTGAGCAGTTAGATTTTATTAATGACACACTGAAAAAACAGGGGCATGCAGCTTACATATTTAAAGATGTTGATCAAGCAATAAAACAATATTATCTAGTAACAGGCAAACCAATCGAGACATTGCCCCCACCAAATTCAGTGACTTTTATCAACCATCAGAAAAACAAAAGATTGCAAGAAATCGGGTTTATTGTCGTTGGTATGGCCGTTGTGTATTTTGTTGCGCATAATATTGGCTGAGTAAAAAATGAACAAAAATCTATTATTCGCCAAAAGGATATTGGAAGGGAATAACAGCAATTAAAAAGCTAAGCCAAGCAGCTGGAGTCAGTGAACAAACAGCAAAAGAATGGTTATCTAAACAGCGATTTGGCAAATTTATTTACCAGCGCCTAGCCGAATACAGAGACCACACTTTGTCAATACAACATCCAAACGACAACCCATCAAATGGATCTTCTATTATTTACCCTCTGATACGATCAGACGAAAAGATTTAAGTACGCACTCACAGTCATTGACATAGCTTCAAGGTACAAAGATGCAGAACCATTAACACAAAAAGTGCTTCTGCTGTTGCTGTTGCCATACAACTGATATACCAACGAGGCCCGCTAACTTATCCTCGCATGATTCAAGTTGATGATGGAAAAGAATTTAAAGGGCGAGTGAATCAATTATTGTTGAAACATAGAGTTACCATTAAAAGAGGCATTCCAGGAGTTCACAGATCACAGGCTTTAGTTAAAACTTTAACAAACAGTTAGCTGAAAGACTTTTTTTCCTACCAGTTATCAACAAAAGAGCTTTAAT
>CM031620.1:4983496-4996700 GCA_018398815.1 Conus ventricosus | reverse complement strand
TGGAAACACCAAAATTCTCTTAATTCGCAAAAATGTAAAGATTCTAGTGCTAGATTTCTGCATTAAAACAATTTTTTTTTTTTAAGCCTGTTGAATTTTGATAAAACATTTTGAGAAATTGGGCCCGACAGATGACTTGTTCTGTACACTGAAAATCATTGCCATCACTAAAAAAAAAATCATCTGCTGAAAATCATTGCAATCATTAAAAAAAAAAGTTTTGAAGGTATTACAGGTTAACAACAGACGTGTAACCGTCAACAATAGACTTGCAACCAATATATAAAGAGGGTATCACATGAGTGAAGAACATAAAAATCATCACTATTCAAAACTTATAACAAAAAATGAATTTCAAAGTTAGTGGCACTTCTGAGCTTGACAGTAATCACCCCTAGAAGTGATGTCCATATCAATGTGCAAAACAAACGATTGCCTAAAATGCAAGTAGAAACCCCTAGAGTGTTTACAGCCACAGAGTAACTTGCAACTAACACCAAATCCGCTTGGTCAATTCAAGTACTATGTATATCTTCATGTGACCCATACAGCGTTTAGCCATCATGTTTTGGAGTTGCTTTTTCATGGACGATTCAAAAATAACATACTTGTTCTCTGAAGTACATTTTATATTTTGTTGTTGCACATCATGTTTGGAGTTGCTTTTTCATGGACTATTCAAAAATAACATACTTGTTCTCTGAAGTACATTTTATATTTTGTTGTTGCACATCATGTTTTGGAGTTGCTTTTTCATGGACTATTCAAAAATAACATACTTGTTCTCTGAAGTACATTTTATATTTTGTTGTTGCACAATCTTAATTGTGAATAAATCAACAAATAAATATGATTAGAAAAGAAACAGTGAGTACTCTGGAATTTATACAACCTTCACTGTTCCATCCAAACAGGATAAACACGGTGTGTACATCGGAAAATATTCAAGACTTTCTGCTCCGCTATCTCAGTAACTCCAAATATGTACAGATAATAGCGAAAGAGTTGTGATATTATCTTGCTAGTCTATTTTTTGTTCATCATATTTATCTGAGGGCTGGCAGATGTTTCATTATTTAACCGATCAATTTAGTCTGAAGGCAGATTTATACTCTGGTAGTCCTCTGATCAATTCTGACTAAATGAAAACAGATACCTTGGTAATCAACTGATCATTTCTAACCAAATGAACACAGATACTTTGGTAATCAACTGATCATTTCTAACCAAATGAACACAAATACTTTGGTAATCAACTGATCAGTTCAGTCTGAACGCAGATGGAAACTCTGGTAATCCACTGATCAATTCTAACTAAATGCATACAGATACTTTGATACTGAACTGATACTTTGGTAATTAATTCGTCAATTCAGTCTGTAGGCAGACGGATAGTATGGTAATTAACAGATTAATTTCATCTAAAGGCAGACAGATACTCTAATTCAGGGATCAATTCTATTTGAAGGCAGACAGGTACTCTGCTAATTAAGTGATCAATTACATCTGAAGGCTAATGGATACTCTAGTAATTAAATGATCAATTCAATCTAATGCCAGACCAATACTCTGGTAATAAACTGATCAACTGTACCCAAACGAAAATGGCGTGGATACAGAATTGCTCCTGCCGTCCCCTGCTAAAGAATTTTCAGTGAAAATGAAATTTTTATTTATACCCCAGGCTATAGCTTTGTTCTGAATATGCGTAAAACACGTTTAAAAAAAAAGACAAAAAGAAAAGCCTTCTGTCATACATGTTTTAAAAGCCTTGGGATGTATGCATTATGATTTGTCTTCTCTGTCATCAGCCTTTGCCCGCTTTGTCTTCTCTGCTCTCTTAATGTTGACATGGCTTACTCAGAATTAGGGAGGCATTATAATCCACTCAGAACATATTTTCTTTAACATGAAATCCTCTTTTATCCAAGTTCTGAACCTATACAGCACCCAAAGCCTTTCTGGCAAGTGCCTCAAAACAGCTGTCTTGCACATCTACGGATGTTTGGTTCATGTTAACACTTCACAAGGAGGCTAACAAACACAACCAGATTCAGAACACAAACTCAGAGACAGTACACTGTTCAGGAAAGCAAGACCATGGCAACAACAAACGGAAAAAAAAAAAAACAAACAAAAAAAAAACACCCACACACCACGCACTGATAAATCCCTTTTCAGCTTCAAAGAATGGAATGGGTTTTAAATCCACACCTAGAACCACACACAGACCAGAAAGCCATGACAGGAACCCCGTTGAACTGTACAGGTCCTGTCTACTACCTTCATCTGTGAACCTTTCCAAACTAGCAACAACCTCTCCATCTCCACAAAACCTCCCTACCACCATTCACTCTTTCCATTTAACAATTTTTGTCTCTCTCACAAACAGGTACATTGAATTCCTTTAAACTGACAGCGTTGTTTCTGGAACATATCACATCTGCTGTGTGGAATTTCCATTCCATGTGGCGTTTTCATCATCATCATCATCGTTGGAGTTTCTTAAACGCCTCACGTTGCCATCTTGACGGGACCTCTTGGTTGCACCACTTGAAAAAGAAGCAGAATTAAAGCTTGGTTAGGAAATACAGGGCACTGGAAATACATGAACCCAATCCGTATACCAAGACACGCTACATTTCATAATCTGCAATGGATATCTATACACATCAAACCCGCATATCCACACACACCACATTTGTTTCTATTCTGCGCTGGAGATGCGTATATCAAATCTGCATACCCACGCATACTATGTTCTTTACTCTGCATTGGAAATACACACATGTATCAAATCCACAAACATGCACATACTGCATTCTATATTCCGCATACAAATCAAACCAGCATGTCCACACGTACTAAGTTTTACATTCTGAATTGCATGCAACAAATCTCCACAACCACCTATGCTAAATTATTATATTCTGCTTTGGAAGTAGAGGCATAAAAAACACACCACAATTTACATAAAAATCACTGTACTCTAAATAAATCTTAATATATATGATATAAATGTACAAGCTACATGTATAATAAATTCTTTCCTGTGCTGCACTGGAAACATATATGAATATAAAAATGACAACACATACTTAATGTATGCTGTATTGGTAAAAGAGCAGATAAAAAAATGCTCACCCACACAGAGTACAAGCATATATGCCCAGACAAACCAAATGTTGTACACTCTGAACTGGAACCAAAACACACAGACGCACACACACACACACGCACACACACATACAAGCGAAGAAACAATCAAGCTAACAAAAAATACCTGGGGCTTGCTCTGTCCCCACCAGCAGCGGACGTGGAGCTGTGATTGCTGGCATTGTTGGCATTGGGGCGACTGATGGAGCGGAGAAGAAGAAGGACATGAGGAAATTCCACATCATCATCAGGGGAGCTAACAAGAGGGAAAAGAGGCCTCCTGCTCCTCCTCCTCCTGAGCCTCCTCCAACAGATTGCCCTGCCTGAAGCACAGGAATACAAAGTACCGTCAGTACCTGGGACGGTATATTACACAACCTACGCACCTCAACACATTCAAAGCAGAAAGCAGGCAATCATACACAAACACAGTGAAGTGATGTACAACGAACCAGTATCAACACAACAATGAACAGAATGACATAAAAGACAGCAGAGATATAAAAACGATAATAGAAAACACAGTAAATAAATACGAACAATACCAATATGTCAATGCATGGATCAACTGCAGAGGGTTGGAAAAAACGTATGAGTACATTCACTGCATGGTTGAATGTGCTACACTTTCTTCAGCTTTCTTTATCGATTTTGTTTGGTTGACCTTTTCAGACAGCGCCTACTTGCAGTCCCAACACACACACATGCTGATGTAACGCTTACCAGGGACTTTCCTGACGGGTTAAAAATATACCTAAAATACCAATTGGGAAAAAAAAGGGCAAATTTTAGTTTTATGTAAGCCTGTCACAAACCTCACAGATAAAACCTGGAACACGCTTCTGTGAGCATTACAGAACCTCCGTATGTAAAATAACCTGCAAAACAGAAAGATTCTGTGTAACTGGGAGTGTGGGTGGGGAAGGGGAGGAATGGGGTCTTAAGCAGGTTCTTACTCATTTTTCTCTTTAAAAATTACAAACTTTTTAAATACTTTTTAAAGACCCTTTCACAAAATTTCAAGGCCCATGCGGCATGACACACGCACTAAGACACAGACACAAACACACATACATGACACACGCACTAAGACACGGACACACATACATGCATCATACATGACAATGACATACACACAAAGTAAAAAAAAAAATCACATAACTATGTTTGTAGGCAGCAAGCTCTTGTAAAAATGTAATCCAAGAACACAAGTTATCCCAATATTCAGTTCATTTTCTAGTGAAGGTTGTTCTGCACTCACAGTTGTGATCAAATTATCCTCTCAGCCTCTAGTTCTAAATTCACATGAAAATGTTGACAAAATTATGTCCACAGCATTACTGTGATGAGGGACCACAGTGGAGGTTTCAACCTCCTCCTGTAGTAGTCTGTGGACTTTTTTGTTGATGTTTGGACCATCCATAGATATCTGTAGGAGACGGAATGGCCCAACTTCCTGATAACTGGACCAAGTGCACCTTTTATGTCCTCAGCAGTGGCATGGCCAAGAAACTTGGAGCTCAGAAGGCAGTCCTGACATGCTCTTTCTCCCATATGCGGACATATAATCCATCTGCTTCTCTTGAAGATGCTGGTTTAGTGTCTCGTCAAACAGAAGAACATACTCAGTCTGCTGTTTGATCTGGTCTTTCAGTTGTTTTTTGAAGTATGGGGAAAGTCCAAATGTGTAGAGGTATGTGGTTTTGCTTTCCGCACATTGAAATGACTGAGCTATCGCACTATCAGAAACATAGCAGCAAACACATCCCCGATGTCACTACTTGATTTCATGCTGTAATGACTATCAATGCTTTTCAGTGTCCACAGCATTTCTGCTTTCAGAGAGTCACTTTTTTGTACATGTCCATGAAGAGTCCCTGAGACAATGTCGTTGGGTTAGCTGTCGACGTTGATACCTGTGGCCGGGTGCTGGATGAACTCGTTGGCATCACCCCAGAGGAAGCACTGTAGCTACTGATGGGAGCCAAAGCTTGTGTTGCAGAACATTCTTCTTGTGCTTCTGGCCTGTTCAATATTAAAAGAAGAAATTGTAAATAAACATGCATGGTCTTGATGGTATGCTGAAACTTTATATTTGTGTGTGTGTGTGTGTGTGACCATCAAGACAAATGCTTAAATAGTCTATAGTACTGTTTTATGTTGTGATATGCATGGCAACACCTAGTAAAGACAGAATTTGAGAGAGAGGAGGGTGGAATGGAGGGGGGGGGGGCACAGAGATGAAAAGAGTGTGAGAGAAACTTGCAAAGATAAGATAAAGTTACTCAGAAACAAGTGTGTTTTGAGAGAGACTCACAGAGAGAGAGAGAGAGGGGGGGGAGAGGGAGAGAGAGAGAGACTCAGAGAGAGAAAGAGAGAGAGAGAAGAAAGAGAGAGAGAGAGAGAGAGAAGAAAAAAAGTGACAATCGTCTAGATGAGGCCCCCCCCCCCCCCCCCCCCCCCCCCCACTAATTTCTCGCTTCTTTCTGTTTTTTCAAAATTGCCTTTTTCAGTATAGATAGAGGAACCCTAACACTAACCCTTTAGCCTAATAGATCTAGCCCTATGCTGACGGAGAAGCAAAAGCGTCTTGAAGTTTAGTGGCAAATAGAAGCCGACCCGGTTTCACTGTAGGGGGGTGCCTCACTAGAAGATCGCACATAAAAAAATCGATGCTTACCTTGACTGTGAACAATCACAGCTTTCTCGCCCATTGACGAAACGTTGATCGTTTTCGCACAGATGTGGCAGTATGCAGCCCTTGGATTTGCAGGGTCACGCCTCAGCCACTGAGAAAAATTCCGGCTTTGTGAGCCAAGAAGCTCTAAATAGGCACGAGCCCGGCATTTTTCTTCACATCGAATACCCGGATGTGCACAGAGAAGAGCGTTAGGCCTCGTTAATTATCTCCCTTGCGTCGTCTGCTACCAAGCCAGTTCAAACCGGTCAAGTTCAGAAACGATTCGCGATTTTTTTTTTTTTTTTAAATCAAGTTTTCTGTAAAATTTAAAAGAATCTGCGGCAGCAGTTTGATTTCGTTTGCAGATGACGGCAGAATATAAGCTGGGAAGATGAAATAGCTGCTCTGTTGATGAAAATTAAAGACTTTTACAAACCTTTGACTAGAATGCTGTTTTTTTACTGACTTTTTAAGGGCTTAAAAATGAGGTGGTGATTTTTACAAACTTTTACCGACCTTTAAAAACCGTACAACCCTGTTAAGGGGCGGTCCAGTTAAAGTGTTCCTAAACTGCAGTCCACTCACAGGAACAACGATAACCACGGCAGAGGGCGCCAGCTGAAGGTCTCTGAAACTGATCGCCATGTCGGCCTGGGTGAAGGTTCGTCGAGGGTAGGCGTTGACAGTGTGACGGCGCCCCCAAACTGGGACGAAATGAAGTCGGCGGCAGCCTGGAGGGGACTAGAAGATGGAAACTGATTGGACACAGAGGACCCGTCGGGCAGACGAAACTGGATCCTGGCAGTCTCACTGCACAATAAATCAACTCATCCTTGATCTTGAATAAACATACACTTTTTTCTTTAATTGGAATTAAAAGGTTTGATTTACGAAGTAACCAATAGCCAAAGTCGCTTTTTTTTCTCTTATGCAAAAAATACAATTCAAAGCGCTTGCAACATCATTCACCCACATGCGAATCATAAATCAAAAAGAGCATTGCGGGCAGACACCCAAACCACAGGGAAGAAAAGCTCACCTTCGCTGAGCCTCTGCCTGGGCAGCGGTCCTCTGCTGCTCTAACATCTTGGCTTTACGGGCGGCCTCCTGCTGTCCCTCCTTCTCTGCCTTCTCCTTCTGGTACCTGGCATTGCGCTCCGCCCTGGCACCCACAGTCAACACGTCAACAACCAGCCAGGTACACAGATTGTACATAAATAAATACACACCCTGAAACATGACAGTCCCTGACAAATCAATGTATACTCTGACACATAATAGTCAAGTCAGTCTATACTCTGACACTCTATGGTCAACAACAAATCAGTATATACCCTGACAACTGTGGTCAACAAGTCAGTATATAGCCTGACACACAATGGTCTACAACAAGTCAGTATATAGCCTGATACACTGTGGTCAACAACAAATCAGTATATACCCTGACACACTATGGTCTACAACAAGTCAGTATACAGACCTGTTTACCCCAATTTCGTGTACCTGTAATGTCTCATAAAAAAACCTGTAATTTCAGAAAAAAACCTGTAATTTTCATAATCGCAATATTTAGCGACTTTTTGCACTTACACATGTATATCAAATGTAAAGCATTTATACCATAATAACAAGACTTTGGTTAATTATACAATTATAGTATTTAATTTTTAATAACACTTTACTTACCAGTTACCTTCAAATTGTTCAGCTACCAGGCACTCTCAAGTCTGTTTCATGCTGGAACTTGTAAACACCACAACTGGGAGTGGGAGTATCCTTATATTTCATACACACAAATCACTTTATGATGAAGAAGCCACTCTTGAATACTGTTTATAAGTATACTAATGTTGCAAGTCACTATATGTTGTTCAGCTAGCAGGCACTCTGAAGTCAAGTTCATGCTTCTTGAACTTGGAAACACCACAATGATAACATCAGACACAGACAATGGCACGTTCATTTTCACCAAGGTTTCCGTTACCATTGCTTCTGCCCTTATGACAGACAAATCATCGAACTCCTTTTTAGTATTCTTCTTTTCAGTCGTGAAAAACGATGTCAGTTTCTGTGAAGACTCGGCATCTTTCTTCGTTTCAACGTACTTCAGGTGTTTTTTTCGTTTTGCAGTGTAACTCTAGGCTATGTCATACTGGCCTGAATGCGCGATAGAAAAATCCGATGAACAGTAACCACAGAAGGCATACTCTTCGCCAAGTGACGATCTCTGTATTCCAGGCGTCTTCAGGTATGATTCACGGAACTGTTGCCGAACTTTTGCAACTTTTGAACATTGGATGAACCACCGTGGGCGCGCGTGTTCGCTTCGTCGCCATCTTTGCAAAGGATAAGACGCAAGGCACGCTGGGAAACGCTTCAATGCTGTTTGCCTTTTGACCGGAATCGTAGCAAAAGAAACTTTGCGTTTAAGATTTTTTTTTTTTTTCCCCGTAATAATTTTTTTTTGGCCGTAATTCCCGTAATTTCGATTTTTTCCCGTAAAAATTACGGCAAAATCGTAAGAGTAAACAGGTCTGCAGTATATAGCCTGATACACTGTGGTCAACAACAAATCAGTATATACCCTGACACACAATGGTCTACAAGTCAGTATATACCCTGACACACACACAATGGTCTACAACAAGTCAGTATATAGCCTGACACACTGTGGTCAACATCAAATCAGTATATACCCTGACACACTATGGTCTACAACAAGTCAGTATATAGCCTGACACACAATGGTCTACAACAAGTCAGTATATACCCTGACACACTATGGTCAACAACAAATCAATATATACTCTGACATACTATGGTCAACAAGTCAGTATAAACCCTGACATACTATGGTAAACAAGTCAGTATATACCCTGACATACTATGGTCAACAAGTCAGTATATTGCCTGACACACTGTGGTCAACAACAAATCAGTATATACCCTGACATAATATGGTCAACAAGTCAGTATATACCCTGACACACTATGGTCAACAACAAATCATATGTACTCTGACATACTATGTCAACAAGTCAGTATATACCCTGACATACTATGGTCAACAAGTCAGTATATACCCTGACACACTATGGTCAACAAGTCAGTATATACCCTGACACACTATGGTCAACAACAAATCAATATATACTCTGACATACTATGGTCAACAAGTCAGTATATACCCTGACATACTATGGTCAACAAGTCAGTATATACCCTGACACACTATGGTCAACAAGTCAGTATATACCCTGACACACTATGTCAACAACAAATCAATATATACTCTGACATACTATGGTCAACAAGTCAGTATATACCCTGACATACTATGGTCAACAAGTCAGTATATACCCTGACACACTATGGTCAACAAGTCAGTATATACCCTCACACACTAAAGGTCAACAAGTCAGTATATACCCTGACACACTATGGTCAACAAGTCAGTATATACCCTGACACACTATGGTCAACAACAAATCAATATATACTCTGACATACTATGGTCAACAAGTCAGTATATACCCTGACATACTATGGTCAACAAGTCAGTATATACCCTGACATACTATGGTCAACAAGTCAGTATATACCCTGACACACTATGGTCAACAAGTCAGTATATACCCTGACACACTATGGTCAACAAGTCAGTATATACCCTGACACACTATGGTCAACAACAAATCAATATATACTCTGACATACTAAAGGTCAACAAGTCAGTAGATACCCTGACACACTATGGTCAACAAGTCAGTATATACCCTGACACACTATGGTCAACAAGTCAGTATATACCCTGACACACTATGGTCAACAAGTCAGTATATACCCTGACACACTACGGTCAACAAGTCAGAATATACCCTGACACACTATGGTCAACAAGTCAGAATATACCCTGACATACTATGGTCAACAAGTCAGTATATACCCTGACATACTATGGTCAACAAGTCAGTATATAGCCTGACATACTATGGTCAACAAGTCAGTATATACCCTGACACACTATGGTCAACAAGTCAGTATATAGCCTGACATACTATGGTCAACAAGTCAGTATATACCCTGACATACTATGGTCAACAAGTCAGTATATACCCTGACACACTATGGTCAACAACAAATCAATATATACTCTGACATACTATGGTCAACAAGTCAGTATATAGCCTGACATACTATGGTCAACAAGTCAGTATATACCCTGACACACTATGGTCAACAAGTCAGTATATACCCTGACACACTATGGTCAACAAGTCAGTATATACCCTGACACACTATGGTCAACAAGTCAGTATATACCCTGACACACTATGGTCAACAACAAATCAATATATACTCTGACATACTATGGTCAACAAGTCAGTATATACCCTGACACACTATGGTCAACTAGTCAGTATATACCCTGACACACTATGGTCAACAAGTCAGTATAAAACCCTGACACACTATGGTCAACAACAAATCAACATATACTCTGACATACTATCGTCAACAAGTCAGTACCCTGACATACTATGGTCAACAAGTTAGTATATACCCTGACATACTATGGTCAACAAGTCAGTATATACCCTGACACACTATGGTCAACAAGTCAGTATATACCCTGGCACACTATGGTCAACAAGTCAGTATATACCCTGACACACTATGGTCAACAACAAATCAATATATACTCTGACATACTATGGTCAACAAGTCAGTATATACCCTGACACACTATGGTCAACAAGTCAATATATACCCTGACACACTATGGTCAACAAGTCAGTATATACCCTGACACACTATGGTCACACTATGGTCAACAATCAGTATATACCCTGGCACACTATGGTCAACAAGTCAGTATATACCCTGACACACTATGGTCAACAACAAATCAATATATACTCTGACATACTATGTCAACAAGTCAGTATATACCCTGACACACTATGGTCAACAAGTCAATATATACCCTGACACACTATGGTCAACAAGTCAGTATATACCCTGACACACTATGGTCAACAAGTCAGTATATACCCTGACACACTATGGTCAACAAGTCAGAATATACCCTGACACACTATGGTCAACAAGTCAGTATATACCCTGACATACTATGGTCAACAAGTCAGTATATACCCTGACATACTATGGTCAACAAGTCAGTATATAGCCTGACATACTATGGTCAACAAGTCAGTATATACCCTGACACACTATGGTCAACAAGTCAGTATATAGCCTGACATACTATGGTCAACAAGTCAGTATATACCCTGACACACTATGGTCAACAAGTCAGTATATAGCCTGACACACTGTGGTCAATGGCAACAATCAGCATCTTCTCCAACACAGTGGAACTTCCCAATTTCAGCCTTCACTGATACTACCCTCTTCTCTAAGTGACCTCCTTGAAAATGACTGACCTACTTTACTAGAAATTAACTGTGTATCATGACTGCCTCTGTTACCTGAATTACAATGGATCAGTCTTGGCCAGGGAATGACCAATGATCAATCTTGGCCAAGGAATGACCAATGATCAGTCTTGGCCAAGGAATGACCAATGATCAATCTTGGCCAAGGAATGACCAATGATCAATCTTGGCCAAGGAATGACCAATGATCAATCTTGGCCAAGGAATGACCAAGTGGCTGATCAGTCCCTGAACTGAACACTCCTCTTAGTAATTAATCTGTGGCTCTTTCATTCCTTGCATCAGGAATATTGTTTCACAAAATGTCATCATCAACATCGCAAAAAAGAAAGGCGCCAACCTTAGAACTGCAAATAAAGTAATCCAAAGAAGTAATCCAAAGGTGAAAGCACAATTTCGATCTACAAATTCAGGGTCCCAAAGCGCTTGTCACATTTCAATAAAAATGACTTATAAAGACTTATTGATGTATCCCAGGGACCCATTACTGTGTGTACACTTTAACTGAGCTTCATTTCAGAGATAAAACGTACATACAACTGTCCTCTACAGCCTAAGAGCATTACCTTGAAAATTTCTGCATCAGAGTCATAATAGTTTCTACTCCCAAGTCACCTCATCTTCACCTATCCACTCAGTTCAGTTAGACTTCAGATCTGATGCAATAACACCCCCTCTTGCAATGTCTAATCATGTTATTCCAGTCACAAAATCTCCAAAGAATGTGTCCTACATATTCAAGAATTGAGGAAACTGTCACCATTAAATATTTTTCAATTCTCAGGAGACAGAGCTGTGAGGGCTAAGGCTCTGCATGCTGTCTGTTGTGAGGCACAATGCCACTTTCTGGTGACATGTGGGTTGTAATGAGGCACAATGCCACTTTCTGGTGACATGTGGGTTGTAGTGAGGCACAATGCCACATTCTGGTGACATGTGGTTGTAGTGAGGCACAATGCCACTTTCTGGTGACATGTGGGTTGTAATGAGGCACAATGCCACTTTCTGGTGACATGTGGGTTGTAATGAGGCACAATACCACTTTCTGGTGACATGTGGTTGTAATGAGGCACAACGCCACTTTCTGGTGACATGTGGGTTGTAATGAGGCACAACGCCACTTTCTGGTGACATGTGGGTTGTAATGAGGTACAATGCCACTTTCTGGTGACATGTGGGTTGTAATGAGGCACAATGCCACTTTCTGATGACATGTGGGTTGTAATGAGGCACAATGCCACTTTCTGGTGACATGTGGGTTGTAATGAGGCACAATGCCACTTTCTGGTGACATGTGGGTTGTAATGAGGCACAATGCCACTTTCTGGTGACATGTGGTTGTAGTGAGGCACAATGCCACTTTCTGGTGACATGTGGGTTGTAGTGAGGCACAATGCCACTTTCTGGTGACATGTGGGCTGTTGTGAGGCACAATGCCACTTTCTGGTGACATGTGGGTTGTAGTGAGGCACAATGCCACTTTCTGGTGACATGTGGGTTGTTGTGAGGCACAATGCCACTTTCTGGTGACATGTGGGTTGTAATAAGGCACAATGCCACTTTCTGGTGACATGTGGGTTGTTGTGAGGCACAATGCCACTTTCTGGTGACATGTGGGTTGTAATGAGGCACAATGCCACTTTCTGGTGACATGTGGGTTGTAATGAGGCACAATGCCACTTTCTGGTGACATGTGGGCTGTTGTGAGGCACAATGCCACTTTCTGGTGACATGTGGGTTGTAGTGAGGCACAATGCCACTTTCTGGTGACATGTGGGTTGTAATGAGGCACAATGCCACTTTCTGGTGACATGTGGGCTGTTGTGAGGCACAATGCCACTTTCTGGTGACATGTGGGTTGTAGTGAGGCACAATGCCACTTTCTGGTGACATGTGGGCTGTAGTGAGG
>CM031620.1:4970996-4978496 GCA_018398815.1 Conus ventricosus | reverse complement strand
GAATTGTCAAACTGACAACCCCTTTTTAACGGCCGCGGCAGCAATGCCGAAAACACAGCTGCTGGACTTGTTGTGTGCACGGCTGACAGGCAGCGCTGTGTACAGCGCAGTAAGCTAGGGGTAGAGCCGCCTGCAGTAAACACTGCCTTCCCTGACCTCTGGCAAGTGCAGCAGCCGGAGAGGTGTTAACTCCCTTGCTTCGCTGAACCTAAAGAACTCGCTCTGAACAGCCGTGAGCTGTCTCTGACAGACAGATTTGTAAGGTGTGATTTACCCGTCTCTGACAGACAGATCTGAAAGAGGTGATTTACCTGTCTCAGACAAGTAGACTTGTAAGGTGTGATTTACCTGTCTCTGACAGACAGATTTGTAAGGTGTGATTTACCTGTCTCTGACAGACAGATTTGTAAGAGGTGATTTACCCGTCTCTGACAGACAGATTTGTAAGAGGTGATTTACCTGTCTCTGACAGACAATTTGTAAGAGGTGATTTACCTGTCTCTTCACAGACAGATTTGTAAGAGGTGATTAACCTGTCTCTGACAGACAGATTTGTAAGGGGTGATTACCTGTCTCTGACAGACAGATTTGTACGAGGTGATTTACCTGTCTCTGACAGACAGATTTGTAAGAGGTGATTTACCTGTCTCTGACAGACTGATTTGTAAGAGGTGATTTACCTGTCTCTGACAGACAGATTTGTACGAGGTGATTTACCTGTCTCTTCACAGACAGATTTGTAAGAGTGATTTACCTGCCCTCTGACAGATAGATTTGTAAGAGGAGATTTACCTGTCTCTGACAGACAGATCTGTAAGAGGTGATTTACCTGTCTCTGACAGATAGATTTGTATGAGGTGATCTACCTGTCTCTGACAGACAGATTTGTAAGAGGTGATTTATCTGTCTCTGACAGATTTGTAAGAGGTGATTTACCTGTCTCTTCACAGACAGATTTGTAAGAGGTGATTTACCCGTCTCTGACAGATAGACTTGTAAGGCGTGATTTACCTGTCTCTGACAGACGGATGTGTAAGAGGTGGTTTACCTGTCTCTGACAAGCAGACTTGTAAGGGTGTGATTTACCTGTCTCTCTCTATCTGCTCCTTCACACGCTCTCTGGCTTTGCGTTGCCCCTTCTTTCTCTTTCTTCAGCTGCTCCTTCACTTCCTGTGCCTCCCGCTCCTGCTGGTACTGCTTCAGCTGCTGCACGCTCTGCCCCATCTTCCGCCGCTCCATCTCCTTCTGGCGCTCCTTCTGTCAGCCACAGGACACAGTGGGCTGCACTGCTTTTGTTCTGGGTCTTACGTAACACATCTGTCTGTACTGTCTATTTCTGTCGGGAAGTCACAGTACACATCTGTCTGTACTGCCTACTTCTTTCTGTGGGTCACATTACACATCAGTCTGTACTGTCTCTTTCTGTGGGTCACATTACATATCTGTGGGTCACATTACATATCAGTCTGTACTGTCTGTCTTTTTCAGTCAGTCACATTTTCACGCCAGTCTGTTCTGTCTACTTCTCTGTGCAGGTCACATTACATATCCGTCTGTCCTGTCTGTCTTTTTTTGTCAGTCACATTACACGCCAGTCTGTTCTGTCTACTTCTTTGTGCAGGTCACATTACATATCCGTCTGTCCTGTCTACTTCTTTCTGTGGGTCATATTACATATCCATCTGTACTGTCTACCTCTCTCTGTGGGTCACATTACACATCCATCTGTACTGTCTACCTCTCTCTGTGGGTCACATTACGCATCCGTCTGTAATGTCTACTTCTTTCTGTGGGTCACAAATTACACATCTGTCTGTACTGTCCACTTCTTTCTGTGGGTCACATTACACATCAGTCTGTACTGTCCTACTTCTTTCTGTGGGTCACATTACATCAGTCTGTACCGTCTACTTCTTTCTGTGGGTCACATTACATATCTGTGGGTCACATTACATATCTGTGGGTCACATTTTCATATCAGTCTGTACTGTGTCTCTTTCTGTGGGTCACATTACATATCTGTGGTCACATCACATATCAGTCTGTACTGTCTGTCTTTTTCAGTCAGTCACATTACACATCAGTCTGTTCTGTCTACTTCTTTGTGCAGGTCACAAAACATTCCGTCTGTACTGTCTACTTCTTTCTGTGGGTCACATTACACATCTGTCTGTACTTCTTTTTTCAGTCAGTCACATTACACATCAGTCTGTACTGTCTACTTCTTTATGCAGGTCACATTACATTTCATCTGTACTGTCTACTTCTTTCTGTGGGTCACATTACACATCTGTCTGAACTGTCTTTTTCAGTCAGTCACATTACACATCAGTCTGTACTGTCTACTTCTTTATGCAGGTCACATTACATTTCCGTCTGTACTGTCTACTTCTTTCTGTGGGTCACATTACACATCTGTCCCGAACTGTCTTTTTCAGTCAGTCACATTACACATCAGTCTGTACTGTCTACTTCTTTATGCAGGTCACATTACATTTCCATCTGTACTGTCTACTTCTTTCTGTGGGTCACATTACACATCTGTCTGTACTGTCTGTCTTTTTCAGTCAGTCACATTACACATCAGTCTGTACTGTCTACTTCTTTATGCAGGTCACTTTACATTTCCATCTGTACTGTCTACTTCTTTCTGTGGGTCACATTACACATCTGTCTGTCTCTTTCTGTGGGTCACATTACACATCTGTCTGAACTGTCTGTCTCTTTCTGTGGGTCACATTACACATCTGTCTGTCTCTTTCTGTGGGTCACATTACACATCTGTCTGAACTGTCGGTCTCTTTTTGTGGGTCACATTACACATCTGTCTGTCTCTTTCTGTGGGTCACATTACACATCTGTCTGTCTCTTTCTGTGGGTCACATTACACATCAGTCTGTACCGTCTGTCTTTTTCAGTCAGTCACATTACACGCCAGTCTGTTCTGTCTACTTCTTTGTGCAGGTCACATTACATATCCGTCTGTCCTGTCTGTCTTTTTTAGTCAGTCACATTACACGCCAGTCTGTTCTGTCTACTTCTTTGTGCAGGTCACATTACATATCCGTCTGTACTGTCTACTTCTTTCTGTGGGTCATATTACATATCCATCTGTACTGTCTGTCTTTTTTCAGTCAGTCACATTACAACGCCAGTCTGTTCTGTCTACTTCTCTGTGCAGGTCACATTACATATCCGTCTGTCCTGTCTACTTCTTTTTGTGGGTCACATTTCATATCCGTCTGTACTGTCTACTTCTTTCTGTGGGTCACATTACATATCCGTCTGTACTGTCGACTTCTTTCTGTGGGGTCACATTACATATCCGTCTGTACTGTCTACTTCTTTCTATGGGTCACATTACACGTCAGTCTGTACTGTCTACTTCTTTCTGTGGGTCACATTACACATCAGTCTGTACTGTCCACTTCTTTCTGTGGGTCACATTACACATCAGTCTGTACTGTCCACTTCTTTCTGTGGGTCACATTACACAGCCATCTGTACCGTCTACTTCTATCTGTGGGTCACATTACACATCCGTCTGTACCGTCTACTTCTTTCTGTAGGTCACATTACACGTCAGTGTCATTGCAGGAGTCATCATTTTCCCCCCAGTTTTTTTTTTCATTTTAGAACTGGGCGAATTTTCTCCATGCTAATTTCCTTGCAACTTCCGTCCCCCACCCCTGTGCTTTTACTTACTAAATTATCGATTTTTTTCCACGACTGCAGTGTATGTGTGGTGTGTGTGTGTGTGTGTGCACGTGCTTGTGTGTGTGTGGTGTGTGTGCGCATATGTGTGTGCTGTGTGTCCTGTGTGTGTGTGGTGCGCGTGAATGTGTGTGTGTGTGTGAATGTGTGTGTCAGTGTACATCAGGGCTTGTAATGATCAAGCTTGAAAAAAGAGGAAAATATTTATTCTAACGTAACAACTCCAATGCACATTTAATCACTCTTTCAATTAACGTTTTATAATAACCGATATAACTGAATGTGTTTTAATGTATATGCATAGAATGCACAAAATGTCAAAAACAATAACATTGTGGAATTATTAGTTAACAGTATTTTTTTTAATCAACACATTGTATGTGCACACACACTCTCTCCGTCTTCATGCATCAGATAGATCCACTTGGATCTCGCTTTCATCCAGCTGTGGCAATGGCAGCTCACTGTTGGATTTTCCACTTAGAGGGACAACTCTGTCAAAGTGGTTGCCATGGGTATGGCACATAGTCAGATAGTTGGGGTTGCCACTGGTTGACTGAATGTCAGATGTTTCAGGTTCTGGAGAAATTTTCAGCCATCTGTAGGTGGTCCCATCCTCCTCACAGTCAGGAGGTGGGGAAAAGACGTAGATGTCTCTGGAGAGGAGATGTGCAGCACCATACATTTCACAAGTGGTCGCCCACATTTTTGGCTGCCGCATGTCACGGACGTGAGTTGCTAGTGGCCTTTCAACATACTGCTGAAAGACATCTGGACTTGACTCTAGTTTATCACAAATAAGCTGCCGCCATTTCTCATGGTTGTCCTCTGTGCCATCCATCTCAATGCTGATGACACGGAAAAAGCAGTTGCCATCTCCTTGAATGTACTTGATCTCCCTGCCATCTAAAAAATAAAGAAGAAAAAAAAAACCCACGTCATTGACATTATTCAATGAAGTTTCAGTTGTTGTTGTTAGATGTGTGCTTTCATCTTTTGATTGATGGATTGTTTATTACTTTCGTATTTATTTATGTATTTTTTATTGATTTAAAGTTCACTTATTTATTTATTATTACTTATTTGCTGATTTGTTTGTTTACCTCTTTATACCATTATCTTTATTTATTTAGTGCTGTATTGTTTGTTATGTCATATATTGTTGGGAGAGGAGATTTGTGTGTTTTCGTAAGACTTTCCTGTTTGGCTACTGTGTCGGAGTGTGAATGAACAAGGATTGGCTGTGAATGATTTTTATCAATGACATTATTTTTACTTCTAGAGTAAATTATGTAATCATGTGCCATGCCTAAAACATATATCTGTGTTTTTAACATAGACAATAAAGTTTTCTGTTCTGTTCTGTATAATGATGTTAACTCAACCGCCACAAAGTAACTGACAACAACAAATAAAAGCTAAACAAACAGGAAATAGCTCCAATTACATAGCATACTGTGATGGCAGTTAAAGCCCTAAGGCAGATTTTTTTACAATTTTTAGGCTCTTGTGTTTTTCATTTCAACCACCAGACAAATTAAGTAGCTTTTATTACTATTATTACCATGCTCCAGGACTATGCACAGAACCACAGTGGCTGTTCAATGCAGTCTGAAAAAGTATCAACAATTGCACCAACTCCATACATTTAAACAACAACTCAAAATAAAGGCGATGTATGTAAACTGTTATCTTGCAGAGAGAGAGAGAGAGAGAGAGAGAGAGAGAGAGAGAGAGAGAGAGAGAGAGAGAGAGAGAGAGAGAGAGAGAGAGAGAGAGAGAGAGAGAGAGGAGAGAGAGTATACATCTTCTTTTTCAGTCTCACTATCTTCATTATCTTATCCTTATAATTACTCATTCATAACCTACCAAAGCTTCAGAATTGCTGATCCTGTCACAAAGGGGAGTATTCAAAGGCAAGCTGTCTTCAGCAAGTTTTTCAGCAAACATTGGGTTCGCACCATAGACAGGATCCTTTTTCTTGGACAGCCCTGTAAAATGTATAAAATACTCATGTCAAGATTTTACATAGATATATTACACAATCTAAACAAATTCATTGGCCACTCTGCTCTGCAAGCAAAAAACACTTTTTTTTTTTTAGATCAAATAGGAAAATAAACCATTGATGGCCTTATAATTATGCAGACTTAAATCAGTCTCCAACATAATAATAATTATGAACATTTCACAGCGCACATCTCTGCCTATGCAGAGCTCATGCCAAGTCAAGTCAAGTGGGTAGTTTAAAGTCAGTCGCCCCAGAAGGATTGCTGACTAAAGTAATATTCTTTGATATAAAAATTTCGTCAAAAGACTTTCATATATATTCTGAAAGCTCAAGCCACTTTACAATACAAACTCCCTACCTTTGCATTAGCTCTCGAGTCCGAGAGAGAGAGAGAGGGGGGAGGAGGGAGGGAGAGAGAGAGAGAGAGAGAGAGAGAGAGAGAGAGAGAGAGAGAGAGAGAGTATTAATTTTCTCACAAACCTGTCCATGATTAAGCATCCTACTGTGACTTTTTGGTTTTTTTTACAGAGATACAACACTGTCCACGATTTGGTATCATACTGTGACGTTTTTTTTGTTTTTGTTTTTAACAGAGATACAAAACTATTACATCACTAACCCAGCAAACATTGATACTTTTACTTTTAGATGGGCACTCTGCGTGCGTCTGTGTGTGTGCGTGCGTGCGTGCGTGCGTACGCGCGTGTGTGTGTGCGCGCGCATGTGTGTGTGTGTGTGCGTGCGCGCGCGTGTGTGCGCGCGCGGATGTGGTGTGTGTGTGTGGTGGTGTGTGTGTGTGTGTGTGTGTGTGTGTGTGTGTGTGTGGTGGATTTGTGTGTGTGTATGTATTGGTAAGAATCGAAGTCCCGAATGGAAGGTAATTATGAATGGAGAAGATCACAGATTCATACAACATTCATTGAGGGACATCAGAAAATGAACAGAATCTATCTCACTCAGTAACTGCAACAGTAAGATCTTCATTCCGTTTGTTATGTCCCTTAAATTTCGTATGATCTTCTCCACGATCACGTAAACATTAGAAAATACGGCTGAATTTACACTTACCTGGCAGAGTTGTGTTAGCTTTCAGGCTGTCTATTGCCTTCAGATGTTTGGAAGTTTTCACGTGGTCATCCAGACAAACGCGACCACGAGGACCGTATTTCAGATCGCATTTGCAAAGAGTGCAAAACGCTGTTCCTGGAGTCAGCAGCTTCCGAATATGAAGGCCTAGTCTCTCCTCCACAGCTTTCACCACAAATTCCGTCCATTCCACCTCCAGCTGTTTTTTCTCGCCAGAATCATCGAAGGAATCGGCACGCTGAATAATGATTCTTGCCGCCATCATGAAAGCTTCCCGCAAACTAAAGCGAACTTGTTTCGCGCCATTTGAAGACGCCGACTACCGAACCGTTTGCCGATATCGCTCTGTATAATAACCATGAGTGATTTTCGATTTCCGCGGACAGATTTTTTTTTTTGCGCTGAATCACAAAACGAAAACGCGGAAATCCGCGCAACCGCGGAAAATAACAAGCCATGGTACATAGTTAGAGGGGAAAAATGAGCCCTGATATCAAATGGGGCTTCATTCAATCCTTAGAACCCCCCGATAACTACTGATATCATGATACTTTAAAGTGTCGGTAATCCATCAACCCAGTGGTGTAAGTTTTTGAAACATCCCCCTATGACCACCACAGAGTAGAAACTCATCCAGTGGAGATGTACATGCGTTTTGCTTTGCCCAAAGACCTAAACATCAAGAATGC
>CM031620.1:4946894-4970622 GCA_018398815.1 Conus ventricosus | reverse complement strand
TCACTGATCTCCTCAAATTGGGCACGAAATGGATTTGTTTGTTTTGCCTGAAGAAGACCAAAGAGGTCGACACACGTCATGTTTTGTCTTATAATATGTTTGTCTCTTTCGTCCGGCAGAATAGTTATTTTCCTTTTCAGTTTGATTCAGTCTCTGCCTGCAGTCACCTCACTTCAAAACTAAATTGTAAATGAACAATAGTTCCAAGAGTTACCTCCTCCTCCTCCTTTGCTTTCTGTATTCTCTTCTCTTCAATCAGCTGTTTGGCTCTGCACACCAGTCATCAAAGAATGATCACTCCAATGACATGAACCTTTAACATTTTCACCCTCTGATTACTCAACATTTTCTGCTCATGACACTGTCTTGTGCCACAGCGAGTCACGCCATTTTCACATGCAAAAACAAACGTGCTCCTTATTGATTTGAAACCTTCATGATACTAAACACATACTTCATTGATTGATTTTGTATTTGAGACCCCTTTAAATCAAGTGCTTAAATAATGTAAGCTATTTTCAATCGAAAACATAAGGAAATATTACTTCGCTGATGGAATTGTATTTCAGATAGTTCCAGTCTTCGCACAGTATGTACACATCACCTCATTCCAGTCTTTGCACAGTATGTTCATACCACTTCATTCCAGTCTACCTTGGCAGCACACTGTCCCAGAATGTCACCATTGATGATGGTGTGAGCATCAGAATTGCAAAAGCAGGTGCAACTTTTGGCAGACTACACACCAATGTTTGGAACAGGAGAGGAATCAGTCTTGAGACCAAGCTGGTGTACAGAGAGTGACTGTTCTCCCCACACTCTTCCACCCATGTGAAACGTGCCCACACCCAGAGGTGATTGACCATGCAGGCCTGCTGAGCACCCAGACCATCCTGATGCTGTCTCCGCTTTGATGGGTAGGTGATGCAGCTCGCATGCCAAACATCAGCTACCCAACAGACTCTTCTACGGTGAAACCACCAGCTACCCAACAGACTCTTCTACGGTGAAACCACCAGTTACCCAACAGACTCTTCAACGGCCAAACCCAGCTACCCAACAGACTCTTCTACGGTGAAACCACCAGCTACCCAACAGACTCTTCTACGGTGAGCTTGCAACAAGGAGTGCATTCTCATAGAGGTGAGAAGTAATGCTTCAAAGACACTCTCAAAACATCCTTGAAAGCGTTTAACATCAACACATGGGAACAAACTGCAATGGATCGAGCTAGATGGCGCTACTCAATCCACAAAGGTGCCAATTTATGTGAATTAAGGAGGACAGCTGTAGCACAACAAAAGAGACAGGCAAGGAAAGACCGCGCCAGCAATCAAGAGGAGGTCTCCCACATTCCCTGTCCAATCTGTCACCGCCCGTTCCCTGCACACATCAGCTTCACTAGCCACCTACGTATCCACAAATCATCTCACCCTCCTCAACCCCAAGATGACTGAAGTGGTCCTTGTCGACTCGATGGATGAATGCATATATACCATCCCATCCAGTCCTCATACAGTACGTACACACCACCCCATTCCAGTCTTCACCTGTATGTACATACCATCCACCTGAAGTCTTCACATACATGTGTACACACCACCCCATTCCAGTCTTCACCTGTATGTACATACCATCCACCTGAAGTCTTCACATACATGTGTACACACCACCCCATTCCATACCACCCCAATTCCAGTCTTCACCTGTATGTACATAACCATCCAACTGAAGTCTTCACATACATGTGTACACACCACCCCATTCCATACCACCCCATTCCAGTCTTCACCTGTATGTACATACCATCCAACTGAAGTCTTCACATACATGTGTACACACCACCCCATTCCATCTTCACCTGTATGTACATACCATCCAACTGAAGTCTTCACATACATGTGTACACACCACCCCATTCCAGTCTTCACCAGTATGTACATACCATCCAAAATGAAGTCTTCACATACATGTGTACACACCACCCCATTCCATACCACCCCATTCCAGTCTTCACCATATGTACATACCATCCACCTGAAGTCTTCACATACATGTGTACACACCACCCAGACCTGCTACCTCATGTTGTGCTCATCAGTAATAACCACAGAGATTTTCAGTAATTTTGCATTTCCTTCAGTAATTCCACGGACCGTAATACACGGCGTTTTTGAACAAATAATGTGTACAAAACTCCAACTACATTTTTAAAAATTGAACAAATAATGTGTACAAAACTCCAACTACATTTTTAACATTTTAACAAAAAATATAAACAGTAAAAAAGGAACAAAAACAACAAAGCAGAATTAAAATACTTGGGATGATGGCAGATGACGGACTCAGGACAGGAGTTTCAGGGCAATTCAAAGGTGATATACTTGACAGTTTGTAACTTACACGCAGTCACCACAGATGACACCACTGATGAAGAACCTAATGTACAACCCCCCCCCCCCCCCACAAAAAAAAAAAAAAAAAAAAAAATGTGTGTGTGTGTGTCTCTGAGCTGTGCTGACAAGATAGTGGCGAAAATGAAAAGGACCTTTTCATTTTCGCCACTATCTTGTCAGCACAGCTCAGGGACAAGTTGTTTTCGCAGATCAGCTCCCCACAACAGTCTTTCTGCGTTGGTGATCTTCCGTGTGGGTCTGACGGCTGCTCTCGCTGGATTTCGTAAACAACGATGTGATCTTCTGACTGGAGGCACTCGCAGCTGTCTCTTTGTGCATTTTCCCCGAGATATGGCGCTTGCAGTCATTTGCTCCCCCATGTCCGATGGAGAAGTCTGAATTGCACACCGAGCAGAAATGAGTATACAAATCCAGGTCCATGACAAGGCCAAGTCCGCGTGTATTTCTACTTCGGAACACTTGCTTCTTCGCCTTCTTCCGTTGTGGCACAGTGGTTTTCGAACCCTCGTCATCGGTTTCATGCAAACGTTTAGAAGATTTCTCCGCCATTTTCACAATCGCCGGCAAAAAATCGGTTGAAACTTTGTCTTACAATGGCTGAAAAAAGCTTCGAATGGCGCGCACAGATGTGATGGCGTGTCGTGTTGGCCCACAGCACCACATTGACCAATCGCAAGTTCCGAACCATCTGTGGTTTCGGCTTGAGTCAAGGGAAGTTACTCTGCGGTCTCGGAAAGGTCTAGCAGTCGACAATTTTTCGAGTCTGAAATTTGCGTAGTTTTTCAATTTTCTTTTCCGTAATTTCGCACGGAAAATCGTACCTCCGTAATGGGGGGTTAATTTCCGTAAAATTACGGACGATTACGGAAGGGTAGGCAGGTCTGACCACCCCATTCCAGTCTTCACACAGCATGTACACCGAAGCCCACCTCTCAACACGATCATCGATGTCCACTTTTGCCTTCTTGCTGTCTGGTTCGGTTCCTTCAGACACATGTGCAGCGGCCCCCATCGCTGCTACTGGGCTCTGGTGCTGAAGACGCTGCCGCTACAGCTTCTGATGGCTGCTGCCTGAGCTGCTGCTGCTGTTGCTGCTGCATGGGCTGTTCTGGTGGTGATGACGATGCCTCACTGGATTTGTTTTTCTGATATTGCAGGACAGAAAGGTTTTGAGTTAATCATTACTTTGCTTAATTGATCACATCATTTTATAAATTGTGTTTCTCTCTCTTTTTTTTAATTTTTTTTTTAAAGTTTTTCGTGGCTTTTGTTGTTTTCCTTTATTTTTCACATAAAATCTATGTGCCGATTCATGCTATATTTTAGAACAGAAAAACGTCTAAAGTACTATTCAATTCATTTTCCCTTTATTTTTCAAATAAAATATATGTGCCGATTCATGCTATATTTTAGAACAGAAAAACATCTAAAGTACTATTCAATTCATTTTCCCTTTATTTTTCAAATAAAATCGATGTGCCGATTCATGCTATATTTCAAAACAGAAAAACATCTAAAGTACAGTAGAAACCGGATATAAGGCGGGCGTTTGTCCCGCCGATTCAGCCGCCTTAACCTTTACCAGCCGAGTCGTCCAATAGTGGACGACAGGATTTCTCTCCCTTGAGCCCAGTCGTCCAATAGTGGACGACAGGATTTCTCTCCTTGAGCCGAGTCGTCCAATAGTGGACGACGGGAACATAAAAAATTCCTACACTTTGCATGAAATGGTCCAAGGGAAAAAACCTCTGTAACTAGTCTTGGGATGTTGGAACGAGTTGTCGACCATACTTTCAGTGGCCTAGTGTGAACTTGGCTGACTCCACGACCTTTGGAACAAAGCACCGAGAGCCCGACCACGCGGACGCGGCACGTTTCCTGTGTCGGAAGAAATATCGGTCAGGCGAAGGGATGCTAACAATTTCTCGTGCAATGAAGTGCTTGAAATCGTATTACAAAGTGGATCTGGTGATGATTGGAGTTGAGTGTTTGTTCTTTCCTGTGACACCTAACACAAGACCGTCAGTTGTTGTAGAGCTACCGTAAAAATAAATTAAAAAGTGGCCAAATGTGTGCGTCAGCAGGGAATTATCGCTGTGCACGGCGCACGGCGCCAGGGAAAATGAGCGCGTGCGTGCGCGCTCGTCTGGAAAGAATTAAAAGCGGTTCCGCCTTACATATGATACATGTGTACTGTACTGTAGTAAGACTTATAAGGGGATGCAACCCCGTCATGACCAAAAACAGTCATGCGGTGACACGAGTTACTTCCCTTGCCAAATCATGTCGCTAACATCGCTGTTCTCTCAGTCCCACATTTTATTTTTATCTCATTAGACTTTCTTTTATGTTTTTTATTTTTATTTTTTAATCACTTCTTTTTAATTTTAATTTTAATCATGAAAGGGCGGACTGACATTAAACCCCACTGACTGACCCACACGCACCACACACATACACTGAAAGGGAATGTTCATGAGCTATGAAAAAAGGTGGTGAAAAGGGAATGTTCATGAGCTATGAAAAAGGTGGTGATGGTGGCCTGCCGCATAGAAGAGAGAGCTGCTTTGTTCACAGCTGCCCCAACATCGTCCAACTTTTGCAATGATTTCTCATCGAAGCCACGAAGAGTGGCAAAGCGGCATAGAGTTTCCATGGCCCTCTTTGCGTCATTAACGGAAACATCTCGCCCTCTTCTTCTTCTTCTTCCTCCTCCTCTTGCTCAGTTGCACAAGCATCTTCCCCTAGCTTCATGCGTTTCTTTTCTTGCACTGCCTCCACAATTTCTTCGTCTGTTTGTTCATCTCCTCTGCATTCAGCGTCTGCTTCCTCTTGCATGGTCAGGAATGTCTCACCTTCTTCTTCTGCTTCTTCAGAATCAGCATCTGCCGCCTCAGTTTGTTCATGACTCTGTAATCCGGCCTTCTTGAAGCATCCTGGACCGTCGCTGGCTGCACCAAGCGCCAACTTTTTGCAACAAATTGGATGGCATCCAGGACTGTCACTTTGGAACTGACGTCAGCTGCTGTTGCAGTCGGCAGCTGCAGCCCTTGTTCGATGTGGGACAGTGTCACGTTGACCAGCTCTTTCCTGTAGTGCACCTTCAAATTCTTGATGACACCCTGATCCATGGGCTGGATCATGCTTGTGGTGTTTGGAGGCAGGAATTCGAGGCAGATGTTTGTCAAAGAACCGAGAGCCGGGTGAGCAGAGCAGTTATCGATCAAGAGTAAGATCTTTCTGCTCCTGCGTTTCTCAGCTCCCTGTCCCATCAGTGAGCCACTCTGTAAACAGAGCGCCAGTCATCCATGCTTTTTTGTTGGATCGATAGGTGACTGGGAGTCTTTCAATGTCCACGCTTTGAAGCAGCGCGGATTTTTGCTTTTCCCAATCACAAGGAGCTTCCTTTTGTCTGTGCCTGTCATGTTGGCACAAACAAGCCCCGTGATTCTGTCTAAAGCCTTTTTGGAGCCGTACAACTGCTCTTTTGCAAAGCAAAGTGTGGCATCAGGGTTGCCTGTAGAAAAGCCCTGTCTCGTCTGCATTGTAAATTTCTTCTTCTTTGAAAGTCTCAAGAATCTCTGGCATTCTGTCAGTTAACCATTGTTCCGCAGTGGGGCATCGGCCAAATTCTTCTCTCCATGCGCCCTCTTGAACTTGACGCCCATTCTTGTTTTCCACCGACCAAGCCACCCAACACTTGGTGAGAAATCAGAGCCTAATTGTTCGGCAAAATCCTTCGATTTCTGATGAGCATAGGCCCGGTTACGATCTGTTTTTTATTTCGGACAGACGTAAACCAAGCCCCAAAGCAGTGTCAACTCATCGTGTTTTGCCAGTCCTTTTGCGTTTGACTGATTGGGGGGAAGAAGTTTCTACCGCATTCATTCGGATGTCTGCTTCAGATGCAACCATGCGCTCAATGGTTCGCAGTCCAATTCCAGTCTCTTGGACAAGTTTTTGTCTTGGTTCTCCCGCCTTCAGTCTGTCAAGCAGCTTGACTTTTTCAGACATTGACAGACATTGTCTTGATTTCTTTGCCGTAGCCATGATCATCACCTGACTGCCGCAGGCAGTGACGGGCGTCTCTCTCTCTCTTTTCTCTTCATCAACTGACTGCGAGTGAGCGTGTGAGACAAGCGCTGACTGAAGGCAGACAAAGGGTTTTGAGCGTGGTGAGAGAGAGAGACAACGCTCACCCGCAGCCAACAAACAATGATCCCTACTCACCCTCCCGCGGGGCTGATTAGCTTGGTGAGAAGGCCGCCTTATAAACGGTATATGGTCAGCGCGGCACCGCCTTATACTGCCCCGTAATTTTAGTCTTAAAAAGAAGGGACGCATTCCGTACTTGGAGGTCACCCGCCTATAAGCGGTATCCGCCTTATATCCGACCGCCATAAGGCGGTTTCTACTGTACTATTCAATTCAGCGGGAAATTCTCTATGCATATTTTTTAAAAAGGTGAATGAATCATGATGTTTACAAATGTCTGCTCTTATGGACTTAATGCTACATTCACTGGGTAAAAGTGTCAATAAAAGTTTGCTTTCACAAGTCAGAAAGCCAACATTCTTTTGTTTGTTTTTTTCTTCCTTTTTTTTATTTTTTTTAACACACACACACACACACACACACACACACACACACACACACACACACACACACACTGTTCCATCAACAAGTAGATGAGCAGCCAGGAGAGCTCAGATCTCCACGGTCAGTAGCATTACCCAATCCACCACACTTAAATCCGCATCCCAATCCCTTATATATCTCATGCCGTCTTTCCAAAAACTATTACAGATACATCAATATTATTTTACCAAGCTGAAACTCCATTGTCTCAGATACACTGGGGTGATACTGGCTGGTTTCTGGCTAAGCTTGCTGCAGTGCTGTCAAATATGCCCCACTTGCAATGTAAAGAAAGTAGAAAAAAACAGCAACTCGATCTGCACTTTGATTCTGATCCAAATCAAACTTAAATGGGTTTTTGCAGTTTTCTTTGATGAATTTTGGTTTTGCACCTTCTGTCTCATCTTGTCGACAGACAAACCACCACCGACACAAGTGAAAACATCACCTCCAGGACATAACTAAGGTGAGAGCTTTACTGAATCTCCTTAATTGCTTACGAAGCCCCTCGACGTAGCAGGTTTTGGGACTTGACGGGGAGGGAAACACTGCATCAAGCTTTGGCCAGACCTGTCCACCACATTGCAGCAGATAGTTGGCAGAGTACAACAGTTTTGCTGAAAAGGCTTACTTCCCTTCTGAATAATGCTTGTTTTAACTGGCATCAAAAAATAATGAATTTGATCAAAAAGAGTATTCATTAGTTCAAACATTCTGAGAATGTAAACACTGAACTCCACAGGCAAAGCAGAAGCCTATGCAGCCACATAAAATCAGCTGAGTGTGGAAATACGATTTTGTCCAATGTGAGCCTGAATGAGATGACTGATAAGTAGGTTACTCTCATACAGCAACAATGATTCACATTCAGCTCATGTCACTTGGGCCAAATACCAAAGTTTACAGGCGTGTATCTACGTTGGTATTAAACGTTACTGTCTTACTCAAGTTACTGCTTTCGTCTCACAACTGCTGAGGCTTTATTCTGTCTTGATCTTGCTATGAATTCAATTTCTTTGTTTGAATGGCAGCATTCATGCAGAGTGCACGTACATGAGGCAAGGTGAATGGTCAGGTAAGCAAATGACCAAAACAGTGTCTCTTGTATGGGGCTGGCTGCTGCTGCTGCAGGATGTGGTATGTCTGAACACTGTCTCAACACACTATCTTCTATGTCATCAGGCTGCCTTCACTTCATGACTGATTTGCCTATCTACCATTGCGTGTCATGCATATGTTGACCTATAAAGGAATCTGCCTGCTTTGCACGTTTATGATGCTGCATGTGAAAATCATTGAGAAAGGCCAAATACTACAAAGGACAAAAGTTTGTCAAGATTAAAGATAAATATGAATAAATGGGGAAAAAACTGATTTCAATTACATTTATTAAGTCTCCGAGATGAACTCTTTCATTTCATTGTCCAAGCAAATGCCTCATTCCTAGCTGGGCATACCTCAATGTCTTACAGTCAAGAACCCCAATTATTTCTACCTGGGCATACCTCAATGCCTTACAGTCAAGAACCTCAATTATTCCTACCTGGGCATACCTCAATGTCTTACAGTCAAGAACCTCAATTATTCCTACCTGGGCATACCTCAATGCCTTACAGTCAAGAACCTCAAATATTTTTCTATTTCACGAGTGACGTTTTCAAAATACGATTCTGCTGACAAATCAAGACACCACAGGGTCACAGACCGCACATTTGTTCCCCATTCATTTCTTTATCAAACAAGCATGCCTCACCTCAAGAACTGTTCGCACTTTGTGTGTGAAGTTGTCTGGAGTCATGCTGCCTCCCAAGACTTCCAGAGGCACCCCGTTGTGGCCGATGAAATACACGGATGGGATGACGACGACAGGATCTGCTCTCTGTCAAGGGGCTATCCTCACACAGTCCTCACCTCTCCCCAGTCACTCATTAAACAGCACAATACAGCTGGCACTAACCATCTATCACACACTGCATGCATTATGGTGGCACACAATGTTTATGGTCAAGATACTAAATTATTGAATTCTTACTGTCATTTTCACAAACTTATCTGATTCTTCAGCCAGACATCTGATCATTATCCCTGAGCTCATAGAAAAAATAGGTTAAAAAAAACAAAAAAACTCACCTTAAAACTTAGAAGTATAACTGATAACATGAAGATTTTATTGAAAAAAACAACAACAAACAAACAAAAAAACCACCCAGGTTTTAAATCAGTTACCGAGCAATATATTTCACACACTGGGAAACTGTCATTTAAGAGCGACGCTCTAACTAAACACAGACGACTGGTAATTTAGGAGGCTTCTCTGTCATCTGCAGTAATACCACGAGGAATTGACTAGAAATCACATCCTGGAATACAAAACACATACCAGAAAACTAAACAAAGCAACAGACAGCAGAACTGCCCTGAGTGGGGAAACCAAGCAGCTGCTGCCCAAAACCATTTCAACATTTTGACAATGCTCTGACTCTTCCACTGTCGGTTTGAAAACATTTGTAACAATTTAGTTATACACAACCGGCATCTAAAACAATTCTGGATTTTAAACATGGCAACATTCATTAGTGGCTCAAAAGAAATGACAGTAGTCACATTTCAAAGCTAAAGCATATTCTACAAAATGGCTGGGAAGAGATTGGATAAAATGACTGCAAGTGAAAAATCTACAGGAAAAAAGAAAGCTCCCTTGAACTGATTTTTTTCCTTTCAAAATCAAGGATACAAATCTGTGAGAAAAACGTGCATGCTTCACTGGAAAGAAGACAACAGACAATATGATGTTAGATAGTAACATCCACCTGGCCATTTCAAATTCAGCCACACACTCACCAATACAACACATGTGCAGCACTCTCTCTCACACACACACACACATGCACAAATAAGCATGCATGCATACATACACGCAAACCCCCCCCCCCCCCCCCCCCCCACACACACACACACACCGTAGCATTATATATAAAAAACAAAATGATCCATTACAACATAATGACATATTACAAATCATAATCATGTTATTAAAGTCACAGGGCACTCTACATTTGCATGCACACTCACATACACACACTCACAGTGACACACACAGACACAGGCATAGACAATCACACGCATGCAAGCGCGCACAAACACACACGCACACACACAAATGCACACGCGCACACTCACAGACACATAGAGAGGACACAAACACACACATGCACACGCACACATACCACACACACACAACACATACACACACACATGCACACACACACACATACACACACACACATACACACACACACATTCACAGGACACATACCCACAAACACATACACATTAGTAACTACCACACAGAAACACCTCTGCACCGACCTTTCAGCTTTGATTCTGATAGCGACAGCAGCCTCTTGACTGACAATCTGAGACACCTCCTCTTCTTCCCACAACCTGTCCATCTCTTTAGTGGGCTCATCCTCACCTGCCAGACACCCACTCAGTGACTCACACACACAGTAACACCACAGCCTAACTCACACACTCATTTCACTCAGTGACTCACACACACAGTAACACCACAGCCTAACTCACACACTCATTTCACTCGTGAGGTACCAGCACATCAGCTTGAGAGGATAAATTTAAGCGAAAACATTTTAACCATTTTTATGTAAGTACTGTTAATCTATTGTTGTGAGTTACAATGAATACAGTGTGTATGTATTTTTGTGTCCTACCGGTGTGTCACTTATGAGGCAAAATCTCTATGCACTGTCTTCTTTTGGTGCACCTGGAATTTCTCTTCTCAGTACTGGTTTGATTGAAATTTGGTATGGAAAAAAAAATTTCAACCACACCTGCACACTGTGAGTCTGACTGCTTTACAGCAAGTCAGTGAAATGGTCATCAATAATCAGTAACATAATTCAGCGCTGACTTTGGTATCTTGTCACGGAATTAAATGTCCTCTATCCAACACACCACACACACACACACACACACCACACACACACACACACACAGAGCCACCAACCCACATACAAAAAATACATCTTTTTGACACCGATTCCCTGCATTTAAAAAAAAAGATTATTCTAAAATGCCTTGTTAAACAACTTTTTTTAAAATGACATATCGAGTTCATTTATGAAAGTTTTTTTTTCTCCCAGAATCAACTATCTGAACAGTCTCCATCCATTGGATCTTGCTATCAGCAGTAAAAAAAAAATGCTACCAAAGATGAAGACTGGCGAGGCCATTTGTAAGGAGATTGGCAGTATGATACATAGTCAACAGAGCTCAACAAACATTTTTACTTTAAGCAAATCAAACTTTCTACTTTACAAACATGATGGTGACACAAGTTTTAAGTGATGTTCTCTCTCTCTCTCTCTCTCTCTCTCTCACACACACACACACACCACACACACATATTATTATACAAACTCACTTACCGACATAGATAGGCTACAGTGAAACATTGTGATACACACACACATACACACACAGAGCATATACATTGACTGACAAATATGAGCACAGACACACAGGCGCACTATACAGCATGCATACAAAATCTATATACAGATACACACACATACACACATGTTACACTCATTAATGCATCAGTGTCATTTACAGTCTTCTTTGACAACTGAAAAAAATATGTAAAGATCATGTAGACTAAAAATAATCATGAAAAGCTAGAACACATACTACATTGTTTCCTCAAGACCATGTCTCATCATGCACTGATAACTGGCTCTGGCGGTACATGTGGTTTAATCAAACTTCCATTAATTCCATCAGTCAACAGACTCAATCCCCCTCCACACACCTCCAAACTATCAATGACTCAAGTCATGAATAAACACAAATGCTTGGTGGAAGACAGTTTGGCCTCAAGTTTCCCTGCATTATCTTATACCATCAAAGTACACTACCTTGAAGTTGGAAGTCGAAATCTTCCAATTCACAAATTCACACTAGTCTGAAAGTGTCCATGATGAAGAAGTGAGCAAAGCTGTCGGCGTTTCTAAAACATGCTCATTTCAGCTTCACCTGTATCCTTGGAAATTCATGCTTTCTTCTAACATAGATATAAAAAAAAGCCTGCACAAACACATATGCACATAATCACACTACAATGACAGATTTTCATAAACACACACACACACACACACACATACAGAGTCATAAAGCACACACACACACATGGGGGCACGCTTGTACCGCGTGCACACACACACACACATTGTCATAAATAGTCTACACACACAATGTCCAATGTGAAAATACTAACTGTCAGTAATTCATGACGCCTGCTGCTAATGATTAAAGGGCATAACACAAAGTTCATCTCATGTCTTTGCATTTTTTTATCCTCTTAATTTAAGCTGCCAGGGAAACTGTGTCCAAGAGAGCAACTAAAAAAATCTTCAGCTTGATGACCTTTCCCTTTTTGACAGAAACAAATTCTTCTATCCACAAGCCCTTACAGGAAAAAAAATATTACTGACAGAATGATCTTTCCAAGTTGCTACTCTTTCCATCAATAGACTGCTTCTTTCCATCAATTCTTTTTTAGTAGAAATTGACAAAGAAATTTTTGTACAGGATGGTGTTAAGAAACAAACTCTTTACAAGTTTTATCATGAGAACCTTTCCCTCTTCTCAAATCAGCATCAAAGCAGCCTAGATCGAAACAAAGTTGTATTGTCTCTGATCATTATAACGGCAGACATCACATGACAAAATAACTGTCAGCCAATGACTTGAATTTTGAATGGTGAAGATGTTTGATACCGGACTCTTAACTCCCAGGACTGTTGCTGCAATTTGTACACTCTTCATGACATAATTTGAAGACTGCAGTGTTGATAAGTATATAATATATTTTTTTTGGATTCTTTATGACACTGACATAAATTGATAGGCCTAGGCCTATATTTCAAGGCGAGGAGCATTTCTTGATTGATGGTTCTATGGAAGCATGGAGGAAGAATGCAGTTTGCTTTCACACCGAGTCTTATACCCTAACAACAGATCTAAGCTTAGTTTTGACTAAGACTGATTTTGGTCATCAATACACAATCTATAAAACAACACTGTCTGCCTGGGAATGAATGACTTGCAAATTTCACTCCGATTGCAAATTACCAGTGATGTAAACGATGAATATTGATCGTCTGCTTTTAGCGAGCTGAATTGCTTCGGGAATATTTCCTGAAAACCAATCCATTTGGACAATTACGATCAATGTGCTGAAGCTCGAATACAAAGATGTCAAAACAAAACCACTCTCTGAAGTTTCTCGGTTTACGTGTTGTTCTCTCGCAAACCGGAAGCTTATTTTGTTTTTAATCTGGCTTGGCTGTTCAAGAATATAGCAGTTTGAGGTTAAAATGGTTTTAACTTTGGATTCTCTCTTGAGGGCACATAAGACCGTATGGCGAAAGCTTGGCTGTGTCTGGAGTGGCACTGTTTTCATCTGTCCGTGGGCAGGGGGGGTTGGGTCTGTGGGGTGTGCTCGGCAGCTGGAGGGTGGTGTTTTTCGCAGTGGGCTCTGCAGTCATGAAATACGGGCTGGTACACCCATGGGGATGCTACTTTAAGGCTGCTATGAGCTGCATCCTGTAGTCTGATTTACCTCTGTTTCAGATATGTCCCTTGATATCTTAATGGAGTGTCCTGCGCGTGCTGTACCCATCGTCAACACAGCGCAGGCCTCCAAGGGTGTACAGGACTGCTCTAAAGGCGGGTGAAGACAGTGCTTCTCTGGGTCCCCCCCAGCACCTTCGGGTTTTTCTTTTTCTTCTTTCCCTTAAAGGGGACCCGGGAAAAAGGGGCCCGGGTGAGGGTGGGGGAAAGGGCCCCAATGACCACGGGGGGAAAGTCCTGTTGCGTGGGAAAGACTACAATTTGGGGTTTTCTCTTGGGGGGGCAAAAAAGCCTTGGCGAAAGTTTGGGTGTTTTGGGGAGGGGCCCTGTTTTCTTCTTTGCCCGTGGGCGGGGTGGTTGGGTCGGGTGGGGTGTGCTGGGGAAAGCTGGAGGGGGGTGTTTTTCGCGGGGGTTTGCAGCCCATGAAATACGGGTGGTCCCCAAAATGGGGATCCCTACTTTAAGGCGCTATGGGGGCTGCATCCGTATTTGGGTTTTACCTCTGTTCAGGAGCAGTTTTTTCCTTGATTTTCTTAAGGGTGTCCTGCGCGTGCCTGTCCCAAATCGTCAACACAGGGGCGGGCCCCCAAAGGGGGGTTTCCCGGGGAATGCCCCTAAAGGCGGGGGGAAGACATTTGCTTCTCTGGGTCCTCCCCAGCCCCTTCGGGTGTTTCTTTTTTTTTCTTTCCCTTTTAAAACTAGGCTGACCCGGGAAAAAAAGGGGTCCATTTGGAGGGTTTGGGGGAAAGCCCCCCTGCCCAAAAGGAAGTCCTGTTGACAGTGGGAAAGATTTAAAACTTTGGATTTTTCTCTTGAGGGCACAAAAGCCCGTATGGGGGAAAGCTTGGCGGTGTCTGGAGTGGCACTGTCTTCATTGTCCGGGGGGCAGGGGTGGTTGGGTCGGGGGGGGTGTGCTCGGCAGTTGGAGGGTGGGGGGTTTTTCGCGGGGGGGCCCCCTGCAGTCATGAAATACGGGCGGTTTACACCCAGGGGGTTTGAAATTTAAAGGTGCTTTGAGATGCATCCGTAGTCTGATTTACCTCTGTTCGGAGATTTTATGCCCTTGATATCTTAAGGAAAGGGTCCTGCGCGTGCCTTTTCCCCATCGTCAAACAGCGCAGGCCCCCAAGGGTGGTTCAGGATTTGCTCTAAAGGGGGTGAAGACAGTGTTCTCTGGGTCCCCCCGCACCTTCGGGGTGTTTTTTTTTCTTCTTTGCCTTAAACTAGGCTGCCCCTGGAAAAAGGGTTTCCAGTGAGGGGGGGAAAAGGGACCCATGCCACGGGGGGGAAAGCCCTGTTGACGTGGGAAAAGGGCTACAATTTTGGGGATTCTCTTTGGGAGGGCATTTAAGACCGTTTGGCGAAAGCTTGGTGGGTTGGGGAGGGCCATGTCTTCATTGTCCGTGGGCAGGGGGGGTTTTGGGGTTGTGGGGTGTGCTGGGCAGCTGGAGGGTGGTTTTTTTTGCAGGTGGGTCTGCAGTCATGAAATACGGGTGGTACCCCAGGGGGGATGTTTATTTTAAAAGGCTCCCTATGAGCTGATCCTGTTTTTCAAATTTTTCCCTTTTTTTCAGGAGCAGTTATGTCCCTTGATATCTTTTGGGGGTTTTCCGCGGTGCCTGTCCCATCGTCAACACAGCGAGGCCCAAGGGTGGTCCCGGACTGCTCAAAAAGGGGGTTTTGAAGACAGTGCTTCTTGGGTCCTCCCCGCCCCTTGGGTGTTTCTTTTTCTTCTTTTTTAATAGGCTGACCCTGGAAAAAGGGGTCCAGTGAGGTTTGGAGGAAAAAAACCCCAGGCCCACAGGGAAGTCCTGTTGCGGGGGAAAGGGACTACAATTTTGGGATTTTTTTTGGGAGGGAACAAAAGGCCGTTTGGCGAAAGTTTGGGGTTTGTTTTGGGGTGTGGCACTGTCTTCATCTGCCCGGGGGGCAGGGGGGGGGGGGGTTTCTGGGGGGTTTGTGTCGGCGGGTGGGGGTGGTGTTTTTTGCAGGGGGGGCTCTGCAGTCATGAAATACGGGTGGTAAACCCTGGGGATGCTCTTTAAGGCTGCTATGGCTGCCCCCTTTTAGTCTGATTTACCTTGTTCGGAGCGGTTATGTCCTTGATTCAAATGGGGTGTCCTGCGCTGCCTGTACCCCGTAAAACACAGCGCTGGCCCCCCAAAGGGTGGTCCGGGGAACTGCTCTAAAGGGGGGTGAAGACAGTGTTTCTCTGGGTCCCCCCCAGCCCCTTGGGTTTTTCTTTTTTTCTTTCCCCTTAAAACAAGGCGGCCCTGGAGAAGGCCCAAAGTAAAGGTGGGGGAAAGCCCCACTCCCAACGGGGAAAAGGGGGGTTCCTGTTGACAGGGGGAAAAAGACTACAAACTTTGGATTCTCTCTTGAGGGCACAAAAGGACCGTATGGCAAAAGTTTTTGGTGTTTTTGGAGGGGCACTTTTTTTCATCTGCCCGGGGCAGGGGGGGGTTGGGTTGTTGGGGTGTGCTGGGCAGCTGGGGGGTTGGTGTTTTTGCAGGGGGCTCTCCCAGTTAAAATTTAGGGTGGTACACCCTTGGGGTGCTATTTAAGGCTGCTATGAGCGCACCCTTTTTGTTTGATTTACCTCTGTTCAGGAGCATTTATGCCCCTTGGATATTTTAAATTGGAGTGTCCTGCGCTTTCCCTGTACCTTCGTCAAACAGGGGCAGGCCTCCAAGGGGGGTTACGGTTTGCTCTAAAAGGGGGGTTAAAGGGACAGTGTTTTCTGGGTCCCCCCCAGCCCCTTTTGGGGTGTTTTCTTTTTCTTTGTTCGCCTGACGCGTACCATCACATGAACTTTTCCGCACTTTGAGTTTTCACTCCCTTTGTTGTTTTGAGCAAAACCAGGATTAGTTTAAAGGGTCCCTTTGTTGAAAAGGGGTTTCCCCTTGTCGGTTTTAAAAAATTCGGTTGGCACAGCAGACTGGGCGCTGGTGCCCTACTCTTTTTTGAGTAAACCAGTATTTTGGGAAGAAGGGGAAGAAAAACTGGGAGAAACACTTTTCCCGGACACCCGAATGTATTCCCAAAAAAGCTTGCAGGGGGGGGGGGGGGGGGGGGGGGGGGGGGGGGGGGGGGGGGGGCCCTTAAATTAAAAAAAAAAAATGCTTCACCCCAAAATTTTTTGGGGAGTTTGTAAAATTTAAAATTCCTTTCTGGGGTCTTTCCAGTCAAAAAGGTTTTTCCCTTTTTTGGTTCCCTTTATTGTCGTTTTTTTGGCCTTTCCTTCTGGGTGACTCTTTTTTTTAACCCCCCCCCCCCCCCCCCCCCCCCCCCCCCCCCCCCCCCCCCCCCCCCCCCCCCCCCCCCCCCCCCCCCCCCCCCCCCCCCCCCCCCCCCCCCCCCCCCGCCCTCGTGTCCAATTTTTAATATGCCATGGTGTGTGTGTGTGTGGGGTGTGTGTGTCACTGTTTTAAGAAGTAGAAGGGATATATGTTTTAAAATAAAACCCCCCCGTTACCCCCCCCCTTTTCCCCCCTTTTATGAGTATGAACGCCACACAACAAACCCCACACACAAAAAAAAATAGGTGCACAAACAAAAGGCTTTATTTGCATTCACACACGAATCCCCCACGAATGGCAGATGAAACCCCAAAGACCCCCTATATATTATCCAACCCACAAAAGGAAAAAAAAACCCAAAAACAAACCCCAAAAAAAACCCAAAACTATGTTCCCAAAAACGCCCATACCATGGCCCCTTCTGCATCCCAAGGGGCACGCTGAAACTGCAAATTTATTTTTAAAACGCCCCTTCCCCTCAGGGGCACGATCCCACCCCTCGCCCTAAAGGAAAATTCCCCGAGGGGAAAAGGGGTTTGAAATCACATCTTTTTGGTAACCCCGGGATAAAATTACCCAAGCAAGGTTGATACGTAAAAACCCCGAGATGCCCACGCAATGCTTTTTCTTTCAAATTATTCTTTTACAAATTTTTTATGTCCCGGTGTAAAAACCACCCGAGACACCAAAGCTTCCCCCCAAAATTTATTCAACCCCAATTTTTTCAGGTAACCCCCCCCAAATGCCCGTATTTTCAATCCCTTCACCCGAAGTCCCTGGGGGGGGTACTTGACACAGGAAAAAAAAAAAACTTTTCCAAAAAAAAAAAATAAAAAAAACCACCAAAAAAAAAAAACAAAAAAGGGCCCCAACACAGCGTTTCCCGATATGGTTAGGGGAAAACGTGGGTTTTCTGGGCCTTGGGGGAACGGCCCCTCCCCCCCCCCCACACTAATGCCCCCGCCAAAAACAAAACCCTTCATTTGAACCCGTTGTTACGAAATAGGAGGGGAAACTTTGGGTTGAACGGTCGAAGAACGGGGTTTCCCCTCCCTCCCGGGCCCCCAAACCACCCCGCGAGTCCACGTTTGGGGAAAATTACTGCGGGGGGGGCCCTTAAAAGACGCTTGCCCCCCCTAAAAGAGGACAGTTAAAAGCGAGGAACTCCCCACCCCCCTCGGGATGTAAAAGGGAGATGACGCCCCGCCCGGGAAACCCGCACCCCTTCCCGGCCCCGGGTTTGCGTCCCCCTCCGGCAGGGGAAGGGGGGGATGACAGTGGGGATGGGGGGTCCCAATCCCCCCCCCTGAGAGGCCGCCCCTAGGATTTGCCGTGTAGGGGAGGTAATAAAACTCCCCGGGAAACCCCTTGGGAAACAAAAACAGGAACGCCCAATCAAAGGACGAACCCCCGGGTCGCCGGGCCCTGCCAAAACACCCAACGCCCTGGTAGTGCAGTCCCGGGCCGCGGAACACCAAAACGAAGTAAAGACGCGGAGGACACACTGGCCCAAACCCCTCAGTCCCCGGGGGCCACTGCCGACACCCAAACGCCCGGGTACGTGCGAACCCGTCGCTGAAACAAACCCAAAAAACCGACCGTCTTCTCTGGTAGCCAAAACCCTTTAAAAATCGGTCGGGGGGCATACCAGGGTCCTGCCCCCAACGGGGAGAAACAAAAATGAGCCGGGCCAAACCCAAACCCTTTGGGGTAACGCCTCCCGTTTTGTACTAACTTGCAGATACACCAGACATCCGGGGTTCATCGGGGAAACTCACCCAAAACAGCACTCCATTCACGGAATTCCCCAAAAACATCGAAAAACTCCAGTTTTTCCGGCGTTAGTTTACACACCCTAAACCCCACTATTCCCCCGGCTTTACTTTTTTCCTCCCTCCCCCTCCAAAAGTTAAAGGTAAAACCCTTCCGGCAGGGTTTAGCACTTACGGTCACTTTCCCCTTGGCCCCTGGAGGGGGCCCCCTCCCAATTGTCAATGAGGCGGGTTGTGTCGGGTTTGTGCGTGGGCTTTTTTGTGTGTGTGTGTGAATGTGTGTGTGTGGTGGGGTGTGTGGTGTGTGTGTGTGTGTGTGTTTTGTGTGTGTGTGTGGGGGTTTTGGCCCGTGGGCCGTATCCCCGGTTTACTAAAATAAAAGAGTGCGAACCTGTCTTTTTAGCAGACACCAAAGGGGGGGTCAGAAAAACTTTTGGGGTTTGGAAAAACCCCAGTTAAAGAAACCCAGAAACAAAAAACGTGGGTTTTTTAAAATGGAACCTTGTTCTGAAAAAAAAGGTTTTTTTTAAAAAAAGAGGGAAATTAAGCAGTGGCAGCTAATATTTGGTTCCCGTTTACAATTACATACCCGAAATTGAGATAAAAAGTGAAAAAGAAAAGCCCTTATTTCAAAGTTGGGTAAGATAATGGAAAAAAAATTTTGTGGGCTTGGAACTGGGCTTTTTTTTTTCTTTTCTTTCTTTTTGTCCCTTTTTTTTCTTTTTGAGGATTTTTAGGTCAGGCAATATCCTTTTTTATAAAAAAAGATACGGGGCGAAAACTGCAGAAGCAGTGATTCTTTTACTCGTGGGGGGGGGGGGGGGGGGGGGGGGGGGGGGGGGGAGAGAGAGAGAGAGAGGGAGGGGGGAGAGAGGAGAAGAGAGAGAGGGGTAACTCAAAATGAAATTTCCTTTTTTTTTTAAAAATCCCCGTGTTATGGGCCCGACCCTTTTATTGGGTGCAAATTTTAAATGAAAAAAACCTTTTTTTTGGGCGTTTGTTATGTGTATGTGTTTCGCGAAAATACGTGTAATGCGCAGTACGTGTAGGGCCCACTAGCAATTTTTTTGGGGTGTTTCATGAATGCGCAAACTTTGTTTTGGTTCATGAAAATCGAACGAGGCCCGCGCAGGTTTATGAAACACGCAAAAAAAGCCCTTGCCCAGTTCATGGCCCCGCACACGGGGCAAACTCGGTTGTAACCTCAAACTCCGTCTGTGTATTTTGGGGGGCGTTTTGACGAAAAAGATTCATAATGGGCTGTATCAAATTCTTCTTTATATGAATTCACAGTTACAAGAATGATGGGAAAAGTAAAGCACAAAACGCGAGAGAAGGAAAAAAAATATGACACGGGAAAATTTAAAGGAAATTAAAAACAGCATAACCCCAAAAAAAACACACACACACCACACACACACACAAACAAACACACCACACCCACACCCCACACAACACAGGGCACCCCAACACACCACACCGCCGCAGCGCACACAACACAAGAAAACCCAAAAAAATACCCTTTCAAAAAATATTCTAATTTTTCGGGGAAACCCACGTCATATGTGTGTACGGGAAAAATTTTGAGAAAATCCCGGGTTCCCCGTTTAGATGCTAGTTTAAACGATATTTTTAATTGCAGAAATTTTTTTCCCCCTCCACTCACTGCCCGCAGCCCCTGTTCTTTGGGCCCCCCCCTGCCTGTAACGTATTTTGTCGTATTTTTCCCGTGACGTATTTTTGTCCATCATTTCCATTTAAGGTCTGAAACTTTTAGTCTGATGTTTCTGTAGTTAACCCCAATTTTTTTTAGTCTGTCCGTCCTGTAGAAAAAACATCAACTACGCCCCTTTGAGATTTTTTTTGCCCACCTTTTTAAAAATTTTCCTTAAAACGTCAGTCTGTTTCCCACATGTTCTGTGATCTTGGTTTTGTCTGTCCCGTTCCCCTTTTCTGTTTAAATGCATTGTGTCCCTCTTGTCTGTATTTTAGTACCTTGTTTCCTTTTGAAAGGGCATTTTGGGCCGCGTGTTCCATAACCCAACGCCACGTTGTTATCTGTCCCGTGGGCGTCAGGGCTGCCCCCCCGCCCCCGTCGTCTAAAATTTTCCCTTTTTGACGTCGTCTGCCCTTACCATGTCCGTTTATCAATTAGGAGCTGCTCTTCATACACCCACTTCCTTTTTTCTGAAGAAACTCAATGGGTACAGATATGCCCAAAACCCAAAACATGTTTGTTTGTTTTGGGTTTGGTTTTTTTTTTTTTGCCCAAAAATAAGTATATGGTTTCTTTTGCAGTTGTCACTAACAAATGAGTTTATCTGCCACTGGACCAAATTTTGTTTTGGGCCCAAAGACCCGTTTGGGGCAACGGTGGTCTCTATCCAGGCCGTTTAAAAACTTGGGCTTTCATCCCCTCCATTGGACCTTCGGGCGGAACCCCGGGTTTTGGGGGGGTGGCGTGGGCCCCTTTTCCCTTGAAAAACCCCGCTCAGGGCCCAATTTTTGGGGTTCCTCAATTATGTGGCGGTGAATTTCCACCCTTATCACTTTTTCAGAACTCTTGGGGCACCGAAAATCCAAAGGAAAAAAAGCAAAAGTTCTCTTGCAAAGGGCTATGGCACTCTTGGGCTCGAGAAGACGCAGCAAGGGGCATTTTTCTCAGTGCCCCCTTTGGGAAAGCAGGAAAGAAGGAAAAATGAGCAATCCCTTTATGTTTTGCATATCGAAAAGGTTTTACTTGCCCCCTTTGTTTAAAGGGCCGTAAAATTGCTTTGAATTTTTTACTGTTCCGGAGACAGTCCTTTCCCCTTTTTCTTCTCCTGGCAGCGTTTTTACATCGGGATGAAGGGGGCACACAGCCATGAGGGGAAAGGTTTTTTCATAGCTGTCTTTCAAATTGCTACCCTTCCCTTTTTTTCCCAGGATTTCCCCGCAATACAAAAAAAAAAGAAACAGTATAAAAGAGAGGGGAGGGTGGGAGGGGGAGAGAAGAGGGGAGAGAGAGGAGAGAAGAGAAGAGAGGGAGAGAGGAGAGAGAGAGAGGGGAGAGAGGGAAAAGGGCAAAAAGAAAAGAGACAAACAGACCGACCGAAGGAAGCGACCCGAGACACACCCACACACACACACACACACACACAAAAGGGGAGAGAGAGAGGAGAGGGGAGAGAGAGAGAGAGAGGAGGAAAAAGAGAGGGAAAAAAAAGGAGAGAGAGAGAGAGACAGGGAAAGGGGAGAGGGCAGACAGACGAGACCCGGGGAACAGAGAGCACACCCGAGAGAAAGGGGAGGGGGAGGGGAAAAAGGGAAAAAGGGGGGCGGGGAGAAGGGTAAAAAGAGAGAAAAGAGAAGAGAGAGGGAAGAAAAAGAGAGAGAGGAGAGAGAGTGGGGGGAGAGAGGAGAGAGAGAGAGGGGAGGAGCGGGGGGCAAGGGAAAACAAAAAGGGGACAGACGACAGGGGCAGAAGGACAGGGCAGACAGACAGAAGAAGAGAGAGGAAAAAAAGGGGAAGAGAGAGGGGAGAGGGAGAGGGGAGGAGAGAGAGAGAGAGAGAGAAACGAGGGGGGAAGACAGAGACAGGGCAGTGAAAGACAACACGGAAAAACAAAAACAAAACACACCCCACCCCACCCCACCACACACACACAACAACCCCCCACACGCACGCACGCACGGGAAAGCACCCAAACCAAACCCCAAACCCACACAACCCCACACACACACCCACACACACAAACACACCCAACACACACAACAACAAAAAGAAGAGAGAGAGGAGAGAGGATGAGAAAAGGAGGGGGAGCGAGGGGAGAGAGAAAAGGGGGAGAGGAGGATGAGGGGAGAGGAGGATGGGGGGAGGAGATATCCCCTAAAATTTCCCCCTCCAAACCCCCTCAAGCCCCCTTTTGTTAGTTAGCAGAATTTATTTTGCCCAATGAAAGGGATGAAAGCCCTATCTCCCCCATTTCTTTTAATCTAAGACATTTGAGCAAGTTTGTTTATAATTAATATTTTTGCAGTCATTGCAACACCAAGCTGGGTCTGTAAGTTTCTGGAACGGTGCTCGGGGATTATCCTTTGGGGGTTTATTAGTTTTTTGTATTTTAGTCCCTTGCGGATTATTCCAAGAACTGGCCCCCCGCACTTGTGTTTTTAGAGGGGTATATTTTTATATTTTTACTTTTCACAAGAAAATGTAGCTTGTTTTTTCTTTCATGTTTTTTTTTTTGCTTTTAGGGGGAAACCCTTTTGGGTTGGGTTTTTTTAAAAATCAACAAATTTTCGGTTTTTGCAACCCGCCCCTTTTTTGGGATTGCATTTTTCTTTTAAAAAAATGAAAAGGCCCAAGGGGGGTCCCAAAATTTCCACTTTCCGCGGTCCCTGAGGAGAAAACCCCCAAGTTTCGAAAATTTTCGGTATTTTGACCAGGAGTTATTTGTTAGTGAGTTTCCCTCCCCTTTGGGGGGATGTCCCCTCCCCCGGGGGGAAATAAGCTTGTGGAAAGGTCATTTTTTAGGGAAAAATTTTTTTTTTTTATTTTTTCCCCTCCACCCCCTCAAGCACAAAAACTGTTAGTTAGGCGAATCATCTTTCCCCTGCAGGTATGAAAGCGTAAATTTCCCCCCATTTCTTCAATTTTAAGACATAAAAAGCAAGCTTTGTTTATAATTCTATTTTTATATATATATATATTTAAAAATCACGAAAAAAGTTTAAAAAAGTCCTTTTAAAAAACCAAAAAAGCTCAACCGGGCTAAAGGGGGCAAATTTTGTTAAAAATATTTTTATTTTTGAAAAATTTTTTAAAAAAATTAGGGCCCCCCCCCCCCACCACACACCCACACAATATATATTATATAATATTGGAATGGGTGGGGGGTTTGGGGGAAATTTTTTTTTTAAAAATTAAACTTTTTGTGAATTTTATGCCAAAACAGCTCTAATCCCA
>CM031620.1:4929394-4939394 GCA_018398815.1 Conus ventricosus | reverse complement strand
TTTAGGGCTTATGTAAGATTAAGCGCTTTAAATAATCATTATTATAAGAGTTCAGTTCCAATCTATTATTATAATCCTAAAAGGACAATGTAATTTTCGTTGATGTAATTCACATGAATTTGATGTAAAACGGAATTCGAAAATATCTTTTTAAAAGACAGGAATTTTTGGTTTATAAATTACACTAAAAGGTTGAAATAAGAAGCATTCCCAAAACGTACCTTGCTTTTGTTGAACTGTTGTATCTGCCATTTTCCGTGTGAGTGGCCAGTGCCTGTACAGTCTGAATTTAACTAAAAAAAAAAGATTTCAATATGAGACGTGTCGACTCGTAAGGATCTGTGCATGGTTCTCTGCGATCTGTAACCATTCTTTGTTGAAGTCATTCAGTTTTGTGTTGAATTGTCAATTCCCCCTCCTCTTTATAAAGGCCTGCTCTCAAGGTTAAAAACATTTTGTTGCAAACAGACCTGCATGTCATGTAACTGCAGTTAGAGTTTCATTTTGAAAAAAAAATCGAAACAAAAGTTTGCCGTGTAGATTTATTGAATAAAAGAGTACTTTCACTCACCTGTTCAAACCAAGCGCCATGGACAGAAAGCTCTAAAGTCACGTGTGGGGGGGGGGGGGGGGGGGGCTGCCTGATTACTTCTGATGTCAACGTGATTTATGGAATTGTAACTAAAAATGGGCGTTTGGATACTGCTCAGTGTGTCACGAAGGGTGTTCCAGTCACATGGTGTTGGTAGAGACTAAAGTGTCACTTACAAATTCATTGATAATTTCATATCACTGTTTCTCCTAGTCGCTTGAGTGCTCTCTCTCTCTCTCTCTCTCTCTCTCTCTCTCTCTCCTCTCTCTCTCTCTCTCTCTCTCTCTGTATGTTTGTGCATGAGTACCTGTTGCGACTGCAAGTGTGGTTCAATATCTTTGATTAAAAAAAAATTATATGCATGCGGTCACTCATTTATGGATTTGTTAAAACAATAAATCCTGTACCAAAAGTGTACAGTGAGTAAAAAAAAGACGTAAATGCATTGAGATTTGTCATTTACAGGCCAATGGTGACAGCCATACTTCTGTCTTACCTCTCTCCTGTCGGAATTGTCATCACTGTGTTCTTTGCCAACACTGTGCTGTGGAGAGTGGATCCTTCAACCAATCGCAGCGTCGCTTACATCAGTGAAACGCCCTGGTTTCCTGTGGACAGTCACCTTGCGACCGACTGATGTTTTTGTCCCTTCTCATCACGAAGCCCATCTTCATTGTCCTGGTTACAGTTTTCTGCATTATCACCATCATCAGTCTGTGGCAAGCATCTCATCAACGGTTGCAAATGACGAAGAGTAAAACAGAGAATGGTGTTTCAGGGGATACTAGAATAACTAGAATGTTGCTGTTTCTCTGTGTTTTGTATGCTGTGGTTCTCTCACTTGAAACCGTTGGTGCTGTAACGCAATCAATTGTCCAAGAATTTTACTTCTTCAAGAAATACCACAATAGCTTTGTTATAACGTATCAGTCAATTATTCAGCCTGCTTTGTTTGTGAACGCATCTGCTAACTTTTTTGCTTATCTCATACTTAGTTCTAGGTTTCGCGGAACATTTAAAAAGTTGTTTCGTGGCTTTCAGATGAAAATACCAGCCAAATAGCGCGCTGCCATGGAGTTTGTAAAGACATTCAATTGTCTTTAAATGAAAAATAAATGCAAAAAGATGTCGCATATGATCCTTGCTTGTGACTCTACTATTACCGTGTGCGCTTTTTTTCTGTTTTATTTGCAGTCATGAACGTTTCAGCGAGTTATGGTGTTACGTGAATACTTATTGCTTGACAAAGTGCACATTCGCATTCGATCTTTATAGTAATCAAGATATAGCACGAACCCGCAGTTTCTGCAGTTTTGCTGTAACTTTAAAAAATGTGTGTTTTTTATATATTTTTTTAGCTTCTTTCTTTTTTTCTTTCTTCCTTCCTTTCGTTTTTTCTTTCTTTCATTGTTTCTCTCTTTCTTTTCGTTTCTTTCTTTTTTTCTTTCTTCCTTCCTTTCGTTTTTTCTTTCTTTCATTGTTTCTCTCTTTCTTTTCGTTTCTTTCTTTTTTTCTTTCTTCCTTCCTTTCGTTTTTTCTTTCTTTCATTGTTTCTCTCTTTCTTTTCGTTTCTTTCTTTTTTTCTTTCTTCCTTCCTTTCGTTTTTTCTTTCTTTCATTGTTTCTCTCTTTCTTTTCGTTTCTTTCTTTTTTTCTTTCTTCCTTCCTTTCGTTTTTTCTTTCTTTCATTGTTTCTCTCTTTCTTTTCGTTTCTTTCTTTTTTTCTTTCTTCCTTCCTTTCGTTTTTTCTTTCTTCCTTCCTTTCGTTTTTTTCTTTCTTTCATTGTTTCTTTCTTTCTTTTCGTTTTTGTTTGTTTATTTGTTTCTGTTCAAGCTGCGGGGATGGGGGTGGGGTGGGGGTGGGGGTGGGGGTGGGCGGTGGGGGTGGGGTAGCATGACTAGACTTGTTGAGGAACTGGGCGCTCCTACCGTCACAAGTCTTGGGCAGATGAGGCTGAACAGCACAGTGCTTCAGCCTATACTGGAGAAAGAACACTCTCAATTCAACCTCCTTCCCCGCGGTGTATTCAGACGGTAGGAAACTTTTCTCCACAATCAAACTTGTATGCCGACATTGCACTGTCTGCTCATGTTTTTTTTCTTCAGGCGGGGCACAAGAGCTGTTCATTGTTAGTCTACCACAGTAAAGGATCTAGCCTTTTTCGGGGACCGCACTGTTCTGCCCGCATGGGGATGGGCAGCGGGAAATCAGGGGATCCTTTAAAGCCTTCCCGATGAAGGACCTGGCAGGTCACTAAATGCCCCTGCTTTTGCATCCTTGTATGCGGTCAAAACAACGCTGCTCTGGAATCACAAAGAGAGGCTTCAAACGATGGAGGGGGAAGCTTTTTATTACACTTGGCAAGAAGGTTCTTTACTTTGACAGAAACCTTGGATAATTTCTGAAAATCAAATCAAATCACACACACACACACACACACACACACACACACACACACACACACACACACACACACACACACACACACACACACACACACACACACACACACACACACGCGCGCGCGCATGTGTGTGTGTGTGTGTGTGTGTGTGTGTGTGTGTGTGTGTGTGTGTGTGTGTGTGTCTGTCTGTCTGTCTGTCTGTCTGTCTGTGCGCGCGCTTGCTTGCATGTATGCATGCACGCGAATGAGTACTCTGGAGCGATTCTAGAAATGCCGGGTGTTTTCAGAATTTCAACTTCACGTGTGGATTCCGGCAAGGCTCAGTGTTGTTCTAAAACCGCCTGGCGCTAAGGCATTTCCATGGAACATGCATCAGGTACAGAGAAAATAGAACGGCTCAGTGTTGTTCCAGAACCGCCTGGCGCTAAGGCCTTTCCATAAGATAAGATAATGTTGCTTATAGCCCAGCCGACCGCAAAGGGCCACATCAGGGCTGTCACCATGTTAAAATCAACTCACAAGTCATTCATTCACACTATTCTTTAAAATACATTAAAAAAAAAACATCCGAAAGTTTGTTAAAAATCTTTCCACTGTAAAATCTCAGATCCGATGAAAAATGTTAATCTCTTTCAAGAACTCAAAGATCACGTCAGGCGGAACATCTCTGAACAAGGTTTTCATGGAATCTGCTGTAAAATCTTTGTGTCTCACATCGTGCAAGTCCCAACACTCTAAAAGAACATGTTTCATTGTGAGTGGCACATGACATGGAATGCACCACGGAGCTTCTTCACTCTTTAAAAGGTATGAAGGGGTAAAATACGAATGGCCGGTGTGCAGCCGGCACAGAACTGTTTCTTCTTTACGACCACCAGACGTAGATGAGAAGAAATCCTTCAGGTTTGGACGGATCTGAAAGAGTTTGTTATCCGTCTGTGTATTCCAAACCTCCTGCCAGAGGTCTCTGACATAATCGTTTGTTTTGGGTTTCAGATCTGAGCAGGGGATATATATGTTGGACAATTTCTCTCTTGTGGCATTCTTGGCCAAACGATCAACCATTTCATTCCCTCCGATGCCAACATGACCAGGAACCCAAGTCAGAATAATGTTGTAACCATCCGCTTTCAACTTGGTAAAAAGTTAAAAAAAGTGTAAAAGTTCGGGATGCTGGAGGTTGCGGCCAGCTGTGGCCTCCAAAGCTGACAGCGAATCTGACAGAACCAGAAAGTCCCTCTTCTTAGATTGTGAGATTATCCTCAGTGCCAGAACCAGAGCTGTAAGTTCAGCAGAGTAAGCAGAAGCATCTGAAGGAATATGTTCTAACAGTATCTGAGAAGGAGCCCCAGGGCAATAGGCTGCACAGGCCACTCCATCTTCAGACTTGGAACCGTCAGTGAAAATTTTCTGATAGGATGGGATTTTTGAACAGAGGTCAGCATACAATGCCTTGTATGCCAGAGAGCTGGTAGACTCTTTACGAAAAGCTGCAAGATCAAAACGAATCTCTGGTGTGAAAAATGGTCCACGGAGGCTGATCTGGAAACTTGGAAAATCGGACACAACTCCTAGGTCTACACCTGCATTCCGCGCGTGAGGCTGCATACGAAGACCAAACGGCGGAATACAGTTATGGTTGGTTTCGAATTTACTTTGGAACAGTTTGACAGTGGGAAAGACTACAACTTTGGATTCTCTCTTGAGGGCACATAAGACCGTATGGCGAAAGCTTGGCTGTGTCTGGAGTGGCACCGTCTTCCATCTGTCCGTGGGCAGGGGTGGTTGGGTCTGTGGGGTGTGCTCGGCAGCAGGAGGGTGGTGTTTTTCGCCGGTGGGCTCTGCAGTCATGAAATACGGGCTGGTACACCCATGGGGATGCTACTTTAAGGCTGTTATGAGCTGCATCCTGTAGTCTAATTTACCTCTGTTCAGGAGCAGTTATGTCCCTTGAAATCTTAATGGAGTGTCCTGTGCGTGCCTGTACCCATCGTCAACACAGCGCAGGCCTCCAAGGGTGGTACAGGACTGCTCTAAAGGCAGGCGAAGACGGTGCTTCTCTGGGTCCTCCCCAGCACCTTCGGGTGTTTCTTTTTCTTCTTTGCCTTAACTAGGCTGACCTGGGAAAGGTCCAGTGACGGTGAGGAAAGACCCACTGACCACAGGGAAAGTCCTGTTGACAGTGGGAAAGACTACAACTTTGGATTTTCTCTTGAGGGCACATAAGACCGTATGGCGAAAGCTTGGCTGTGTCTGGAGTGGCACCGTCTTCATCTGTCGTGGGCAGGGGTGGTTGGGTCTGTGGGGTGTGCTCGGCAGCTGGAGGGTGGTGTTTTTCGCCGGTGGGCTCTGCAGTCATGAAATACGGGCTGGTACACCATGGGGATGCTACTTTAAGGCTGTTATGAGCTGCATCCTGTAGTCTAATTTACCTCTGTTCAGGAGCAGTTATGTCCCTTGATATCTTAATGGAGTGTCCTGTGCGTGCCTGTACCATCGTCAACACAGCGCAGGCTCCAAGGGTGGTACAGGACTGCTCTAAAGGCAGGCGAAGACGGTGCTTCTCTGGGTCCTCCCAGCACCTTCGGGTGTTTCTTTTTCTTCATGGTTGGTTTCGAATTTATTTGGAACTGAGGGTCAAAGACACAGTCATAGACAGGGTTCTCCGGTTCAGAGAACAGTCTGATATAGTATTCAAAGACAGTTTCAGCCTGCGGTTGGACAGTGAGGGTTCACCTGCGACTGTCAACATGCTTTAAGCCCCCCCTCCTCCCTACCTCTCCTCTCACCCACCCCCTTTTTAATCCTCCTAAAACTCTTCCTGTTCTTAACAGATTTAACCACCCCTGGAAAGTCCCCTCCCCCTCTTGCACTACATGCACACACCTCATTTCAGCGGCAAGGGAGGACTAACGTTCACACTTAGGCGATATTTGACAACTTATTATCGTCACACATATGTTGTCAGTAGCATTTTTTCGACTTTTAAAAGACTTTCAATCCTGTTTGAGAAACTGACGTTGATCCCGTGGTTCATAGAACAGATAGACGTTGGCCTGTGGTTCATAAGACAGATGACGTTGGCCTGTGGTTCATAAGACAGATGAATTGGCCTGTGGTTCATGGACAGATGACGTTGGCTGTGGTTCATAGAACAGATGACGTTGGCCTGTGGTTCATAGGACAGATGAAATTGGCCTGTGGTTCATAGGACAGATGAAGTTGGCCCGTAGTTCATATGACAGACAGACGTTGGCCCTGTGGTTCATAGGACAGATAGACGTTGGTCTGTGGTTCATAGGACAGATGAAATTGGCCTTTGGTTCATAGGACAGATGACGTTGGCCTGTAGTTCATATGACAGACAGACGTTGGCCTGTGGTTCATAGGACAGATAGACGTTGGCCTGTGGTTCATAGGACAGATGAAGTTGGCCTGTGGTTCATAGGACAGACTGACGTTGGCCTGTGGTTCACAGGACAGATAGACGTTGGCCTGTGGTTCATAGGACAGATAGACTTGGCCTGTGGTTCATAGGACAGACAGACGTTGGCCTGTGGTTCATAGGACAGACAGACGTTGGCCTGTGGTTCATAGGACAGAAAGACGTTGGCCTGTGGTTCATAGGACAGCAGACGTTGGCCTGTGGTTCATAGGACAGACGACGTTGGCCTGTGGTTCATAGGACAGACGACGTTGGCCCGTGGTTCACAGGACAGACAGACGTGGCTGTGGTTCATAGGGCAGGACAGCGTTGGCCCTGTGGTTCATAGGGGAGATGACTTTGCCTGTGGATATAGGACTGATGACGTTGCCTGTGGGTTCATAGACAGATGACTTTGGCCCCGTGGGACTTAAGGACTGATAGCGTTGGCTTGTGGTTCATAGGGACAGATTGACTTTGCTGTGGATCCAGGATGATGACGTTGGCCTGTGTTCAAGGACAGTGCGCTGTTGGCACATCAGAGCAACTTTGCACCATTCAGTCAGCTTCATCGTTCAACCAGAGAGAGAACAAAGCCCACACATTGAAGTGAAAGCTTCATCGTTCAACCAGAGAGAGAACATGCCAGCACATTGAAGTGAAAGCTTCATCGTTCAACCAGAGAGAGAACATCCAACACATTGAAGTGAGAGCTTCATCGTTCAACCAGAGAGAGAACATACCAACACATTGAAATGAAAGCTTCATCGTTCAACCCGAGAGAGAACTTACAACACATTGAAGTGAAAGCTTCATCCTTCAACCAGAGAGAGAACATTCCACACATTGAAGTGAAAGCTTAACCGTTCAACCAGAGAGAGAACATGCCCACACATTGAAGTGAAAGCTTCATCGTTCAACCAGAGAGAGAGCATGCCAGCACACTGAAGTGAAAGCTTCATCGTTCAACCAGAGAGAGAACATGCCCACACAGTTGAAGTGAAATCGTCATCGTTCAACCAGAGAGAGAACATGCCACACAATTGAAGTGAAAGCTTCATCGTTCAACCAGAGAGAGAACATGCCCACACAATTGAAGTGAAAGCTTCATGGTTCAACCAGAGAGAGAACATGTCACACATTGAAGTGAAAGCTTCATCGTTCAACCAGAGAGAGAAAAATACCAACACATTGAAGTGAAAGCTTCATCGTTCAACCAGAGAGAGAACATGCCCACACACTGAAGTGAAAGCTTAATCGTTCAACCAGAGAGAGAACATACCCACACACTGAAGTGAAAGCTTAATCGTTCAACCAGAGAGAGAACATACCATACATTGAAATGAAAGCTTAATGGTTCAACTAGAGAGAGAACATTTCAACAATTGAAGTGAAAGCTTAATGATTCAACCAGAGAGAGAACATCCCCACACATTGAAGTGAAAGCTTAATGGTTTAACCCGAGAGAGAACATACCAAAAACATTGAAGTGAAAGCTTCATCGTTCAGCCAGAGAGAGAACAAGCCACACCAATGAAGTGAAAGCTTCATCGTTCAACCAGAGTGAGAACATGTCAACACATTGAAGTGAAAGCTTCATCGTTCAACCAGAGAGAGAACATACCAACACATTGAAGTGAAAGCTTCATCGTTCAGCCAGAGAGAGAACAGCCCACCAATTGAAGTGAAAGCTTCACGTTAAACCAGAGTGAGACATGCCAACACATTGAAGTGAAAGCTTCATCGTTCAACCAGAGTGAGAACATGCCACACATTGAATGAAAGCCATCACCCGTTCGTCCTTGGGAGCAAATACCCACACTTGGTAGCTGCCTTCATGTAAACATTGGAGGAAACAGGCCCACCCCAATTGAAGTGGTCAAACTCGTCATCCCATGAAAGAACTGTCATGAATGATTGCAGATTGAAAGCTTCATGTGCACGAGGTGAGAGAAAGACCAATGGGACGTTGAGATTGAAAGCTTCATGGTGACCAGATGAAGGGACTGTCAAGATGGACGTTGCAGTTGAAAGCTTCTTTGGTTCCAGATGAGGACTGTCATAAACTTGAGTGAAAGCTTCATTGGTGAACTGTGAGATGAAGACTGTCAAATGACGTGTGCAATTGAAAGCTTCATTGTAAACGCAGAGAAGGGAGCATTAAGCGGGCAAACATTGAAGGAAACTTCATTGGGTGACGGGTGAGATGAAAGGACGCATTGAATGAGCTTGTGCAGATGAGGACAGTCTTTGGGTACACATAAAAGGAAGGCATTAATGGTTCCAGAGAAGGAACTTATGATGACGTTGAAGATGAAAGGCTTATGGTTCAACTGGAGAGAAGGAACATTACACACTTGAGATGAAAGGCTTATTGATTGAACGTGGTGAGAGAACACTGTCACACGTTGAAGTTGAAAGCTTAATTTGGGGATTGCAGATTGAGAGGAGAACATTAATCACGTTGCAGTGAAAGCTTCATGGGTGGACCTGGAGAGAGAAACATCCCCACCAATTGGAATGTGAAAGCTTCATGGGGTACTGCCAGAGAAGGACTGCCAAGTACATTGAGTTGAAAGGCTTTTATTGGTGACGCAGAGAAGGGAAACATGCCCACACAATTGAAGATGTATTGGGTGACGTGGCAGATAGGAACACTTTTCTCTGGCGTGGCTTCAATTGAACTGTCATAATGACTGGTCAGATTGCAGGGACCCTTACACTGAGAAAGGAACTACATTTGGATGGACGGCTTTTGCAGTTGATTTTTCATTTGACGGAGCAGATTGAACGGGTCAAATCGTGTGCAGATTGAAAGGACTGTCATGGTGTGGACGTAGGGGCAGATTGAAAGGACTGTCATTGGGTGGACGTGGTGCAGATTGAAAGGACTGTCATTGGGTGGACGTGGTGCAGATTGAAAGGACTGTCATTGGTGGACGTGGTGCAGATTGAAAGGACTGTCATTGAGAGGACGTGTGCAGATTGAAAGACTGGCATTGGTGGAGTGGTGCAGATTGAAAGGACTGCCATTAGAGTGGACGTGGTGCAGATTGAAAGGACTGCCATTGGGTGGACGTGGCGCAGATTGAAAGGACTGCCATTGAATGGACGTGGTGCAGATTGAAAGGACTGTCATTGGAATGGACGTGGTGCAGATTGAAAGGACTGTCATATGGATAGATTGAAAGGACTGCCATTGGGTGGACGTGGTGCAGATTGAAAGGACTGTCATTAGTGGACGTGGTGCAGATTGAAAGGACTGTCATTGGGTGGACGTGGTGCAGGATTGAAAGGACTGTCATTGGGTGCTGGAGTTGGTTCGCGTGGTGCAGATTGAAAGGACTGCCATGAAGTGGACGTGGTGCAGATTGAAAGGACTGTCATTGATGGACGTGGTGCAGATTGAAAGGACTGCCATTGGCTGGACGTGGTGCAGATTGAAAGGACTGTCATTGGGTGGACGTGGTGGGCAGATTGAAAGGACTGTCATTGGGTGGACGTGGTGGCGCCCTGTGTAGGGAAACAATCCTTGACACTGGCTTCCACGATGCACTCAGTGTTGTCAGCTGGGAGTTTA
>CM031620.1:4894394-4924394 GCA_018398815.1 Conus ventricosus | reverse complement strand
AGGAGAGGGGCGGTGCCGGTGGTTGTAGCACCCTGATTGTTTTGGGGAAATTTAAGTTAAAGATGATTGTAACAAAAACAATAAAAAGAAAAACAGTAACAAAATGAACCCCACACAGAGCACAGACACAGACACACAGACCAAAAACATACACCGACAGACAGGGCGAGACATACACACACCCAACATGCGCGCCCACATGCCACACACTTCACCACCCAAACATTTCACATTCAATCTGTGGACTCTCTAATTTTTAAACCCCTGATCGCCCCCCTGATGGCACCCCCCAGGCAACATGTTACAGTATTCATGGGGTCTTGAGAGATTCAGTTTGATCTCAGTGTTAACGTTTTTGTCTGTTTTTGGAAAAGGCCCAAATGTGGTTTTCCCTAAAACTAAGGAGTCTTCACTGTGTTTTGGCCCCTTTAGATTATCCCCCTGTTTGTTTGGTTGGTTTTTGTGTCTTATCTTCCTTTAAGTTGTGTGCGCCATTTATCAGTCGACAGATGGTCTATGGTATAGTGGCTTTGCCCTTGTTTGTTTAGGTGAGTCTTCAGATTTCTTATCACATCAGATCGGCCAAGCTGGAATCCTGTTGTTATCGCTGCCTTGCCTGCTGCTGTGTCTGCTCTCTCATTTTCTTCAGCGGACCCAGAGGGTGGAAAGCAGGTCCATAGTCGGCTGATGATGCTCGGTGACAATGAATTACTGTGCGACATCAGTCTGCCTTTTGGCCAGCCTGCAGTTCGTACTCTGCTCGGGTCAGGGGTGACATGTCTGTTATTTCATTTGCGCCCACATTTCGAGCAAATGACTGATACTGTGACAGTATTAGATTGCATTGGTGTGAACAAAGTGATCATTTTTACGTGAATTTGTAGCAAACAAGGGAGTAATGCGGAAAAGTTGCCTGGTCAACGTTACAGCAGCGAACAGCGCCTGCAGCATGTGTCGTGTTTGTGCTCATGTAATGAAGATGCTAACAACTCCCTTCATGGGGCAAACTGTTTCCTGACATTTCCAAGAGTATAGATTATGTACTTAGACTTTGGAAAAAAAAAAGTGTTGATCGTTTGAATAACATAGTTAAGGTATTCACTAATTTGATGACAGCATATATCAAGAAAATCGGGTGTTAAAGTTATCTTACCTTCGCCGATAATAGTTACAAGGAATGATATGAAGAAGAGGATGAAAGAAGAAGATCATTGGGTGAGATAAGTGGTACATTATACTGATCGTTTTTATCTAAAACGGACTTCAGGATTGGGTGAGAATATATGATAACTTGTTAACATCAGGATTTTTGTACAAGACATCACATGATATGTTTTCATTTGCAGCTGTATGAAAGCAATAGACAAAAATGAACAATAATAAAAAGCTGTGTGTTGCACTTACAGGTTTCCAGAAAGTCTTAGTGTAGTCGGAAAAAACTTTGTTATGACCTTTGTCACTGAAGAACGCAAAAACAACAACAACAACAAACAAACAAAAAACCCAAAAAACAAAAACAAAGCTACACATATGCACTGAAAGTGTGTATAGTGATGCAAAAGTTAGAACTGAAGCGAAATTATGGGATTTCAGTGATCCAGAGCAGTACAAATGAACATGTACATCCTGACCTTATTTCATCGTTTATTACTATGCGCACACCAGAATGAAGAAAGGACCTTAAAGTGTCTCTTTCCATCTCACAGATTTATGTTCATTTCATTTACTTACATGTTTATTTACACATTTATTTATTTGCTGATGGATAGCATTCTTCTTTCCAGATCAGTAATGGTTTATCAGAATCACTTAAACAATGTGTATATCACTTTAATGAAGCTGGAACTGCAGGTAAACATGAAAATGATATTGTTGTGTCTTGTAAGGGAGAACACTTGTCCCGACGATAAAGCTAAGTTTACGGAAATGCAATGATCAGTAAAAATGCATATAAACCTCTTGGTATTTCCTTTAGAACTCGACTGTTTTCGTTTAGCATGTCAGACTCTTGTAAACAGAGCAAAAAGAGCGTATTGTCACTTTGCAGGTTATGTATGCATTGAATTTGATTTTCCCGTATATTTACAAAGCAATCAGGGTCTCGTGTGCAATTTATATTGTAATGTGGTGCTGAGAATAATTATGGGGTTTGGAGATTAGCGCTATAATAAATATGCACTTCGTTATGCCCTGAAACATCTTTAAATCCTAATAGTTGTACATATAAGACTTGTTTAGGCACATATCACGCTAAGTGCATGTTAAGTGCTGTATTTATTTTGGAATTAACGAGGATGGATGTTGACAGACAAACTTTCACAGCCTGTATACATTTGAGGAAAAATAAATACCCGATAGCTCGGAGAGCAAGGAGAATATGTCCAAACATGGTTATGAAAGTATAGTTTTGCATATGTGTGAGACAATGCAGATATACAAAGGATTAAGGGATCGTGAATACTTTATGCACGAATTAAGGACTGCAAGTGACAGATATGGCATAAACATGTTCAGAGTAATATAAAACAGTAGGGTAACTATTGCTCCCATGATGAAATAAATACACACCCATAACTCAAACGAATGCTGCTTACGATGCCGAATCGCTGAGCGGATATGATGGCACAGGGAACACAGAATAAACAAGGACCCCCCCCCCCCCCCGTTTCCCCAGGAAAAGACCAAATGTTCCAAGCTTGCCTATATACCCTGTACTGGACACATCTACAAAGCAACAAAAACTGGAAATATGGACAAACACAAACTAACATGTATTAGAAAAAAATGGCACAGCCTTTTCAACCTTGAATATAGTCAAACAAACACGAGGACAAACAGACAAACATTTGATTGGTATGAAGGGAAATCTTAAGTGAGGCAGCGAACAGTAAACAGTAAATAACAAACACGTAGGGTAAGTCTTGCTCCCATAATAAAATAAATACCGCTCATAGTTCCAAAAGAATGCTGCTTACGACACCGAATTGCCTAGCAGATATGACAGCACAGAGCGCCCAGAACAAACAAAGTTGTTCCACGCTTGCCTATATACCCCGTACTAGACACAGCAATTATAACTGGACAAATGAGCAAACATAAATTGACATTTATTCAAGACTGACACAGCCTTTTCGATCTTAGATACGGTCAAACAAGAATACAGACGAACAGCAACAAACACAGGTAACCTCAATTTGATTGACATGAAAGAACATCTTAAATTAGGCGGGGAACTGTTAACAGTAAATAACAGACAAGTAGGGTAACTCTTCTCCATGATGAAGTCAATAAGAGACGGATGCTGGTTTGAATATCGCTTACGCCCCTACTCTGAAGCAAGGTGACCATTGAGTGAGCTGAGAGGAAGAAATCGGCGAGAGAGAAAAGCCTTTGAGGAAGCTGAAGAAATCGGCGAGAGAAAAACCTTTAATGAAGCTGAAGAAATCGGCGAGAGAAAAGCCTTTGAGGAAGCTGAAGAAATCGGCGAGAGAAAAGCCTTTGAGGAAGCTGAAGAAATCGGCGAGAGAAAAGCCTTTGATGAAGCTGAAGAAATCGGCGAGAGAAAAGCCTTTGATGAAGCTGAAGAAATCGGCGAGAGAAAAGCCTTTGAGGAAGCTGAAGAAATGGGCGAGAGAAAATCCTTTGAGGAAGCTGAGCATGGCACATGTGGACTCCAGCAAGGAAATGCTGAAAGAAGTTCCTGGAACCCCTGTAGTCTGGTGAATCTGTGGGGATGACGCAGAATAGAGATGGACGTCGTTTAGACATCCTGTTTACAGTACTGTATCAGATGCATTTGGTGTAAGGGAAACAATTCGATGAAAATGATGAGGAGATCAACAAGGTCAACAAGATTAATGAAGACGATACAAGTGAAAAGACCTGTAAGAATGAGCTGCAAGACTACCTGCGACCAAGGCAGCACTTAAAGCAAAGCAAGGGCAGATGAAATACCTTTGTGTAAAAAGAGAGCCAAAGATCTACAAAGAGCAATTAATGCAACACCATGAGGAGTCCCATGATGGCGTTTGTACTGTAGCCTGACCTGAGGCATCTGTCTCAACCCTTGTTCGTTCTTCAGACCAGTGGTCACTGCTGAAAAAGAAGACTGGCCTACCTGCACGCTGCATTCTAACACACTCCTGAACAGAGTCATCCACCTCAGAAAGCCATGCAGCAATGCTGCAACTATCAGAAGAAGAATTACTAACAAAACCTATCCTCCAGCGCCGAGATCAGAAAAGAAAAAGAAATTTGACACACCTTAGCTGGTCAGGCATCAGAAACGAACTGCATTTCTGCAGACATTAAATGGAGAAGTTATGGTGAAGAGGCTAACGACTTTGTTTCCAGTTCTCTGGAGGGATGGTGAGAAGTGTATGACTGGTGTCTCCAGTTTGCATATCCACAAGAAGACGAGAGATTTAGCACCCTATGACATCTAGAGTACGAAAGGAGAATTCTTTTTAGCACTCTATGACATCTAGAGTACGAAAGGAGAATTCCTTTTAGCACCCTATGACATCTAGAGTACGAAAGGAGAATTCTTTTTGGCACCCTATGACACCTAGAGTACGAAAGGAGAATTCTTTTTAGCACCCTATGACATCTAGAGTACGAAAGGAGAATTCTTAGCACCCTATGACATCTAGAGTACGAAAGGAGAATTCTTTTTAGCACCCTATGACATCTAGAGTACGAAAGGAGAATTCTTTTTAGCACCCTATGACATCTAGAGTACGAAAGGAGAATTCTTTTTAGCACCCTATGACATCTAGAGTACGAAAGGAGAATTCTGTTTAGCACCCTATGACACCTAGAGTACGAAAGGAGAATTCTTTTTAGCACCCTATGACATCTAGAGTACGAAAGGAGAATTCTTTTTAGCACCCTATGACATCTAGAGTACGAAAGGAGAATTCCTTTTAGCACCCTATGACATCTAGAGTACGAAAAGAGAATTCTTTTTAGCACCCTATGACATCTAGAGTACGAAAGGAGAATTCTTTTTAGCACCCTATGACATCTAGAGTACGAAAGGAGAATTCCTTTTAGCACCCTATGACATCTAGAGTACGAAAGGAGAATTCTTTTTAGCACCCTATGACATCTAGAGTACGGAAGGAGAATTCTTTTTAGCACCCTATGACATCTAGAGTACGGAAGGAGAACTGGTTGTCAGAATCATCCTCGACAGAGTCATCGTTCCCATGGCTGACAGCATTGTCTCTGAGGTTCAATGCAGCTTTCTAACAGGTAGGAGCACCAGAGGCGTGGAATTTGCCATCCACCAACTGCAAGAGAAGTGCTGAGTGAAGACCAAGACCTTCGTATAGTATTCGTTGATGAAATGAAGGCATTTGTCACCCTGAATCAGGATAGTTGGGGGCAGATCCGAAGCAAGGGTGAGAGTGCCAATGTCAAGGCGCAGATCTCTGTCCTTTCAGGATAGCACTCAGACATAGGAACACGGGGACACATCAAACCAATTTCCAAGAAAAAATGAAGTGAAACAAGACTACGCCTTACCTCTTCCCCCACACCTTCTTCATCTTGGTTGCAGCAATGCTGATGGCAAAGTGTATCGACCCATGATCAGCGTTTCCAACCCTAGCTTGGCCTGAAACCACCTAAGATCGAGCCCCCATCTCCCGAATATCGTCACAATGTCTACTTACATGAGTGTCAGGTGGGTGTCGATGGAGTCTTCACACGTTAAGATGATGCATGTGTGAAACTGTTGCCAGTAACCAAATTCTGAGATTAAGTAGATGTCATGTTCGTCAGATTTCAGTTGCCATGTTTCAGAAACACTCCTGGCAATAAACTAATTCTGGTGCCTCACGTTTTTCACCACTAGCCACGATCAGTGTCAATCCCAGCATGAAAACACAACGAGAGGCTATCTGGTTTACAAACGGAACATCAAAGCACTATTGAAATATGAACAAAGATGTTAGGGTCAACAAACTGACAATTGACTCGTTCTTGATTCAAGGTAACAACTCTGATGGACACTATTTATCTGAGTTACTATGGCTAAAAGATGTTTAAAATATTACATCTAGATTACGAACTGATTCGCTGTAATATGTGCATATATTTGTACTTTAGTCACAATGTGAAATTGTCTGCAGTGCGCTGATGTCGTGTCAAAATATAGGCTATTTTGTCTCTGGCCAACTATGAACATAGAAAAGCCACTGAGCAATCGTCTACTATGGTAGTAATGTTCTGCAATTGCTAAAGTTTGGCCAGAAAATGCACAGTTACATCGGACATTGATATGAACTACGAAATGCAGACCATGTAATGATAACGCGGGTTAGATCTGTTATTGACAGCATAATCCATTTACCTTTTAACAAAATGTTTGGGTGCGTTGTGGAGTTTGTGATAACCTGTAGGAATGGGTCCTCTTTGTGGCTCTGAATACATTCAATTTTGACGAGTCTAGCCATGCTCTGTCTGTCTGTCTGTCTGTCTGTCTGTCTGTCTGTCTGTCTGCCTGCCTGTCTGTCTGTCTGTCTGTCTCTCTCTGTCTCTGTCTCTGTTGAGACACACACAGACACACACACAGACACACACACTCACACACGCACGAGCACACATACAGGATAAAAAGGAACGAGGCTACGATTTGATGGAAAGTATACTCTTGAGAGATGATTTGAACGAGGACAGAGAAGAGACGTGCAAAGGGCACCTGAACAGGGTAAGAACGCTCTCTCCATGTCTTGGTACGGAAAGCAGGGATCTGAAGGAGATGAGTATCAACGAAAAAATGTAAGAGCCAGGAAGGAGTGTACATCTGGAGACGGTCAGAAAGATTATGATGGAGCTTTACCTTTCAGAGACTTGAAAACTGAGCGAAGGCAGTTCTCAATCAATCGTGTTCGAGCAGGTAATCTTGACATTTTCAATACTGGGTTTATGTTACAAACTCAGGACGAGCATGGACGTAAGAGCGCATGGAGTTCTTCCCTTTCCTCTCAACTTCTTGCCAGTGTTTGTTTCTCCCATCTTTGTGATGACAGGGTGAAAGTATGGTTCCCTGTGAGTGGTAACAAGATCCCCGTGTTAAGTGTGAGGAGTATTTTTGAGCTAAAGGTTACGTTCCCATTATCTCTCTTTCTGGGGTGAAAGGAGCAACATCATGGAACTAAAGGTTACTTTCCCATCCTCTCTCTTTATGGGGGTGAAAGGAATAATATGAAGGAACTAAAGGTTACTTTCCCATCCTCCTCTCTTTATGGGGTGAAAGGATAATATGAAGGAACTAAAGGTTACTTTCCCATCCTCTCTCTTTATGGGGGTGAAAGGAGCAACAAGAAGGAAATAAAGGTCACTTTCCCATTCTCTCTCTGGGAGGGAAAGGAGCAAACATCATGGAACTAAAGGTCACTTTCCCATCCTCTCTCTTTCTGGAGGTGAAAGGAGCAACATGAAGGAACTAAAGGTCACTTTCCCATTCTCTCTCTTTCTGGGGGTGAAGGCTCAACATCATGGAACTAAAGGCAGAATATACTACATTACAGAGACACGACTCTGCCTCTTACAGCCTACAAGTCCGTTCAGTCGATTATCTCCCTTAGTCGGCGCGGGCTGCAGGCTCGCGGCTGCTATGTGAAAACGTTGCCGTGATGTAAACAACGACGTCCGTCGGGCCGCATTTGTTGTCATAACTTTACCTTGAACTGCTTCAGCAGTTTGTGACGACAGATTCAATGCCTCTACACATTTTTTTGGCCCTCCTTGTGTTTGTGTGCGTGTGCATGTAGGTGCGTGTGTGCACTGCATGTGTGCATGCATACGCATGTATATTTATGTATGTATAGTGGTGTGTGTGTGTGTGTGTGTGTGTGTGTGTGGTGTGTGTGTGTGTGTGTGTGTGTGTGCATGACTGTGGTAAGATGGGTGAAGGTGGGGTGGGGAGAGAGAGAGAGAGAGTTTGTGGCTTGTTCTAAATTAAAAAAAGACCATTTATTTGTCTCCAAATCAAACTTTAATTGTGTTGTGTCAGTTTATAACAACGTCCAACAATGGCATAATGAAAGGGGTGGAGGTGGGGGGTGGAGGGGGGTAATGCAGTCCGTCTCATCCCACAAAACATAGAAAAAAGTTCTGCCATCAATACAAGATGGATTAAAACAAAACTGGTTGCATTTTCCAAACAGTCTGCAAAAATTTGCAAAAAATGTCTTGTTTAAAATACGAGCAAAGAAGAAGCACACAATTTCAAATACACACATCAACCTCAAAATAGACATTGCGACGAGATAGGCCTAGACATGAACGGTCATTGATACATGTAGGCTTACACACGAGTATGCTGGGGGTGGAGGGGGGTTATAATCGTGAGAGAGAGAGAACTCTTGACAGTTCATTGATGGGACAGTTTCATCATTTTCTTGTTTCTTTTAAGACACTTTTGGTGGAAAGAGGAACTGCATATTTTCAATGTGAAATGCAGGCGAACAGACAGAAATTTGTAGACAATAAGTTTCTCAGTGTTGCATTGCGCCAGAGGACATGAAAGAACAGTTTGGCTCATTTTCTCTTTGAGAATGCTCCGCAAACGGGCTCTGACGTTGTCACCGATGATGATTTTATCCACACTGCTGACATAAGCTATTTCAAGAACCTTCACGGCCTCCACCAACTGCGGACTTGGTACTTGCAGGCCTTTTTCTTTGTCAAGGTTGGGAAACTGCTTTGTTTCAAGTAACATTTCATCTTGTCGACCAGAAAGAGTTCCTGTCAACATACTGTTGCATGGATCGCAGAACTTCATTTTGAGCTTCATGGCAATGTACCCAGCGATATAGGCCCATACATTGTCCTCTACGTTTTGAAGGTCGCAGTCTTTTGGTGGTGGGAGAGGCATGGCAATGCGAAACACTGACTCGTTTTCATCTTCCTCATCGTCCGCAACTTCTGTGCTGGCAGGTTCTTCGTTTGCTTGACATTTCAACTTCAGCAAAAAATGGCTCGAATCATCTTCACAGTTGCTGCCGTCACTGTGGACAAAGATTTGAGCTACCATTGCCTGGCGAATCAATTTTCGCAGTGCTGCGGCAGAAGGGTTTTCTACCCGTCCACTATTTCCACGGATCTGTGAAAAAAATTCTCGAGACAATCTTGGTTCAGCCTGTCTGTGAGAAGGAACTTGAAACCAAACTGTTCATGCAGATCCGCCCAGAGACCTTGCACAGCTCTGATTGCCATTTTCCACCCCGTGAGGCAGGGAAGCTGGCTTCCTGATATTGGCTGGACCTTGTCTAGCCAGGCAAGCATGCGTTCAAAGAACTCTTCATGGCCAGATTGGCTTGAAATAGCATTCCCCATGACTTTGCTGGACGACAGATTCCTGGAATTAAACGCATTGAAAAGTTGGTCAAACTGCTCAATGAAATTGGCTGTCGCCGTTGCCGCTTCTGGTAAAACATGAAGACGACTGAGAAGTTGTATGCCAGCAGCAACAGAGTGCGACAACACTTGAGCTGCATATCGTACCTTTAGAGAAGAGAAAGGTGGCAATGAAATGTGCCTTTCGGTGAGTTTGGGAGCGATTCTCACATTGTTCTCTTTGTCAAACCTGAACAAGTCTTCAACGTGCTGCCAACTGATGGTTTCCCCATCAAGAAGAAACACTTTGTTTTTGAGATTGTTCCGAATATTCTTCAACAGATGGGGCGGGTCATAGATGACATACACTTTTCGGCCTTCGTGCAAGAAGAAGGGCTCATTCTACAGAGATTTTCAAATGGGTGTTAAATGTTTTCCTGTTGTTTGAGCCTTGGTCCGCAATCACCGCTTTGACAGTCAGACCAGCCTGCTCTGTCTTTGAAATGCACTGCATCAAAAGAGAATGGAGAATTGCACTGTCAATGGGGCCACTAGAAAGGAAATATCCTACTGGCTGCTTCCATTTACTTTTGAGTCCCCGCACCATGAAGACAGTGGCATGGTTTGCGGCATATTCACTTCTGCCAAGATCCCCAAAGTCTTCAAACCCTTCAACTCTGTCCCTTCCTGCATCGTATGCAACAGATTCCTTTATTGACATTTCATAAAAATGATTGCACATACTTTGTCACTCGGAGAGAGTGATTTCAGTTTCAACGCAAGAGCGTCAAAAATGGCCTGGCTGAAACCAGGGTACACCTGTGTGTTTCGCATCACTCTCTGGAGCGTTCTTACCGCTGGTAATAGAAACATCTTCTTCAAGAGCCTATATGCCTTGGGACTGGCATGGAAAAGAGACAAAGCAAGAGCTTTGTCTTCTTCGCTCCAACGTACCCCCTTCTTCTTTTTCCCTACAGCTTTCAACTGCGATTGAATGAATCTAACAGAACACATGGGCAAGAAATGTGAGAGTTCAGAAACAATGTTAGCCTTTCTCTGAGCTATGCTTGATCTTTTGGTCCCCCTTTTGACTGTAACCCTAACCCGGTAGAGCTTGTTTCGACTTGACTTCAGCCTCTGCTTGAGAATTTTTACCCGGTCTTTGTGGAGATGGCTTGAGGATGGTGTAGGTTCAGTTGGTAAGCTGAGCTCCTCTCCTTGATCTGCACACAAACACACCCATGCACATTATTAATGACTGGAGAAATGGAATCTGATTTCATCACTTTACATAAATTTTCAAGGAATGAAATTGGAAAATTAATCTCTCTCTCTCTCTCTCTCTCTCTCTCTCTCTCTCTCTCTCTCTCTCTGTTTTTCTGCCTCTCTCTCTCTCTCTCTCTCTCTCTCTCTCTCTTTCTCTCTCTCCCCCCCCCCTCTCTCTCTCTCTCTCTCTCTCTCTCTCTCTCCATTAAAAAACCTTTTAGAGCGAATACATGAGGTACTCTACGAATTTCATCTATGCAAAGTGATTTGTAAAATCTTGCTGTGTCTGAATTCGATGATTTAATCATTTTTTCTTTCATTGCAAGACAGTAGTCTTTTAATCACAAGCATTCCCTGTAAACTCGTGATTACCATCACCTTTATCACCACATCCATCCCAACATTCATGATCCACTTTACTTTACATACCTGTTTCATGCACACGCTGCTTTTTGCTCGTTCTTTGGGGGCCGGTGCTTGTCGTTTCCTTGGCGATTTTCTTGACGACTTGACTTTAGGTGGTGGGTTTGGGACGTCAAAGATGGTGGGCTTTCCATCGTGTTTTTAAACGGCTCCTCGGGTCGTCAGGTCTCAGGAACTGGTTTGGCTCAAAATGCTTCCGGCAGAATAGGTAGCTTTTGTTGAGCTGTGCACTGGTCTTGCCGATCAGGTCTAATCTCCGGCTATTTGAACCCACTGTCTGCACCTGGAGACACAGGGACACATGCTGCATAATTATACCTCTTATGAATTATACACATGTGCTGTTTGTATTTGTTTCACGGGATTTCAGATTTAGATCTATATATCAACCGATATATGCCACAACTGGTTTTCTCTCTCTCCTCTCTCTCTCTCTCTCTCACACACACACACACACACACACACACACACACACACACACACACACACACACACACAACACACAAGCCATGCAACTGCACGCAGAGAGAGAGAGAGAGACAGAGACAGAGAGAGAGACACAGAGAGAGACAGAGAGAGAGACAGAGAGAGAGACAGAGAGAGAGACAGAGAGATTCGGTGATGAAACACGTGTGTCGGCACTGTCATTATCAACATAAACATCACTGGCCATGTGAGGGCACGGTATGCGTGGTCTGGTTTTCCCCGCCGCCTAGTTGTTTAGCTAACGGGACTGTAATAAGCCAGTAGGCTTAATGATTTCTAGAAGAAACAAGGTATGCGCATTGCTCTTTCCTTACATATATATATATAAACTTTTAAAAATCTGCCCATGTGGCTTCATAGTCATACTATAAACTTGATCTAGACTAGACTCAAGTTGCACCAGATGCATAGTCCCACACCGTATTGCTTACGTGGTTTACTCTGCCAATAATTATAAAATGCAATAAAGTTTGTACATACCTTTCTTCATCCTTTGGAAAACGAAAAAATGCCAGCCCTTCACAATCGATTTTGTTGCGAGCGTTTGAACAACCGATAGCGCTGCAGGCTTCGCCTCCTTGCTTCTTGCGCGTCGCCATGTTGGAGCTGAGTTTACACGTGCTGACTAAGGGCCGTAACCTAGTCCGCAGTCTTACGGAAAACCCCCAAGAGTCGTATCTCGGTAATGTAGTATACTCTGCTAAAGGTCACTTTCCCATTCTCTCTCTTTCTGGGGGTGAAAGGCTCAACATCGTGGAACTAAAGGTCACTTTCCCATTCTCTCTCTTTCTGGGTGAAAGGAGCAACATGAAGGAACTAAGGGTTACTTTCCCATTCTCTCCCAAGGACGTCGGGCCTCAGTAGTGTTTGATCATCTGATTGTTGATGGCCGGAAGTTCGGTCTTCACCATCACAATAATCTTGTAAAACCAATACAGCGGTCAGGCCAGCTTCTGAAACATGTGACTATCGTACCAGTCCAATCCTTTATGAACTTCACTGTATGCATCTGTCAAGTGCAGAGGCTGACATTAACATTACACCGTTTTCAAGCCTAACCTCTGACCCATACATGTAAACAAGCGAGCGCACACCACCGCCAACGGGACTCACTTTGCATGTGCTGGGATGGGGATGGTGGTCTCTGTCCAGGTAGGCAGCGTGTACCCAGACCGTTGTAGAGTCAGTGACAGCATTGTAGTGCTGGAGTCACTGTCAGCAGCGACCTAAGTTTCACGTGCAGTGACAGAGGTGTGGGGGCCGTGGCACTGAACATGCTTACGTAATGTGCACGGGTCGTGGAAGTAGCGGTGGTAGTGTCGGTGTTGACGCGAACTGTGTTTTGGGTCATGATCTTTCAATCAATAAAAAAAATGTCAATGACAATGTTGGTGATATCATCACTTTTTATGCGAAAAATACAGTGATTTATGATGCCATTATTGTTGATGATGTTGATGCAGGGGCTACATTTAAAACGTTCTCATTCTGACATTGGAATATTCAGGATAACAGGATAACAATTTGATTTGTCCAAAAGATGAAAATTCATTTTCGACAACACAGCAACCATATACCAGGACAACTTCACACACACACACACACACACACACACACACACCACACACACACACACACACACACACACACACACACACACACACAAAATGCGCAAACTGCTTGTGTAAGAATCCATAGTAAATCAATACCATCAGTAAAATATCTTCATGCAAGCACCAACACTCTTCCCACACCCCCCTTCCCACCCACCCGCCCCTCCCCCACACACACATTCACACACATACACACGTACAAATACATGTGCGTGCGCAGCTACAGTACACATCCACTCCCTTTAAAACATGGAGCCTAAAATTACTAAAGAGAGCATCATCATCATTAAAAGCAAGCAACATACTCAGATCATAAATGTATTCAGGTTAATAAGATTGAGATAATAACTATGAGTATTTAAGACCAGGCATCCCTCGATATATACGAATTAAACACACATACACCGCGCGCGCGCGCGGCATGCACGCACACACACAGACACACACACACACATAGCACATGCGCGCGCGCCACACACACACACACACACACACACACACACACACACACACACCACACACACACACACACACACACATACACACACACACACACACACACACACACACACACACACTCACACACATAGCACGCACACATTCACGCATGCACACACGCACGCACGCACCCACCCACCCACCCACCACCCACACACACACACACACACACACACACAATTGTTTTAAGAACCGGCAGAGATAAGAGTAACGACATTCAGCTGTTCATCATGTGCATGGACGGATCCTGTTGTATAATCTGATGGCACTGGGGAGGAATGAGTTGGAGAGTCTGTCTGTCCGTGCTCTGACACTCAGCAGTCTGCCAGAGTCCCTCACCGACCTCCGAGAGTCCAGCTCACTGTGCAAGGGGTGTGATGGGTCACCGTGGATCGCCTGCACACGTCTCAACACTTTCGTCTCGTAGAGATCGTGGAGGCCGACCACGTCCGACCCGATCACATCCCTCGCTGTGCGAGTGAGCTTGGTCAGCTTGCCGACATCCCCCTCCCCCAGGCTGCCAAAGAAGCACAGACTGTTGAAGGTTATGACGCTCTGCACAGTGCTGGTGTAGAACATTTGCAGGATGGCTGGGCTGACCTTGAAGGACCTGAGCTTCTTCAAAAAGTGAAGACGCTGGTTCCCTTTCTTCACTAGAGCAGCATTGTTGTCTGCCCAGCCCAGCTTGTTGTCCAGTATGGAGCCGAGGTACTTGTACTGTTCAACAATCTCCACCTCTTCGCCTTTGATCTGGATGGGAGTGTGCGGTCGTTTCTTCCTCCTGAAGTCGACGATCAGCTCCTTCGTTTTGCTGACGTTCAGACACAGGTAGTTGCTGTCACACCAGGTGACCATCCTGTTCACTGAGTCCCTGTAGGATTCCTCCTCTCCATCAGCAATCATTCCAGACAGAGAAGTATCGTCTGAGAATTTGACCTGGAGGACACCTTTTTCTTCGCATCTGCAGTCAGAGGTGTACAATGTGAACAGCGCAGGTGAAAGTACGCAGCCCTGAGGTGCTCCTGTGTTGGTCTCTAACTCAGAGGACCGGATGTCACTGGAAATCTTCACCCGCTGTGTCTATCAGTGAGGAAACTGAACACCCACTGGATAAGACGTGGGTTCACAGATATCTGCATTAGCCTGGACATCGTCTGGTGAGGCTGGATGGTGTTGAAAGCGCTTGAGAAGTCAAGGAAAAGCACTCTCACATATGACTTGGGCCTCTCCGGGTGCTTGCAAACCGAGTGCAGAAGGGTGTTTATAGCGTCCTCTGTGCGTCTGTTTGCTGAGTATGAGAACTGTAGAGGATCCTGGTGGCTTTGGGTCTGCTGCAGGAGCCGACGCAGAACAAGCTTTTCCAGGCACGTGAAGGGGATGGAGGTCAGAGCGACAGGTCGGTAGTCATTCAGGCCTTTGGTGTTGGGTTCTTGGGACAGGGACAACAGTTGATGCTCTCCACTTTTGGGGATGACGCCACTGTCCAAGGATTCCTGAAACAGCCTGAAAAACACCAGAGACAGAGAAGTGCAGCAGTTCTTCAGGACCCTGCCACTGATGTTGTCCGCCCACTCGCACTGCGACGGTTGACCTTCTTGAAGCATGATTCCACCTCACGCTCATCAAGTTCGGCGGGTGTGTCAGGTATCTGCTTTACTGCTTCCAGCATGTCCTGCTGCTCCACACGGAAATCGTGCTGGTCAAAGCGGGTGTAGAAGGTGTTCAGGTCCTCAGCTAGCTGCTGCGGATCATCACAGCTGATTTTCTTCTTCACCGGCCTGTATCCTGTCATGGCGTTGACACTCTGCCTTGAGTTGCTGGAGCCGAGAAAGGCCTCAACCTTCTCGCGGTACTGCTGCCGGCCTCTGGTCACCTCCCTGCTGACTGCCTTCTGCAGGTCCTGGACAGCCTGTGTGTCTCCTTCTCTCAGCTTGGCTCGGCGCTGTTTCAGAAGTGTGCCTGTGTGCCCGGTGATCCAGGGCTTCCTGTTGGGGTAGATGGTGACTTCTTTCTCTGGAACCAGCATGTCCGTGCAGAAGTGGATGTAGCTGGTCATGGTGTCCACCGCTTCAGCCAGGGAAGAGCTGGCCTCGAAGAACACGTTCCAGTCGGTACAGTCAAAGCAGCCGTTCAGCAGCTGAAAAGCGTCTGCAGTCCACTTCTTGATCCGCTTCCTCTGTGGCTTGCTGGTCTTGAGGCGTTGCCTGTACCGGGGCACCAGCTGCACCATATTGTGGATGGATCTGCCCAGGGGTGGCAGAGTCCTACTCATGTAGGCCTGTGGGATGTTCCCATAGCACTGGTCCAGGGCGCTGTCTCCGCACGTCTTGCACGTCACATACTGTTTGTAGTTTGGCAGCATTTTCTTCAGCTGACGCTGGTTGACGTCACCCAGAATCAGTGCACAGCGTCAGGACAACTCGTTTCTTGTGACTGGACAACCTCCCTGATTTTGTGCATGGCATTCTTTGTGTTAGCTCGGGGGTGAACGTAAACAACTGTTACGAATACCCGTTGGAACTCCCTTGGCAAGTAGAAGGGGCGCAGTGCAACAGACAGCAGTTCCATGTCCTGACAGCAATGTTCTTTCCTGACTGTAATACTGGAGCACCATCGTTCATTCACATACACACAACCCCACCCCCCACCCCTCGACTTGTTTGTGATGGCTTCTGACCGATCGAAACGAACCACTGAAAAGCCTGGTACAGTTGGGTCAGTGTCTGTACCACGCAACCACGTCTCACTGAGACATATCAGGCTGGCCTCGCGGTACTCGCTGATAAATCGAACACAGGCTTCAAACTCGTCCGTTTTGTTGCAAAGAGACCCCGCATTTCCAAAACAATACTAGGCATGAGCAGTCTGGGCCCTCTTCGCTTCATCCCGACCCTCAGACCCCCCCCCCCCCCTTCCCTTTTTTCTGCGTTTAAGATGTTTAAACTTTGAGCCAAGCAAACGTGTAGTGTCGAAGGACACAGAACCACATTGAGCAAGAGACAGTAACTGTTCACGAGTGTAAACAGTCAATGGCGACATTTTCGAATTCTCAGTCAGGTTTTTGACATTCTAATATCTCAAACACTGTACACAGTCATTAGTCGCTCACCTTCTAAACCAAAACATAGCTTCCTTACAATCCGTCTTGCAAAAAGTCACACTTGTAAGACAACGCTAAACAGTAAAACACAACATAAACAATGACAGCTGTGCAGTCAACAGCCGCAACTGTGTCGCGCCATTTTGGAGTGTTCAGGGATTAATGTCAAATTTTCATACCGTAGAATTTCTTTCTTTCGGGTGTTCTTACGATTTTCTTTGTTTTGTCGAAACATCTGATGAATGTGTTACACTTGGACGCAAGCGATCGTGTTGAATACTGCGCAAGTAGATGAGAGTCCGAAAACCTACTGAAAATGAAAGAAAAGATTTTTGATAACAGCATTGTTAAAACTTTAGTGGAGTCTGTACAAAATCAACAGGAGTTTAGGACTAATGCCAATAGAATTTCTCCTAAACATAGGCACATGAGGAGTGATATTACAATCGATGATTAGTTTCAGAATTTTAAAACATTTCTTGAAACTAAAGTCGAAAGTTTTGATTCAAAAGATGCCATAAGAGATACCGTAGAAGTAGGTAATAATGAGGATAACTATGATTTGAACTGTCCCATCTCTAAAGAGGAAATCTTTCTGGCGTGTAAGAAACTGAAACTTGGCGTATCTCCTGGACCAGAGGAAATAATGCATGTGAAGACTATTTATTTCTCCAAAATTATTATTTTAACATTTTATTTGACAAAGGTGTTTTTCCATACAACTGGAACGAGTCTCTTATCCTACCATTTTACACAAAAGGAGATGCAAATAACCCTAGTAATTATAGAGGCATTGGTTTGAGTGATATCAGCGGTAAACTTTATGGCACTGTCATCAATAGTAGAATTCAAGCGTGGGTCACAGAAAAATACATCACTAGAGATATACAAGTACGATTTAAAAAGGGTTATTTCACACTTGACCACATGTTCAGGCTCATAGCATTAGTACAGAAGAAATTTACTGCTAATTAAAACTGTATGTTGCTTTATTGACTTTGAAAAAGCATTTGATTCAGTACATCATAATTTACTGTGGCCTATTTTGCTGAAGAAAAGGATTAGAGAAAAAATGTTTAAATGCATCCAGAGCTTGTAGACACACGTGAGAGCTAGAATTAAGACGGTCTGATGTTAAAAACTGCACTGCTGGTGTTAAGTAGGGTAGTGCATGTAGCCCTGCATTGTTTACGTTATTTGTAAATGAATTAGCTCTGTAAGTTGTAAGGAAAGAAAAGCATGGAGCATGTTTTCTACCTGACGCTTTTGAATGATTATTCATCCTGTTGATGGCTGATGATGTCCTTTGAATATCTGAAACTATTGTTGGCCCCATCAGACCCAGCTGAACAGTTTGCAGAATGCAGCTTTCATTCGGATCTACGCGTCAGTTTGGACAGAAGTCATGTTATTGTCTCCAGAAAGGGAGGGTAGTTAGCAGCTAGAGAACGATGACATTTATAATGGAATTACAATGTCCGTTGAAAATGTCTTTAAGTATCTTGGTATAAATTTTCCGACAAAACGGAGGTTTACAAATGCATGTAGAGATTAAGCAAGCCGTTGAAAGAACACTTTGTTATGTGTCATGCAGAAACTGTATATACTTGAAAATTTGGAAATACTCCTAAGAATTTGTTTGCCAAAATACAGCCTATTCTTCAGAATGGGGCAGAACTGTGGGTTTGAAAAAAGCTGCTGAGTATTGTGAAACGATTCATTTGTGTGCTTTGACACGCTTTCTTGGTGTAGAAAGACATACACCAAATGATTTATTTTATGGTGAAACTAACAGATATCCGATGACTGTAAATTATGTTCTTTGATGTGTAATTAGCAACACCATATCCAGACCAGTGAAACATTTGAAATGTACTCTTTGCTGAATGGGGTATCTCATTTTGTTAAGCCATACGTAACCCTTAAATTAGGTCGATCTTGGAAACAGATCACATTTACATTCCGATTTGGAGTGTCAGAAATGAGAGTTTATTACTTAAAATACAGGGCTCACGCAGATAATGATTTACTATGTCCACTGTGCATAACATCAAAGGAAGACGAAGTACATTTGTCTTAGTATGTCCAGCTATTCAGAATATTAGATAAAAGTTTATTCCTGAAAAATGAGTATCAGCAGGACTGTCTCTTCCGCTTGTGTATGCTGTTTGGCTTCACCCAATGAAAGTATAGTTAAAGAGTCTTTTTCTTATCACGCCTTTAAGATTAAGATAATAGTTAAGAGTTCTTTTTCTTTATCAGGGCCTTTAAGATCAGAGAGATATATTGTGTTTTTAAGCAAAGTTTGAATTTTTTTATGATTGCTTATGATATCATTTAGTTCATTTTCTTGTTTTCACACACACACACACACACAACACACACACACACACACACACACACACACACACACACACACACACACCACACGCATGCACACACGTGTGCACGTAAGGACGCACGCGCGCGCACGCACACACGTGCATACACATGTGCGCATATAAACACTCCATGCATGCAAGCACCCCCCTCTCTCCTCTCTCTCTCTCTCTCTCTTGTCTCTCTCTCTCTCTGTCTCTCTCTCTCTCTCTCTCTCTCGTTTGGGAAGATAAGCAGAAACAAACAAAAAAAACAAAAAAACAGCAACCCTTGTTGAAAATGATATGATTATGAGTTATTTTGCACAAACAAAAAATCGATATATATATATATATATATATATATAATATATATATAAATATATATATATATATATTATATATATATATATGGGACGAATATAATTAAAAGCCTAAAATGACTTTAAAAATGCTCGACCCCTTGGGGAGCAATTTGTTAATGATATAAAAAGGAATGTTTAACATTCCTTTTAATATCATTAACAATATATATATATATATATTATTTATATATATATATATATTATATATAATTATATTATATATTATATACATATCTATCATCTATATATCACGAACAGTATAAAAATGTCCTTTAAAAACCCATAAGAGCTCAACCGTCTAGGGACAACATCTGTTTAAAAATATTTCTAAAATGAAGTGCTAAAATCAACAAGCTAGTTTGGGAGTCTTGCCTCTGCTCTCTTCGGGATATCCTTTTGGGGCACGCTGTCGTTCTTTTATAGCGGGGCGGGATTGATTCCTTTTTCTGTATGTGTGATTATCTCTTTTCGCTGCACGTTGTGGTCTGGGGTTCTTGTTGGGGTCTGTTCAGGTGGAGTGTGCTAGCAAAGATTTCCATTTGGTGCCTGCAATTTGTTTACTATTTCTAACTTTTGTATTCAGAGTTGCTGGTGTGGTTTACATAATTTAACCATTTTTCTGTCGGCATAAATTGCATTTTTTTAATAGAAATATTGTTGTAGGGTGTTGCTCTTTTTATGATTTTCCATGATATGCTGTAGTCTATTTTTTTTATCTTTGAGTCTCCAAATGTATTTATCAGCTCTGTTTGGGTTTTGTATTTTTCTTTTTTTGAATGACTGTTTTATGGTTTGCGTATCTGGTTTTGAAAGGGTTTTCAGGATCCCTATATATGTTTTCTTTTCATTTTCTGATGTTTTCCGTAGCTTGGTATACAATATTGCTGTGAAGACATTTGTTACTTAGGGGCACTGCTCGTTTTTAGTGCAGTTGCAAGATGTCCTTTCGGCACCCTCTCTGTTGTGTTGCTTTTCATTTTGTTAGATGAGTCAATAATGTTTTTCAAGGTTGGGCATACATGAGTATGATAGTTTGATGGTGATTTTGTTGATATTTTGAACAGTTTGTGTTCTTTGGAAATGATGTTGCCAAGATTTTGAAGAATTCTTTTCCTACGTTTGTTTTTACTTGTCCTCGTATGGGAGGTTGTACCATATGATCTTCCTTTTCCTGTTTTTCTTATTTCTGTTGTGTTTATTGTCTGGGCTTATTGCAGTTTGTAATTATAACCACTTTTTTGTAGTGCCTCTTGGTATTCTGTTGCTGCATTATCGAATACCTTTCGTTGCATGACAGGTTGGATAGTCTCTTGTTTATACCATTGGTATTGTTTTTAGTATAGATGGTGGGTGGTTGCTTTTGATATTTACGTAGATTGGCATGTCGTTGGGTTTTTTGTATGGTTTGTACACATGGTCATTGAGGTCTAATGTTATGTCTAGGTAATTCACTATTTTTTTGTTTGCTTCTATTGTGATTTTTAAGTTGTGGTTTTTGAAGATTTTACATAATTCTTTTTCTTGTTTTCAATAGTCCTTGGATTATTGTTTAATGCGGCAAGGCCGTCATCTCTGTACAAACCGACCTGTTTCCGAGTTGTTTTTGGATGTTTGGATAGCATGAATAGTCCGACTAGTTCACATGTTTCGGCGCCATCATACGATCCATGGTCAGATCAAATGTGGAGTTTTGCTCGTTTTTTTAATCCAAGTTTCATTTCTGCTGTGGAGTAGGGTTTTCTTGGTGTGGAAAATAATCTCCATTTCTGTCTCTGTTATTTTCGTGTGTTTGTTGGCAAATTTCAAAGCTTTGGTGAGTAGTTCTCATCTATGGATGCGTAGAAGTCTACTATGTCAAATGTGATAAACACTGTGTTTCTCTGTTTGTTGAGTTTCCTAAACCATTGGATAACTTCATGGCTGTTTTTCCAAAGGTTGTTTTCGTGTTTGATTTAGCACACTCCACCTGAACAGACCCCAACAAGAACCACAGACCACACGTGCAGCGAATGAGATAATCACACATGCAGAAACGGAATCAGGTCCCGCACGCTATAAAAAGAACGACAGCGTGCCCCAAAAGGATATCCTGAAGAGAGCAAGAGGCAAGAAGCTCGAAACAAGCTTGTTGATGTTAGCACTTCATTTTAGAAATATTTTAAATATATATATATATATATATATATATATATATATATTTATATATATATATATATATATATAATATATATATATATATAAAATCAGAGTTAAAAAGCCACTCAGAACTTTAAAAGTGCTCGACCATGTAGGGAGCGACATACCAGTTTAAAATAGTAAAATGGAAGAATTAAAACCAACAAATTTGTTTCGAGCCGGCGCTCTCGTCAGGGTGTACAATTTGGGCACGCCACCGGTTTTATATGGTGTGGCGTGTGGGCGCCTGAGCTCTGCGCGTGCAGCACGTGGCCCGCAGATTTTTATATCTCTTTGGGGCACGCTCAGGTGGGGGGAGGAAGGGGGCGGGGGGGGGGGGGGGGGGGGGGGGTGTCAGGAATGGTGCACTGACGGGGATTTCCATTTATCCCTGCAATTTTTTATTTTTTCTACTCTAGAGTTAAAGATGCTAATGGGGTTTACATAATATCACCATTTTTTGTAGTACAAAATTGCATTTTTTAAAAATTTTTGTTTTTGGTTTTTGTCTTTTTATAATTTTCCAGTATGTTGAATCTTTTTTTCTTACTTAAGTTTTCCAAAATAATTTGTTTAGTTCGTTGGTTTTTTATTTTTTCATTTTTGAAGGCTGTTTAGGTTAGCAATCGGTTTTTTAAAATTTTTTCCGTGTCCCTATGTATGTTTCTTTACACTGTCTGTTGTTACCGTAGTTGGTACAAAAAGTTGTTGAAGAGACTTTATTTTTTCAGGGGCCCGGGGCTTTTTTTGTGAAATTACAAATACCTTTTCATCCCCCTCTTGGTTGTGTTTTTTTGGGTTTTTTTGGAAGAATCAATTATATTTTTAAAGGTTGGGCAACTGAGTAATACTGAGGGTATTTTTGTTGAATTTTAGATAGTACATTTTTTTTGGGAAAATTTTTTAAAGGATTCTGGAATTCTTTTCCTACGTTAGTTTTTGTTCTTCCAAACAATGAGGGTATACCAATAATTTTTTTTTCCCTGTTTTTCCTTTCTTTTCTTTTTTTGCTATCTGGGTTATTTTTAATTTGTAGTTGTACCCCTTTTTTTCGACCTTTGTTTTCAGCTGCTGCACGGTTAAAATTCTTTTCCATTTGCAGTTTGATAATCTTTTTTTTAACCTTGGGTATGGTTTTTAGATGGGGTGGTTTACTATTGAGTCTACATAGACAGGTGGGGCTTAGGTTTTTTTATGGTTTGTACGTACGACCCTTTAAACTCAAAGTAGTCTAAAAAATTTACTGTTTTTTTGTTGGCTTCTACTGTGATTTTTAGGTTGGCTTTAAAAAATTTTACAAATTTCTTTTTTCCTTGTTTTCCAGGTTTTTGGTTATTGTTTAACGGAAAACCCGTCATCCTGTATAACCAAACCCTTTACCAAGTATTATTCTGTATATGAGCAACATGAAAAGTCCAACAATTCACACGTTTCAGCTCCATCATAAGATCGCCATCGTGACATCGAATGGAATTTCTGTGGTTTTTTTTATCCAGTTACTGTTGCTATGAGAGAAGAGTTTCTAGTGTGGAATGATTACCTCCAGAACTGTATCTTTGTAATTTGTTGCGATCTTAGGCTTTTGAGTAATTTCCTCATCAAGGAAGGGTGAAGTCCATATGTCAAAAGTGATGAACACTGATATTTTTGTTTGTTCATTTATAAACCATATAACTCGTAACTGTTTTTTCCAGATGATTGTATTCAGAGTTGTTTTTAAGCTCTATGCTTTTTCAGGATCTTTTACAAATTTGTTGCTATTCAGATTTGATGGGTTTTCAGTCTACAATAGGGTTTAGGAAGTTAGATTGTGGTCTTTAAAGGTTATGAAGTATTTTATTGCTGTAGCTTCAACCTGTCACCTAAATCCATTGTGCACAAGTTCTTTTTCTATGTTGCAGATTTGTCAATGCCTTATCAGCTTTTTATAATTCTGGAAAAACAGTACGAAGTTATCCACTGGTTTAAGAAGACACGTGAACAAACAGAAAATACAGTGTTTATCACTTTTGGAATAGTGGCACTTCTACTCCATTGATGAGGAATACTCACTAAATGCACTAAGATTCGCCAACAAATTACAATATAACAGATTCTGAGATGGAAATCATTCTACTCACTAAGAAAATTTCTCCAAGCAACAGTTGAAACTGATAAAAAAACCAGCAGAAATTCACATTCGATGTCACGTATGGCATTTATTTGAGCTGAAACTGTGAATTAGTTGGACTTTATGTTGTCTCATATACAGAAAATACTTGGTAAAAGTTGGCTTATACATAGATTTACGCTTGCCACTTAACATAAACCAAAACCATTGAAAACAAGAAAAAGAACTTTGTAATTTTCAAAGCCATAACCTAAAATTTACGTAGAAGCCACAAAAACAGTAATTATTTAGCATAACATTAGACTAAGGTCTACGTACAAACATATAAAACCTATGACACACCTGTCTATGTAGAATCATAGTAAATCACTCCATCTTTAAAAACCATACTAATGGTATAAACAAAGATTACTAAACTGTCATGTCAATGAGAAGAATTTAACAGTGCAGCAGCTGAATACAAGAGTCTTTGAAAAAAAGTGGCTAAACTTACAAATTACCATATAACCCAGATAGCAATTGAACAGCAAAGGAAAAACAGGAAAAGATAAATTATATGGTATAACGCCTACATGATGGAATGATAAACAACTAGGAAAGAATTTCAGAATCCTTAAACATCTTTCCCAAAAGAACATGTACTATCTAAAATATTCAACAAAAATACCATAAGCTATTCTACTCATGTATGCCAACCTTAAAAATTATAATTGTTTTCATAAACCAAAATCACACAACATAATGAGGGTGATGAAAGGATATCTTGTTTTGCACAAAAAAAGACCAGTCCTCTGAATTAAATGTCTCTACACAACATTGTGTAGCAAGCTACAGGTAACAACAGACGTGATAAAGAAACATGCATAGGTGATCACGGCAACCATTTTCAACCCTATGCTATCCATAAACAGCTCTTCAAAAATGAAAAATATAAAACCAAAGAATAACAAATTATTTGGAAGCTTAGATAAGAAAATGATTAAACATATCATGGAAATTATAACAGAGCAACACCATACAACAACATTTTAAAAAATGCAACTTGTGTCTACAGAAAAGGGCTGATATTATGTAAACCCCATCTAGCATCTTTTGAATCTAGAGTAGAAATAATAAACAATTGCAGGCATAAAATGGAAATCTTGTCATTTCACCATTTCTGACACCCCCCCCTCCTCGCCCCCCTTCCTTCCCCACCTGAGCGTGCCCCCAAAGAGATATTAAAAATTCTGGGCAACGTGCTGCACGGCAGAGTCAGGCGCCACACGCCACCATATAAATACCGGTGGTTGCCAAATTGTTTACACCAGTGACAGAGCGCGGCTCGAAACAAATTTTGGTTTTAATTCTTCCTTTACTATTTAAATTTTGTCGCCCTACTGTCGAGCACTTATAAAGTCCTAGTGCTTTTACTCGTTTTATGATGCTCCTCACGTTAGCATGTGGCCTAGCAGAACTAATTTAAATGGAGAGAATTATTTGGGCAGTTCCACAAAATATACCTTTTTCCAATCTACACTTTACATGAAAAATCTATAGAGCAGACTGAAACATTTGTGCGCAATATGAGGTGAAACGTTTTTTTATATTGAACCAGATGCAAAAGGAAGATAAAAAACTTAGGTTTAAGTCAGAGTTCGCCACCTCAAATAGAGGAATGAAACTTTGAAGAAAGTATGAAAAAACTATTGCTAAATTGAATCAGAACCTTCATAATAATTTCAAACAACATTGATAAAAACATAAAATAGAAACAGAATTCAAAAAAAATATTCATAAGGTGACAAGACAAACATTTTCTATAAAGATGGAAACTATGTAGTACTCTCAACTGCCTCAACAAAATTTCAGAAATTATAAAAAGCTGATAGACTAATTATGACAATATCTGCAAAAAAGAAAAGAACTTGTGCACCAGATGGTTTTAGGTGAAGGATAGAAGCAACAGCAATAAGAAGCTTTATAACCTTAAGTCCACAAACCTAACTTCCTCAACAACCTATTGTAGTTATAACCCTCAAATTGAATTGCAAAATTAGTAAAAGATCTGGAAAGCAATAGAGGACATAAAACAAACACTGAATACATCTCTGGAAAACAGTTACGAAGTTATCCAATGGTTTAAAGAACTGAACAAACAGAAAAATACAGTGTTCATCACTTTTGACTAGTGGACTTCTACCCTTCCATTGATGAGGAATTACTCACTAAAGCACTAAGATTCGCCAACAAATATACAATATAACAGATTCTGAGATGGAAATCATTCTCCACACTAAGAAAACTCTTCTCCATAGCAACAGTGAAACTTGGATAAAAAAAACCAGCAGAAATTCCACATTCGATGTCACGATGGGATCTTATGATGAGCTGAAACGTGTGAATTAGTTGGACTTTTCATGTTGTCTCATATACAGAAAATACTTGGTAAACAGGTTGGCTTATACAGAGATGACGGTCTTGCCACGTTAAACAATAAACCAAAAACCATTGAAAACAAGAAAAAAGAACTTTGTAAAATTTTTCAAAGCCATAACCTAAAAATCACAGTAGAAGCCAACAAAAAAACCCAGTAAATTATTTAGACATAACATAGACCTTAAGGATCATACGTACAAACCATATAAAAAAACCTAATGACACACCTGTCTATGTAGACATCAATAGTAACCATCCACCCTCCATCTTAAAAACCATACCTAATGGTATAAACAAAAGATTATCTAAACTGTCATGCAATGAGAAAGAATTTAACAGTGACAGCAGCTGAATACCAAGAGGCTCTGAAAAAAAGTGGCTACAACTACAAATTACAATATAACCCAGATAGCAATATGAACAGCAACAGGAAAAACAGAAAAGAAAAATATATGGTATAACCCTCCATATGATGGAAGAACAAAAACTAACGTAGGAAAAGAATTCTCAGATCCTTAAAACATCTTTCCCAAAAGAACATGTACTATCTAAAATATTCAACAAAAATACCGTCAAGCTATCATACTCATGTATGCCCAACCTTAAAAATATAATTGATTCTTCCAATAAAACCAAAAACAACACAACCAAAGAGGGTGATGAAAGGATATCTTGTAATTGCACAAAAAAAGACCAGTGCCCTCTGAACAATAAATGTCTCTACAACAACATTGTGTGTACCAAGCTACGGTACAACAGACAGTGATAAAGAAACATACATAGGGATCACGGCAAACCATTTTAAAACCAGATATGCTAACCATAAACAGTCTTCAAAAATGAAAAATATAAAAAACCAAACAGAACTAAGCAAATATATATTGGAAGCTTAAGATAAGAAAATAGATTACAACATATCATGGAGAATTATAAAAGAGCAACACCATACAACAACATTTCTAAAAAATGCAACTTGTGTACTACAGAAAAGTGGCTGATATTATGTAAACCCCATCTAGCATCTTTGAACTCTAGAGTGAAAATAATAAACAATTGCAGGCATAAATGGAAATCCTTGTCAGTGCACCATTCCTGACACCCCCCCCCCCCCCGCCCCCCCTTCCTCCCCCCACCTGAGCGTGCCCCCAAAGAGATATAAAAATCTGCGGGCCACGTGCTGCACGCGCAGAGCTCAGGCGCCCACACGCCACACCATATAAAACCGGTGGCATGCCCAAATTGTACACCCTGACGAGAGCGCCGGCTCGAAACAAATTTGTTGGTTTTAATTCTTCCATTTTTACTATTTAAACTGGTATGTCGCTCCCTACATGGTCGAGCACTTTTAAAGTTCTGAGTGGCTTTTTAACTACTGATTTTAATTGATTGCTCCTCACGTGAGCACTGTGGCCTAGCAGAACCTAAATTTAAAATGGAGAGATTAACTTTGGGCAGTCCACCAAAAATATACCTTTTCCAATCTACAACTTTACATGAAAAACTCATAGAGCAGACTGAAACATTTGTGCGCAATATGAGGTGGAAAGCGTTTTTCTTTTGAACCCAGATGCCAAAAAAGGAAGATAAAAAAACTTATTGGTTTTAAGTCATGAGATCGGGCACTAACTTTAGAAGAAATGAAACTTTATGAAGAAGTTATTAAAAAACAATAGCAAATTGAATTCAGAACACTCATAATAATTCCAAACAACATTGAATAATAACATAAAACAAAATCCAAATGACAAAAAATATTCAAAAGGCTGACAAGACAATTCTATAAGTAACAATGAGTATCTCAAACATAACAAAAATATCAGAAAAATTATAAAAAGCTGTAAACTAATATGACAATAGCAAAAAGAAAAAGGAACTTGTGCATCAATGGATTAGGTGACAGGATAAAGCACAGCATAAAGAAGCCTTTAAACCCTTAAAGACCACAAACCTAACTCCTCAACAACCCTACTTGTAGACTGAAAACCCATCAAAATCTGAATTAGGCAAAATTAGTAAAAAGACCTGGAAAAAGCAATAGAGGACATAAAAACAAACACTGAATACAATCTCTGGAAAAACAGTTACGAAGTTATCCAATGGTTTAAAGAAAAAACTGAACAAACAGAAAAATACAGTGTTCATCACTTTTGACATAGGGACTTACCCTTCATGAAGATGAATTACTACACTAAAGCATAAGATTCGCCAAAATATACAAAATAAAGATCTGAGATGGATCATTCACACTAAGAAACTTTCTCCATACAAACGGAAAACTGGATAAAAAAACCAGAGAATTCCATATTCGATGGTCATGTGATCTTATGATGGAGCGAAAACGTGTGAATAGTTGGACTTTCATGTTGTCTCATATACGAAAATACTGGTAAACAGTATGCTTAAAAAGAAGAGTCTTGCCACTTTAAACCATAACCAAAAACCATAAACAAGAAAAAAAACTTTGTAAAATTTTTCAAAGCCATAACCTAAAAATCACGTAGAAGCCAACAAAAAACCAGATAAATTATTAAGACATAACATTAGACTTAAGGATCATACGTAAAACCATATCAAACCTAATGAACACCTGTCTATGAGACATCAATAGAACCATCCACCCTCCATCATAAAAACCATACCTATGTATAAACAAAAGATTATCTAAACTGACATGCAATGAGAAGATTTAACAGTGCAGCACTAATACCAAGAGGATCTGAAAAAAGTGGCTACAACTACAAATTACAAAATTTAAACCAGATAGCAATATGACAGCAACAGGAAAAACAGAAAGAAAAATTATATGTATAACCTCAAATGATGAAGTAGCAAAAACTAACGTAGGAAAAGATTCTCAGAATCTTAAAAACATCTTCACCAAAAAACATGTACTATCTTAAAAATATTCATCAAAAATACCGTCAACCATCATACTCATGATGCCCAACCTAAAAATATAATTGGATATCTTCCAATAAAACCAAAAACAACCACACCAAAGAGGGTGATGAAAGGTATCTTGTAATTGCACAAAAAAAGACCAGTGCCCTCTAACAAACAATTCTCTACAACAACATTGGTACCAACTACGGAAGAACAGGATATGCAGCTTCTAACCACTTCCCCCAACTGAGTATTTACGGGCAAAGTGACCTAAAGCTGCAAATTTTTCCGTGCTCTAGAAAGAAGACTTCAATAACCAAAAAATAACGATTATCTACAAACTTTTCAGAGAGAACACGTAGGGGAAAGCAGCAGTGCTGAACATACCCCATAGTGTAACTAGGGGGAAAGCACAGCCGCTGAACCACCCCATTACAACAGTGTGCAGATCCGATACTACTATGTGTCAGGACATACCGAGACGTCTCTGACGTTGTCTAGACATACCGATCACGCGATGGGCCATGTCACAGCCGCCATGCAGGGCTTACAATACGGCGCTCACTGACCATGTTAACCAACACACATTCCTCCCACTGGCTGCCGAACGAGCGGCCGCTTACTGTGCTCTACTATGTGCTGGGTGTATTTATTTTAAAATGCTAAACGTTTTATTCAGGCGGGAAGGACCTAGAAGCGCATTTCCTGTTCTGACAGTAACCAATTAACGATTTCCCACAAACAACAACTGTGTAGGGTTGTCCGTGCATAAAATCCACACACAATTCCAATGTCGTCCACTAAAGCATTTTGCCTCTGCTGCTGGCGCAAAGCTAATTAGTTTGCACACAGCCTACACTGGTCATGCGGGCAAACGACATTTAGCCCCCCGTGCAAAAGGATCAAACATTAACTGGTGCCCTACATGAAACGCCTGATAAACTACTACAATAGTCAT
>CM031620.1:4883587-4894294 GCA_018398815.1 Conus ventricosus | reverse complement strand
AAATTGTCCAAAATTTAAGGAATTTTGCAAGTAAAAACGGGGTTTAAGGCAATAAACATTGGTTCAAAAGGTAAATTTAAAAAAAAAACAAGTAGGGAACTATTGCTCCATGATAAATAAAAAAAACCCCCAACTCAACGAATGCGCTTACATGCCAAAACGCGGGGGATATGATGGCACGGGAAACACAGAATAAACAAGGACCCCCCCCCCCCCCCAGGAAAAGCCCAATTTTCCCAAAGCTTGCCTATATCCCCTGTACTGGACCATCTACAAAGCAACAAAAACGAAAATTTTGGACAAACACAAACTAAAATTTTAAAAAAGGGCACAGCCTTTTCAACCTTGAATATAGTCAACAAACACAGGACAAAAGTAAAAAATACAAGAAACCCGATTTGATTGGTATAAAAGGGAAATCTTAAGTGAGGCAGCGAACATAAACAGAAATAACAAAATAGGGTAATTCTTGCTCCCATGAAAAAATAAATACACCTCATAGTTCCAAAAGAATGGCTTACGACACCGAATTGTACAAATACAGCACAGAGCGCCCAAACAAAAAAAGTTTTTCCCAAACGCTTGCCTATATCCCCCGTACAGAAAATCTACACAGAAATTATAACTGGACAAATGAGCAAACATAAATTGAATTTATTTAAAACTGAAAAAAGCCTTTTCGATCTTTGATACGGTCAAACAGAATACAGAGAACGCAACAAAAACGGAAACCCCCAAATTTTATTTACAGAAAGAACATTAAATGAGGGGGGATCTGTTAACAGTAAATAACAGACAAGTAAGGGTAACCTTTTCCCGAGAATCAATAAGAGACGTGCTGGTTTTAATATCGTTACGCCCCTACTTGAAGCAAGGTACCATTTATAGCTGAAGGAAAAAATCGGGGAGAGAGAAAAGCCTTTTAGGAAGTGAAGAAATCGGGCGAGAGAGAAAAGCTTTAAGAAACTGAAAAAACGGCGAGAGAGAAAAGCCTTTGAGGAAACTGAAGAAATCGGCGAGAGAAAAGCCTTTGAGGAAGCTGAAGAAACGGCAGAAGAAAAACCCTTTTAGGAACTAAAATCGGCGGAGAAAAACCTTTGAGGAAGCTGAAGAAATCGGCGAGAGAAAAGCCTTTGGGGAAACTGAAGAAATCGGCGAGAGGAAAAAGCCTTTTAGGAAGCTAAGAAAATCGGCGAAGAGAAAAGCCTTTTAAAGAAACTGAAGAAAATTCGGGGAAAAAAAGCCTTTGAGGGGCTGAAGAAAACGGCGAGAAAAAAGCCTTGGAGGAAGCTGAAAAAATCGGCGGAGGAAAAACCCTTTTAGGAACTGAAGAAATGGGGAGAAAAAAAAACCTTTTAGGAACAAGAATCGGCGAAGAAAACCTTTTTTGAAGCTGAAGAAATCCGCGAGAAAAAAGCCTTTTTGGAGCTGAAGAAATCGGGGGAGAAGAAAAGCCAAGGAAGCGAAGAAAACGGCGAGAGAAAAACCTTTGAGGAAGCTGAAGAAAACGCGAGAGAAAAAAGCCTTTGAGGAAGGAAGAAATCGGCGAGAGAAAAGCTTTTAAGAAGCTGAAGAAATCCGCGAGAGAAAAGCCTTTAAAAGAAGCTAAGAAATCGGGAGAGACAAAAGCTTTTTAAAAAGCTGAAGAAATCCGGGGGAGAGAGAAAAGCTTTTAATAACGAAGAAATCGCGAAGAAAAGCCTTTATAAAGTGAAAATCGCGAGAGAGAAAAAACTTTAATGAAGCTGAAGAAATCGGGGAGAGAAAAAAAACCTTTGAGGGAACTGAAAAATCGGGGGAGAGAAAAGTTTTAATGAAGTGAAGAAAACGCGAGAAGAAAAGCTTAATGAAGTTGAAGAAACGGCAGAGAAAAGCCTTTGAAAGCTGAAGAATCGCGAGGAGGAGATTTGAGGAAGCTGAGAAATCGGCGGAGGGAAAAACTTTGGGAAGCGAAGAATCGCGAGAGAGAAAGCCTTGAGGAAGCGAAAATCGGCGAGAGACAAAGCCTTGAGGAAGCTAAAAATCGCGAGAAAAAGCTTTGAGAAGCTGAAGAAATGGGCGAGAGAGAAAAGCCTTTGAGAAGCGAAAAGACAAAGGAAAAGGTTTGAGGAAGCTGAAGAAATCAGCGAGAGAGAAAAGCCTTTGAGGAAGCTGTGTCAACCTCGGGTGATGTCAGTGGGGGAAGGACTAGCGCACAGCCCAAACACACTCACAGCTTGCTTACGATCTCATTCAATATCATGCATTCGTACATCAAACCACTAGTAAAGTCTATAACTTTACTACACATGTTCATAGAACGAAACATCATGCTTAGGACTCAAACAAAATAAAACTTCTCTCTTTCCTGAACTTCACGGAATCATTTATCCAAAACATCATTAAAAACCCCCGGGTATAAATAGATTTCTACTTTACCTGGCCAGGTGACTTAACTATTCACGAATCACTGTCTTTTTCTTTTCCTTTTTTTTTTTCTTTTTACTGTCACTTTCACAACACGACACAACTGCTGGCACTGGTATTGTCTGCTGCCGCCTGGTCAGGTGAGACTGTTGGCACTGGCTTTGGGGTCTGTCGATAAAAAGTGGCGGGCCCAAAGTATGAGGTCGAACCCCCGGTTCAGATAGAACAGTGACTATAAAACATCGTTTCTGTTCTCCTTTCTTTCTTCCTGCATTAACGCATTGCACTCTCTCTCTTTTCTCTTCTAGTCGCCCCTTATCAAATGGACATGGTTGTTTTTTTTTTTTTTTTTTTTTTTTTTCTTCTTTCTTTCCCTCTTCATTAGTTAGCAACTCCTCCCCACATCTCTCCTAAGTCCTTCCTCTGCAGACTATCTCGTGCTAATGCCTCCACTTGGTCTCTCCTCTCCTCCCCTCATCTTCTCTCTTCTCTCCTCAGAGATTACACTCGGGACCTCTCCTCTCTCTCTCTCTGTTCGTTCTCCCCTCGTTCTCCCGTTCTTTCCCCTCTCACATCTTTCTTATTCGTTCCGATCTGTCCAAAAAGGGCGATACCATTGGTCAGTATTTTTAACCCCTGACACCGAAGTTAGCTCCCTCTAATTCCTTGGATATTCAAATCATGACAGTCACGCCGACACGCCTTACTCTCTGTGGTGGTCAATTGGTCATTTAATTGATTAGTAGATTTAAACCCCCACCAAAACACTACCTTCCCCCTTCCCTACTTAACTGGCGCCGTGTGGCTTAAGTCGTGGCACTGGTCACTCTAAATTGGCTAGCTGAGTCTGGGTAGGCGCCACGACGTCTAACTAACAATGACGCTGTTCCACAAATTGGGCCCAAAAGAGCCTGAGCCAGGCGCTACCACTCGTCTCGCTAGACATCGAGGCGTCGGAAAAACGGCCTTAGTCTGTCTGGGGGGGTCGGACCGTCTCCGTTGAAGCCTCTCCACTAAGTTTAAATTTGGGCCCGGGAAATCCGAACCATGGGCTCGTCATGTGGCGCCTAGGAATGTTTGAGTTCAAGCTATGTCGAACAAATTGGCTGGCGACTCCACGAGTTGGGTTGTTTCATTTTTGCCCGTGACAATTTCCCCCTTGCAAAAGACCATGCTCCGCATTGTCTCAAAACAACGGTACAAAAAAACCAACAACCGAATTTGCTGACACACGTACACGTGCAAAGTTTTTTAAAAAAATACTTTACAACCAACGGTTTATAAATTATAAAATATATCATTAGTGAATACCACTCCAATGGTTATCATTGACGTGCGCTCTTGCGTTATTTAAATTCATTTTAAAAACGACCTCTGTACGCGCTTATGCGATTCCCCTACCTGCGGATTTGCCATATCTTCTCTTCACAATTCTTATGAAAAGCACAATATAATATATCACGATCCATGACACTTCACTGGGGAATCTCATCCTCACTCATTGCAAATAATGCATTACTACACAAGCGGCTGTATGCTCCAAGCATAACTACATTTACATGAACAAATCTCACAAAGCAAATATGAAAAAGTCTCCACAAAGAATATGAACCATAGCCAACTGGGAATGAACCCATATCCAATCAACATAACTGTCATCAAACATATTATCAACCAAAGCACCCTGGATATGACTGACTTCCCTCTGAGTTGCAGCTTGCTAGACTACACGGCTTTAAATAGTCAGCTCCGACATTCTGTCGACCGGGAATGTACTGCACTCGGTACCTGTAGGGCTGAAATTTGCCATTGCCCAACGCAGAACCCTGCTGTTTTTCAGTGTGCCTCCTGCAGGAATTTGAGTGGTTTGGTGATCAGTCTCTATCACGAACCTTTCCCATACAAGTATTTGTGGAACTTGCACGGCCCACACGACAGCTAAACACTCCTTCTCCACCGTTGCGTACCCTTCTTCACACTTTGTCAACTTCCTGTAGCATACCTCACAGGAAACTCGACCTCTTCATGCTCCTGCAGCAATACTGCCCTATCCCACCACCGATGCATCTGTCCGCAACAAAAATGGTTTGGACATATCTGGTAGCTTCAAGATGGGAGGGGGAAACCCTAGTCTTTCCAACACCGTCTGCAGTGCTTGCTCTGCAGCGTCTGACCATTCGACCACTGCCGGTTTCCCTGCCTTGACCAAATCACTGAGGGACTCGTGATTGCAGAAAAATTTTGGGAAAACTCCCTATAAAACCCCAATAAAACCTGGGCAGACTCCTGACTTCTGTTTTGGTCTTTGGTCTCTCTGAATTCATCATCTTCTCCACCTTTCCTTTTTCCCGGGCTGCTTTGTGTCGCCTTCCGACAAAAAAACCCAGGAACCCAGGTTTGGGAAAAACCCAAACCGGGCACTTTGTTTGGTCTGGCTGTGAGATTGGCTTGCCTCAACCTCTCTAAAACTGCTCCTAGCTCCCTCATATGCTCCTCCCATGTCTCGGACGCTATCAGACTGTCATCCATGAAATTCAAAACACCTTCCAATCCCGTAAATTTAGCTTCCTCATCATCCGAGAGAAGACTGCAGGTGCGTTGGACCATCCCAAAAGGGAGTACTCGCCACTGGTATAGCCCCATAGGAGTGGAGAATGCTGTGACTTCCTTTGAGTCCTCACTCAGGGCTATTTGCCAGTAACCCTTGCTCAGATCTATCCGGGTGAAATACGGGCTCTTGCTTGGGCGATCTGAGCGAACGGGTCTTCCATGTTTGGTATGACCTCTGCATCGACCTTGGTGACACTGTTCAGACGTCTATAGTCGACACAGAATCGATGCTCACTGACTTTTTCCTCACTAAGACGCGGGGGCACTATACGATGATTTGGACGGTTCAATCACCCCAAGGGTCCAACTCTTTTTCTACCTCCTCCTCGATCACTTGCTTGGTGGCATATGGGATCGGGTTTGGCTTTCACAAGTACGGGGTTTTTGTGATGTCAACTCCACCGTACATGTCTCTAGAGTTGTCCTGCCTGGTTTATCAGCAGGACGCCCTATACTGTTCTAGGAGCCCACTAACTTCCTCCTGTCTCCTACTGTCTAGCCCTTCATACAGTGACACATCCCTGTATGACTCTTCTCCTGGAAACTCAGGCAACAAAATCTCCCCTCTTCTGCGGGGCTCCTTCACCTCCATCAATGATTGCTGCTGCGCCTATGTGTGAGTCTCACGCTGAATAATTTGCGGAGCAAAATTGCATGGAAAAGTTTTGATTTTCCATCACATCGATTCGGTAGTCCTGATCTACCTTTTCAATGATGGTGAATGGTCCCTTCCAATGCATCAGCAGCTTGTTGTGATTCGTGGGAAACAGTAACAGGACTTGATCTCCCACCTTGAGGAAATTGCTTCCCACCTTCCTGTCATATGCTTCTTCTGGACGACCCTAGCCTCCTGCAAACTCTCCCTTGCGACCTTACATGTCTCCTCGAGCCCATTGCGTAGGTCCACCACATACTGATAAGTGGTTTTGACCTCTTCTGACTCCTGTTCTCCGGACCACAGCTCTTTGAGAATGCACATGGTCCCCGAACTGTCCGCCCATACAGCAGCTCAAATGGCGAAAAGCCTGTGCTTTTTCCCGAGGGGCTTCCCTGTAGGCAAACAGTGCCGCTGGAATGTAGCGGTCCCAATCTGCTGGCCTTCCTCACAGAGCTTCTTTAAGATGCCCTTCAGCACACCGTTGAATCTTTCCCCAAGCCATTGCATTGTGGATGGTATGGGGTAGTGAGCAGCTGTGTGATCCCTAGCAGCCTGTTGACCTCCCTCATCACCCTGAGGTGAACTGTGACCCCCTGTCACTGAGAATTTGTGCTGGCACCCCCGCGAGAAAAGATGTCTACCGCCCTTCAGCGACCTGTTGCGTATCTACGCCTTTCAATGCAACCGCTTCTGGGTTATCTGGTCGCGTAGTCCACCAGCGTCAACACATACCCGTGCCCACCTTTGGAACAGGGCGCGATTGGGCCAATCAGATCAACAGCCACCCTCCCGAAAGGTGGTCAATTAAAGGAGGCTGTTTAAGAGGCGCCCCTCTTCACCCCTCTTGTGGCTGACCTTTGACACACGTCACATGACATGCAGAAACGCTTGATATCTGCCATTGCTCCTGGCCAATAGAAAGTCATCAAAGATTCGGTCAGCTGTTTTGCTGGTGCCGAGATGACCCGCCCTGAGCGACTCGTGACCCACTGACATGACAGGTGTCACGATAACCTGCTGGTACCTCTAACTGAGTGGTCACCTTACCTGTCTTCCCCCTTTGGGGAACACTCGGTAACACCCGCCTTTCACAAGAAATTCTGTCTCACCTCCTCTAACCTCCTGTTTCTCTCCACCCCTTGCAACTCCCAAGACTTCACGAGCGAAGGGTCTTGTTCCTGCGCTGCCCTAAACTCATCAGGGGACACATCTTTGCCCGACTTCCTTCCGGAACAACTAACGGTTTAACAACCTTTTCCTCCTTCTTGCTCCGTGTTTGAAACTGCTGCCCCTGTAGCAGTCAACAACTCAGGATCCCCCGGATCCTTGCACCTGGAATATTTCCAATGATCAGATCGGAAGGGGTTTCTCCATCACCAACGCAGACAACTCGCCCGAGAAGTAAGGGTACGTACTTCTATCTTTGCAACTGGAAACTCCCTCACAGTGCCCTCGATTAGAGTACAGGTCTGGATTTGCCCTGTCAAATCCCCTTTCTCGACCAGCGTTGTTCGTATACACCGCATGAACAACCAGTGTCTCGTAACACTTTCCAACCCTCTGCTGCCAATCCACCCTTCTTTTTCCCCTGGGAACGAACCACTCAGCCCTGTGCCCTCCATCCCTGACACTGACTGCTGTCCAGTGCTAGCCATAAGCTGCACTCCACCCTCTTCAGACTGAATCCCTTTGGTTCCATGCAGGTCGTTTCCCTTGACGACCCTTATCCCCCTCTTGCAAGGCTGCTGCCTTCTGGAACCTCATGCGACAATCCCTCGCCACATGTCCCTTCTTGTGACAAATGAAACACCTAAAGTCCCTTTGCCCTTCCTTCTGCCCCACCACTGGGTTTGCAGACTTTGCAGAAAACTCCCTGGTCTCCTTGCACTCTTCCCACCTGTGCCTAGCACCTTTTCTCCTGCACCTTAGTGCCCAAACGTGCCTCTCTATACACCTCTGCGAACTTCAGCAACTCTCCTGCTGTCTCTGGCTGTCCTCTTTCAAATGTATAGTTAACTCAGGGCCGCAACCTGACAAAATCTGTTCCCTTTATAACTAGTCTTTCAATTCAGCGAACTCCTTCTTCGTACCACTCAACTCTAACCATTTCTCAAAATAGTTTATCTAGACGTGCACCAAACCCGAGTGTACGTCTCACCTGCTTGTAATTTAGCTGAACGAAATTTCTTCCCGAACCCCTCCTCTGTGAGGTCAAATCCTTTCATCAAGATTCCTTCACAGCGCTGAAATCAGACTGTTGTTCTGCTGGTAACGCAGTGAAAATCTGCAAAGCCTTACCCGTCAATAGCGCTGACAAAATGCTGCCCACTCTTCTGGAGGCCAACCCTGACTGGTCGCAAACGTTTCGAAACGACTGATGTATGCATCAATCGAATCGGTTCCTTCAGAGAATTTTGGCAAACTTGGGTCGGGGGGCATAGCTGCGCACCAGAGTCATGGAAAGTGAGCTACCATCCTCGGTGGTCTCACCTTTTTTATTCTCACTTTCTCCAACTCTAATTGAACCTTTAATCTTTCTGTTTCCTGCGCTTCCCTTATTCTTTCTTTTTTTCCTGCGGGTTCCCCTTTTTCTTTCTGTTTCCTGCTTCATTCTTTTTGTTTTCCTGCGTTCCCCTTTTCTTTCTGTTCCTGCTCATTCTTTCTGTTTCCTGCGTTTCGCTAGCTTTAACCCTTTTCTGCTCTGCTATTTCTACAGCGACACGTCGTCTTTCCCCTCGTTCATCTCTTTCCATCTTTTGTTGGTTCTCAACGAATGCTCGCAACTCTTCTCCCGAATAACCTAAAAACACCCAGCGACGCTCACGAGTTGTTCAATAGGGGTGTTCTTTTCTTCCGCCATTGTATCTCTTTTTTTTTTTTTTTTTTTTTTTTTTTTTTTTTTGAACAAAGATTTTACTACACGACAGGCAAACTGGTGGTTACCGACACGAGTGACGTAATAGCACAATCCTATGAATGATAATATTAGCTTGGGACAACGTAGTTAGTTTTTATAAGACGCCCAGCGCCTGGGCCCAACTATGAGAGCGAATTAATAGGAAATCTGTGCGAAATAAGTTTCTCTGGGGCTGAAATGCCAAGCCTAGTATTAACTATCTTGGAAGCCAATGCCAAGCCTAGTAAATTTAACTATCTTGGGAACATACAGTTAAGACAACCCCTTGTCTTAGGATTACAATACTGAATCCCACCCAGCTTCCTCCTGAGAAGTTGAACAATTATAATAAATGGGCCAGAATATCCTGGCAAGCTCGCCAATAAATTGTCAACCTCGGGTGATGTCCAGTGGAGGAAGGACTATGCACAGCCCAAACACACTCACAGCTTGCTTACGATCTCATTCATATACCCATGAAATTCGTCACATCAAACCACTAGTAAAGTCTATAACTTTATACACATGTTCATAGAACGAAACATCAATGCATATGGACTCAAACAAAAAAAAACATTCTCTCTTTCCTGAACTCCGGAATCATTTAAATCCAAAACATCATTAACTAACCCGGGTATAAATAGATTTCCTACTTTACCTGGCCGGGGTGATCTTAACTATTCACGAATCACTGTCTTTTTCTTTTCCTTTTTTTTTTCTTTTTACTGTCACTTTCACAACACGACACAACTGCTGGCACTGGGATTGATCTGCTGCCGCCGGTCAGGTGAGACTGTTGGCATGGCGTTGGTCTGTCGATGAAAGGGCGCTGGCCCAAAAGTATGGTCGAACCCCCGTTCGATGAACAGTGCATCAACATCACTGTTTCCTTTTTTTCTTCCTCTTTAAACGCATTGCACTCCCCTCCTCTCTTCTAGTCTGCTCTTACAAATGGACATGTTGCTTTTCTTTTCTTTTTTTTTTTTTTTTCTTTCTTCCCCTTTTCATTATTAGCAACTCCTCCCCACATCTCTCCAAGCCCTTTCCCTGAGACTATTCGGCTAAGCCTCCACTTGGCCCCTTCCTTCCCCCCCCATCTTTTCCCTTCCCCTCGGATTACACTCAGACCTCTCCCTCTCTCTCTTTTTCGTTTCCCCCCGTTCTCCCGTTCCTCCCTTCAATTTTTCTATCGTTCCGACTGCCCAAAAAGGGCGAGTCCTTGGTAGTATTTTTACCCCTGCACCCGAAGTTACTCCTCTAATTCCATTGGATTTCAAATCATGACAGTCACGCCGACCCCTTACTCTCTGTGGGGTCAATTGGGCTTTATTGATTAGCTAGATTTCACCCCACACACACTTCCCTTCCCCCCCTTCCCTATTAACTGGCCCGTGGTTTAAAGTCGGGGGCCTGGTCACTCTAAATTGGCTATGGTCGGGAGGCCCCACGACGCTAACAAACAATGACGCGGGTTTCCCAAAAATTTGGCCCAATGACCCTGAGCGGCGACCACCGTCTCGCAAGACACGGGGGTTCGGCCCAAAACGGCTTAGTCTGTCTGGGTGGTCGGACGTCTCCTGAACCTCTCCACTAAGTTTAATTGGCCCGGATCCAAACCCAAAGGCCGTCATTTGGCGCCTAAATGTTTGATTCAAGCTTATGCCGAACAAATTGGCGGCGACTCCCCCGTTGGGTTGTTTCATTTTTGTCCGTGACAAGCGAAAAATCGCGAAGAGAAAAGCCTTTGAGGAACTTAAGAAATCGGGGAGAGAAAAGCCTTTAATGAACGAAGAAACCGAGAGAAAAACCTTTGAGGAAGTGAAGAAATCGGCGAGAGAGAAAAGTTTTAAAAAGCTGAAAAAATCGGGGGAAGAAAAAACCTTTGAGGAAGCTAAGAAATCGGGGAAGAGAAAAAACCTTTGAGGGAAACTGAAGAAAAAGACGGAGAAAACCTTTTTAAAGAAGCTGAAAAAACGGGGAAGAAAAGCCTTAAGAAACTGAAGAAAACAGCAAAGAAAAGCTTTAATAAAAATGAAGAAAACGGAAGAGAGAAAAGCTTTTAATGAAGTGAAGAAATCGGGCGAGAAAAAGCTTTAAAGAAGCTGAAAAAATCGGCGAGAAGAAAACTTTTAATGAA
>CM031620.1:4876087-4878587 GCA_018398815.1 Conus ventricosus | reverse complement strand
CCCATGTTATTTCTAGGTATTCCTGGCAACATCATTGCTTGTGTTGTATTCTTTAAGGTGGGTTGTTCACGAGTCTCTGTTCACAAGAAAGCGAATATTGCAAATACAAATGAATTAAGGAATGAAAAGATACAGAGACAAATAGATTAATGAGGATAAATGTAATAACAATAATAATGATGATGATGATGATCAATAATAATGATGATGATGATGATGACGATCATGGTGATGATGATGATGATACTGGTATTTAATCAGCATGCCTTTGTGCAGACTTGAGCCACACGGTTCACAAGTTATCACTAGAACTCCCTCGAACTCAATCATATAGTAGTAATGTACTTCACATATGCTCTAGGAATAAACGTAATATAGAAAACAGTCCTAACCTGATCCATACACACTCAGTCAATATAGAAGAAATACCGTATCTACTGCTTAACATAGCGATACGGTTTCTCCTCCTCCTCCTCCTCCTCCTCCTCCTCCTCCTCCTCCTCCTCCTTCTTCTTGTTCTTCTTCTTCTTGTTCTTCTTCTTCTTGTTCTTCTTCTTCTTGTTCTTCTTCTTCTTGTTCTTCTTCTTGTCCTCCTACTCCTCCTTTTCTGCCATCGTCGTGGTCGTCGAACGCTTAAACAGGGATACATGTGGCTGTAATGAAGTCGCTGTCTGCCACACAGTCCTTAGTCCACAAATCCTCTCCTGGGTGGCGTGTGTCTGTGTCTGCCAGTTTACCATCTTTCACTCTGGAAACGTGGACAAATCTGGAAGACGAGTACAGAGACAGACAGACACACAGACAGGCACACAGACAAATACACTCAAAGAGTGCCCTATTTCAAATACACTTCTTTTTTGTTGTTATATATTTATATTATTTTCATTTTTTTTCAGCGACTTACGTCTTACAGCGCCTTGTTCATGTTTCACTTTCCTATCCTTCACTGGCTGCTTTGGGATTCTGCTGGTGTCCGTTTTTGAACCTTGGTGATGAGAATACCACAGAATTATAGATAGTGGTATATCTCATATGATTTGAAGGGAACACCGACACGATCAGCCATGTCTCGCTGATGAGTCAAAACAGCGGATGAATGGCATCCTAGCTGGCGATATGAATAGTTCTGATTTCAATGATGGTCCCCATCTAATCTGGTGAAGGTTTTTGCATTTATAATGTACCATCTTATTTTTCACCCACCCCTCAGTTTTTACCAGGCAATCAGAAAGAGAGATTCGGATTCGGATTCGGATGTTTTATTCATATAGGCCTTGACCCATCATGAAGGGGTGGGTGAACAATGATATTTCAATATATGAAACAAATACTCATGACTGTATAACAAATCAAACACGATCAATTTAGAACATCAAGAGGTAGCTGTTTCTCTAACGTAATGCCTTGTATAGAAACAAGGACAACTTTCGAACAAAGTCTGTTGAGGTTAATGACATCAATATAGTCAATTTAAACAGGGAAGGTTGTCCGTGAAATTGCCTGAATGAATTCAGTTCTAATGAAAGAAAACGAAACACCCGAAGGTGCTGGGGGAGGACCCAGAGAAGCACTGTCTTCACTGCCTTTAGAGCAGTCCTGTACCACCCTTGGAGGCCTGCGCTGTGTTGACGATGGGTACGGGCACGCACAGGACACTCATTAAGATATCAAGGGACATAACTGCTCCTGAACAGAGGTAAATTAGACTACAGGATGCAGCTCATAACAGCCTTAAAGTAGCATCCCATGGGTGAGTAGTAAGGACAGGGACTTCTCACCCCCCAAAGAAGGTGGCGGTGGAAGGTGGCGGTTGGAAAAAAAAAAAAAAAAAAAAAAAAAAAAAAAAAAAAGATGACATAATGATTTAGCGACTTTTTTTTTAAAGGACGAATCACGTGATCGAGGATGCTCGCTGATGACATCGCGAGATCGATGTGACTTCCTTATTGATAGACCCTACGGGCGATTGCATTGCGTTGCTGCATTCAGCTGTAAAAAAAACGTAAGATTTGTTATAGCGGACTCGTGTTGTTTTGTTTTTCTTTAGGCGTCTCCAAGGGTGACATCACATGCTGAAAAAAGACAGTCAGCTCCCTTGAAAGGTCCGAACTGTACCCGATGAACCCTTACCAGCTGAGCATGACTGACTCTTTAGACCGGTTCAAGACTAGTTAAAGAATGAAGTTTGGGGAATAGTAGGTGGTTTTGTTGTTGGTTTTGTAAAGTATTTATTTCTAGGTTAACGTTAAAGATGGTTACTTGATCAAATGGATCCAAGGTGGAAACATCCTTTTACCTGCGTTATTGCTGGTCCTACAGGAAGTGGTAAGACAGTATGGGTCACGCAATTTTTGAACTTTATAAGGACATGATGACGCCTACCCGAGAGGTTGTTGGATGTTATGGGCATGGCAACCTACCTACTCATACTGCAGTGACCTTAATGAAGGTTACAAACGTAGACAAACTTGGTAGTCTGATGGAGAATGGACAGACCGAT
>CM031620.1:4852481-4875987 GCA_018398815.1 Conus ventricosus | reverse complement strand
AATGTTATATGATGCCTATCGTTGGTTATTTTTTCAACCCTTGCAAAATGTTTGTTAGGAATAAAACCACCCAACATGGGAAAGATAGAAGATTCGCCAAAACTAGTTGCAACTTTATTTTTAGCTTTAACAACAAAAGATTATCTGATTAAAAAGCACATAGACAGTCTTTCGTATTATGATTATTTTAATTATTTTTTAGTTAATAAAAAGATGAGTGAAAAAAAGATTATCAATACGATTTACCATTCTGCTGTGATTAGCGGTCTTAGTATAGGCTATAGCGTGCTAGCAAAAAACATGTTTAAAATGAAGCCGGCTGACTTAGGAAGGTTAGACATTGAGGACGTTGTTAGGGTTATAGTTGTAATTACTGCAGGGATTGCGTCAAAAGACTTTCTTGTTACACAGGGGATTATCCCAGAAAATATTAGTTCATAGAAAGATTAATTCATAAGAAAATAATTTATAAAAAGATGGCGGAGTAGTTATGATGGTAGGAGGAGCTATTGTTAATGCCTTGGCCTTCTCTGGAAGCAATTATATGTTTAGTAAATTGCGGTCTGATGAAGAAAGAGAACGTCATAACAAGGCAATAGAAGATTTAGCTAAGGCAAGAGACGCTTATGAGAAAAGCCGAATTGCTCACTTAGACTTTATTAATAAAAAGTTAAGAGAACAGGGACATGCAGAGCACACATTTACAGACGTTGATGAGGCAATGAATGAGTATTACTTAATAACAGGAAAGAAGTTTCTAACAACACCGCCGCCAGAACTGTCTGACTTTTATGAACCATCAGAAGAACAGAAAATAGCAGAAATTGGTTTTATTGTGGGTGCTATGGGAGCAATCTATATTCTTGCACAAACAATCTAAAAAACAATTAAAAATACAATTAAAATACAGTCCTTCTTATGGACAATACGAAGTACAAAATATATTATTCTCCTAAAGGTTATTGGAAAGGAAAGACTGCTATTGAAAAACTGAGTAAAGCTGCTAGAGTGTCTGAATCAGATGCGAAAAACTGGCTTTCAAAACAAGCAATTTGGCAAATATATCTGCCCGCCCCAAAAGAATAATAAGGCCTAGATTTGTTAACTCAGTTCCAAATGACACCCACCAGATGGACTTGCTGTATCTTCCACATGAGAGAACAGTAAAATGTTCATCCTCAGCTCACCCAGCCTCACCCTGTTCGGCTGGGCGCCCTAGGATGAACATTTTACTGTTCTCTGACTAGTAAACCCTACAAACATACATACTGTGTAGGATTATCCGTTTTCAATACTAATTTACTAAAGTTTTCAGAGAGTAACGTAGGGGAAAGCAGCAGTGGCTGAACACGCCCCATAGAGTAACGTAGGGGAAAGCAGCAGTGGCTGAACACGCCCCATACGCAAACGGTGGGGCAGGTAAGCCTTTAATTGCTAGTTGCCGGCCTACCTAAGGACTTCGCACTATCCGATTACTGCAGAGACCCGCCATGGTTGACACCTGATTACTTACTACATTTTGAACCAACGCCAGTCTTTGTGTTGTGGCAATTAGACACAGCTATTCTCTCACTGACTGCTGGCTGAGAAGGACGCATTTACTGTGCTCTCTACTGTGCTTGGTTGTGTATATTTTAACAATGGATAACAGGTTTACTGAAGAACAGAATCGTACTATTCAAGATTACAAGTTTTACTTTAACTGCAGGTAAGAGTATTTATCAAAAAAGAACTAGGCGAAGCAATACAATTTTTTAACATAAAAAATAGCAAAAAACCCCCCTCCCTGAGCATGGCCGACTGTTGATTTAATTTTTATTTGCAGGCCTCACTTTGTGTCGACCATGCTTTCAGGGGGGAAACCCCAGGAGTATGTTTGCCCTGGGATTTTTTGGGTGGTGGTGGCTGGCCTCTGGTCTGGAATGGCTGGCACCGGTCTGAATGGTCTGGATGGGGTGAACTTGGCCCCCACGACTCTGGATGGGGTGAACTTGGCCCCCACGACTCTGGATGGGGTGAACTTGACCCCCACGACTCTGGTCTCACTCGAAACTCGAAACCATGTGACCAACTTGCGAAGGAAGCCCAGCCCTAAACTCAGCAACTCCAAACTCCGAAAGTGTGACGCCTGCGGTGGCCAATCGACCACCAATAGCGAGCAGTTGAATTCTTATATTTAAGGTTACTTTTGGTGGTGGTGCAATCCACGTGCACAGGGAGACCACTCCATTACTACTTTCGTGGTGCAATCGATAAAGCTGCGCGCGTGTGAGAGCGGCCTCCAGACGGGCGCCGTTGTGTGCGGCGTCTCATTCTGTGTGTGTTCTGTTTAGCAGCACACACTGTCACTCAGCTGCGGGGCACACTGTCACTCAGTGCGGGGCACACACTGTCGCCACAAAACACGGCTCACACAGAATGAGACGCAGCCAAGTTCACAATAGGCCACTGAAAGTATGATCGAGAACTCGTTCTAACATCCCCAAGGCTACACACACACACACACACACACTACCCAGCAAACAAACACATGCAGAGAGAAAGAGAGAGAGAGTCCAATACTATCTCCCGAACAGAACGCGTAAAACTGAAAAGAACAAAAACATAAACACACACACACACACACACACACACACACACACACACACACACACACACACACACACACATCACACACACACACACACACACACACACACACACACACACACACACACACCCCACACACACACACACACACACACACACACACACACACACACACACAAAACACTTCAGTAAGGCAGAGCATGGATATAGAACTCAGGGATACAGACAGACAGAAACAAAGACAGACAATAAGAGAGAGTTGAATATGCCAGCAAAGAGAGCACACACAGCGCTTATTTCCCTTGGACCGTTTCATGGAAAGTGTAGTTGCTTCAAGTTCTTAGTTAAGTTTTTAATCAAGTTGCCTCGAGTTCTTTAATTAAGTTTTTAATCAAGGCACCTTAAAGTTCTTAATAAGTTCTTGATCAAGTAGCCTCAAGTTCTTTAATTAAGTTTTTAATTAAGTCACATCAAGTTCTTAATAAGTTCTTGACCAAGTCACCTCAAGTTCTTAACTTAAGTTACCTCAAGATTGTAATTAAGTCATGCTTTAAGTACAACTAAGTTCTTATTCAAGTTAACTTATAATTATTTATTAAGTTCTTAAAGTATTATTGCATTGCTGAACAATTAAGTAGTGGGGAAAACAAGCGCAGGTCAACAATTCTTCCATCATTGTAATAATGACTTGGCAAATTTGGAGAGGAAAAATTAAAAAAAAATTTAAAAAAAAAATAAAAAGGGGGGGGGGGGGTTGAAGAAGAAGAAAATGGGAAAATGTGTACTGTAAATAGGAAATCTTTCACTAGCCGCACAAGGGAACCATCGCAATTCCTCTCAAAGGCAGATCTTTATGTATCGCCTGCTCCTAGGCCTCGTCCGCTGGATCGGACTCATCAGGGAGACACGTATTATTGCATCTGAAATGGATCAAAATGATCTTTTGTTGTTGGCGGTTTTGCTTGCTTTTTTGTTCTCTCTATATTTAATGGCAGAGATTGTTCGACTGCTTTGGGTTGTTGGTGTCTTTGTTTATATATTTTATAACCGTAATAACCGCCCCCAACAGCAGCAAGGGCGCCAAAAATGACAATTGTTTTAAGAAAATTCTGCGAAGACTTTGGTGGTGTAGGCAACCCTGGCGTTGTTGTAGGATTAACTTGTTCTGCGGCGTTTTTAAAGCAGCATTGAAACAACTGCACTTTTTCATTCTGTAACATTAATTTTGTTCGTTTGTTCCACTCTGCTAATTTTTTCCCTGCTGCAACACGTCCAGGATGAGGAAGCCTTTTAGAGGTCACTTTCTCCGCCTGGTTCAATGTTTTCTGATTCTGCTGATTTTCTGGCTCGGTCATTTTGAAGGGAAATAAAATCTATATGATTATATTAATTAATCCCATGATTAATGGCGATAACAATGTTCCAAAATCTGTAGTATAGATCACATCCTAGAGACTCTAATGACTTTGTTAAAACTGGATCCTGCGTTAAATCATACATAAAATCTTGTTCAGAATCATGGGAGCAAATCTACTGACTAGTTTAGTGTACAAACTAAGAACCGTTTGTCCGACGCTTTTTACCATTCTTGACCCTAGTTGCGCTTCATACCTGTTATGATACTTTACAATGTCTTGTGGCGACATTTGTTGAATCTGTTCTATGCTGAATTCATTTCCAAGGAACTGTTTGTTTTTTCCACATGCTGCCAAAGAATACAACCTTTCTTTTTTTTTGCATAATAGCTTGCTCATCAACCAGGTCATTTGTAATCATAAGTTCAGGAAGGTTTAGTAGATCATCGTGTGTTCATGTTTTTATTAATTATAATTATTTTGTTTTTAAAAATGAGCGCCGAAAAGACTGTTACCAATCTTGTTTACCATTCTGCTGTTATTGGAGGCCTAAGTATAGGGTACACAATGCTTGGTAAAAGCTTGTTAAAAATTAAACCAGCAGATCTTGGCAAACTAGACTTTGAGGATTCAGCAAAGCTAATTGCTATCATTGCAGCTTCGTTTGCTATGAAAGATTTTCTAGTCAAGCAAAAAATAATTCCTGACAGTATTGATATGTAAATTAAAAAAATACATTTATAAAAAATGGCTTCACTCATAATGATGATAGGTGGCACTGTGGTGAATGCGCTTGCTTTTAGCGGAAGTAATTACGCATTTAGTAAACTGCGGGATGAAGGCGAGAGAAAAAGACATAACAAAGCTATGGAGCAACTAGCTGCAGCACAAGATAACTATGAAAAGTAGAGAATTGAGCAGTTAGATTTCATTAACGATACCCTGAAAAAACAGGGACATGCAGCTTACACATTTAAAGATGTTGACCAGGCAATAAAAGAATATTATCTTGTAACAGGCAAACCAATCGAGACATTGCCCCCACCAAAATTCAGTGACTTTTATCAACCATCAGAAAAACAAAAGATGCAAGAAATCGTGTTTATCGTCTTTGGAATGACCGTTGTGTATTTTGTTGCACATAATATTGGCTGAATAAAAATGAACAAAATCTATTATTCGCCAAAAGGATATTGGAAGGGAATCACGGCAATAAAAAAGCTAAGCCAAGCAGCGGGAGTCAGTGAACAAACAGCAAAGGAATGGTTATCTAAACAAGCGATTTGGCAAATTTATTTACCTGCACCCAAACGAATACAGAGGCCACACATTGTGAATACAATACCGAACGACACCCATCAAATGGACCTTCTATATTTACCCCATGATACGATTAGACGAAAAAGATTTAAGTACGCCCTCACAGTCATTGACATAGCTTCAAGATATAAAGATGCTGAACCATTAACACAAAAGAGTGCTTCTGCTGTTGCTGTCGCTATACAACTGATATACCAACGAGGCCCCTTAACTTATCCCCGCATGATTCAAGTCGATGATGGAAAAGAATTTAAAGGTCGAGTGAATCAATTATTGTTAAAACATAGAGTAACCATTAAAAGAGGCATTCTGGGAGTTCACAGATCACAGGCTTTAGTTGAAAACTTTAACAAACAGTTATCTGAAAGACTTTTTTCCTACCAGTATCACAGAGAGCTGATTGACAATTCTCGCAACACAGAATGGGTTAGAAGACTGCCCTCAGTTTTGTGCGCAATGAATAATGAAGAATTTAAAGGGCTAAAACCAGTACAAGCAATCAAAAAACAAACAATAGATGTTGTTGAAGGAGAGTCTTCATCCGGCAAACTATTACCATTTGGTTTGAAAGTAAGGTACCTTTATTTACCGGCGGAAGCGGAAGGGGACACTCGCATCAGGGCAACTGATCCAGTTTGGAGTGTTGATCCATATGAAATAAAAAGAATTGTAAAAATGAATCCGCCCGTGTATTATTTACGAGAAACTGACACAACAAAACAACCAGCTCCTCAAAGATCTTTTGTGAAGGAAGAACTGCAGATAATCCCACCAGACACAGTTCCAGTTGCTTAATTAATTTTTAATTTACATAAATATATTTGAGTCTAAAATGGAAGCTCAGAACGAAGCAAGAATGGTAAAGGAAGAGACCTTGAAAATGATACGGGAATTATTTAATGCGTGTTCTGCTATTGGGGGAACATTTGCGAAGATTAATCAATGCATGCTAAACCATCCAGATCACCTACAATCCAAAATCCCAAATTGGGAAAAAGAATATCTTGAAATAATAAAAAAAATTCGAGCACATCAAGCAAACATGATAAAAGAATTAGATGAATTGGATGAAGATATGATTGATCTTATAACACTAGTTGATGAAAAATATAAACCCACCTGTTTATGCGGTCCTCCAGTGCCCGATTGCATATGAAAACTCTGGATTAACAAATACTCGTTTAGTGTTTGTTCTATCTAATGACTTCTTTGTTACAACTGTTGTGCTGATCTCATGTAGATTAGATCGTAGTTTTACGTTGTCATGATGAAAAGTCTTATTATCAAACAATGCTTCTTTGTAGTTGTCATGTGATATGTTTGACTGCACAACACTGCGAGATATTCCTTTTGCTTTCTTAATGGTTTTTTTTTGGCACGAAATGCTGTACATTTTTGACCTTAAACCAATAAACTCCTTAATCACCCTTCCGGATAATTCATCCTTCATCTTTCCTAAAACCTTCTTAATAACAGTTGAATGTAAAGGCGAATCTTTAGAGTAATCAGATGTATCATACCATCCCGCATGCCCTTTAGCTACTTCTAATTCCATGTCCTTATAGATGTCTTCAGAAGGGACATCTATGACAAAACTATCTGTATCTGTGTAAAGTACGAGGGTTTAAAGTAGTCATAAAGAAATTCTAGCATCAAAAGCTTTGATAATTCTAAAACAGTAAACCCAATAAAAACAGGTTTGTCCAATTTGACTTTCTTTTTTTTTCATCATTATGCCAAAAAGGTGATCATGAAATCTTCTAAAGTCCTGATAATTAGGTTTTGAAGTCAGCTTAATTGCCTCGTTCTCTTTGGTGACCAATCTGACATCTTTGCGCTTGTGCGGATTCTCCATAGTCTTTCCAAAACAGCTGTTGTTCATCAACTTGAAAAAGTCTTTTTCTGAAGCATCTGCGGATTTAGTTCTGAGATCAGTGTTCTTCATGATGTATGGTTTCATGAACTGTTCTTGATCGAAAGCAATTATACGATGAACAGCTGTCAACTTTAAACCATGTCTTAAATAAAATTGTAGAAGTCTGTAATGACAGACATAATTTTTTTTGCCGTGAAGATTAGGCACAAGTTTAGGCGGCTCTCTTGGATTCGTCTTTAGGCTTTCTGCTGCTAATGGGTAGTCATTTGTAGGTCATGGAGTTCATGAGGATATTCTAAGTCAACTTCTAGAATGTATCCACGCTGTTGATCTGACGTCAAACTGCTCAACCACTTTAATGCCTTTTGAATATTATTCGTACCGCCGCCTGTGTGCATTTTAAAGTTGCGTAGTGGAAGTGATTGCGCCATAGCCCAACCATACAGATTGTTTGCATCTAAATACATGAGATAGTTAGACCTTTTACTCGGATCATAATCATCTAGGTATTTGTTGTTTGCTTTACAGTAATGATGCGACGCCATACTAATTCCTCCACGCAATCCGTTTTCAATCATCTGAATCATTGGTAAATCTGACAATAAATCAATCTGTACTCCGTATATTTTAAGAAAGCATCCCAACTCATCCCGGGCGCAGAAATGTAAGGGCGGGGGACCAGGCGGAAATTGTTTCATGCGGTTTTTCTGAAATTTTTAAAAAATTTATCCGCCAACAAACATGTATCAGCTTTCAAGTAGGATCATGATAGTCTCCCATTTTTTTAAAAATTCTAACTTTTTGCCATGAAATTGAGCATGCTGGAATTCAGAATCGGGGGAACCCCTTTTCCCTTTTGGGACTAAAAAAGAACGCTTTTTAAAGGCGGAAGTGTATCTTCACAAACCTTCCCCCAACGGTCATGTACTAAATGGGGGGTAAAGGGCCCTTTCAAAAACAAGAGTTGGGTCATAAAAAATTTTTCCCTGTTTTTGGGCGGGGCCCTTTAAGGGGACTAGCCGCCCCTTTTAATGTTTCCCATCAGGTTTTTTGCATAGGTAAAAAAAAGGGACATGTTTTTTTAAAGTGAAACCATTTTACTTTTCGATGACGTGCAATGCTTGACCCCCTGAAGGCTTTGGGTTTAAATGCTTGCAATATAAGATGAAGTGTAACCCTCGCAAGTTTTTTTTTGGGGAAAAAGAAGATGGGCGCTTCCATGCCCCTTAGGATCAAACTTTATTTTGAAGTTTCCCGTTTTTAATGGGGCTGCCCCTCTAAATTTTCCCCGAAATGGGGACAGGGTCTTTTTACCTCGGTTTTCTCGGCGTTGATGAGAGACCTAAACCCCCCAAATCCAACAATGTGGGGCCCAAAAGCCATACTGTTTTTGGGATCTTCAGGAGTCATAATAATGTCTGAGGGGATTCAGTTCATTAGAACAGGGGGTTTCGCCCCTTTCATGCGTTTAAAAAAAAAAGGGTATTCTGCGCATTGGGAACCCCTATAAAATGGGCTTTAAAGGGGCTCCACCCCGACCTGACAATAATAAAGGGCCCAAATGAAAAAACTGATGATTATCTTTTAAGAATTTTTTGGGAAGTTTCTGGGGGGTTTGGGCCCCTTTAAAAGGGAAACCCAATAAGCGACTAAAAGGGCTGCGAAAACAAAAATTTGGGGAAAATTTTTGAAAGCCGTTTCCAGTTTTTAAAAATAACTTTAGTTTCCAGGGGGGGGGTGAAATTTAGTACTGTTTTACGTCAACTGGGCTGAAAACCTTGTTTATTATTTTTCATTTCGCGGTTGAAAAGATGGAAACCCTTTTTAAAAACATTTTCCAGAATTTTTTTTGCATGATTTTTTAAAAGTATGCTGCTTTTTTGTTTTCATTGTGCTAAAAATTTTGAAATGTTGAGGAAACCCCTGCTGGTGAAAACATCAGTAGTAAGTCCCCATGGCTTTTGTTGGGTCCCCTATTTTTGGGGCTGTCTTTAGAAAATTAATAGGCACCAAATTTGTTTCCTCACCCATTTTATCCCAATTAACTTTTTTGGGGGTTTTGTTTTTTTCTTCAAACTGATCATTTGATCCACACTAACAGGAAAGGATTTTCCAAGTGAATTTAAAAGATCTTTGTGTAGGGTTTATATTTAAAATACTCTCTCTCCCTTTTTTTGGGGGGGCGTAAGGCAGCCTTGCAAGAACCCCACCACTTTAAAACATTTGTTGTCTAATTTCCTTTATGTTTAAAAAACTGCTTTTTTTGGGTACTAATGCGGGAAGGGAGGGGAAAATTTAAGATTGCCTACAACGGCTCATACTTAGCCTTTTTTTAATCTAATTCTAAGACTTTCGCCCTCTGCCCAAACCCGGAGCCTCTCTTTTGGGGTTCTTCAGGGGCCAAATAAAAACTGTGTAAGCAGTGGTCTGCCCAACCGGGCTTTAAAATTTCCATTCGAGAAAGAATCCTGTTGCCCTAGTTGAGAAAAAGGGGCGGAGTTTTTTCTTAATTTATTGTTATTTTGGTCTTTTTTAAAAAACACTAATTTGTACTTTAACTGGCGGGCCCTTGTTATTTTTCCTGGAAATTTTGGAAAAATTAGCATGAACAACACTTGCCTGAAAGTTTTTTGGGAAATCAATGAATTCTAATCAATTTCTTTTAAAAGTTTTTTGAAAAAACGTTCCCCCTCGAGCATTCCTTAAAAACAATTCGCCCTTGTCCTTCTTTTTGTTTTTTCCCAAAGTTAGTTTCTTTTTTAGCTCAAAATTTTTTTTTTTAAATTAAAAAAAAAATTTTTTAATCAAAAATCAATTTCAAGGGTTTTTTTTTGGGGGTTGGCCCCTTAAACAAAAAGTAAAAAACCCCCCTTTGATGTTTTTTTAATGTGACTTTTTTGAACAGGGGGTTTAAATTTTTTCTTTTATTTTTTTAAACTTTCCTTTTTTATCTGCTGGGGTTCGGCTTTTGGAAAAAACTTCCCCCGGGCCTTTTTTGAAGATAAATTTTTTTTGTCTTTTATAGCCCATCAAAATGGGCTTGAAAAACGAAAAAATTCTTCGTCCGTGTGTTTGAGCCCAACTGGGCGCTTTATTTTTTGTCATTTTAAAAGAACTAAGTTTAGCTGTTATTAGTTTGAACCATAGCTGGGGTTGCTTTTGGAGTTTTAGTTTTTAATTTTTTTTGCCGCAGCACTTAAAAGCAAAATAAAAACACGGGGCCAAGGCAATAGAAAAACCGCCTAGGGGTAAAGCTGCGGGTGCCCCAAAAACCCTGTTGCAAAGGAAAAAACCCACTTTTTCCCTGGTTTAAGCATTTTCATTTGGGATGTTCAGTATTAAATATGAAACCCGCATTAAGGCAGCAAAAATTACCTTCTTTTGGGTTTTTTGCTGAAATTTTAAAAGGGTCCTGCTCTATTTTCTTGCTGCTTTTGCGTAATGTTTGTTAATCGGGGTTTTTTATGTGGGGGGTTTCCCTATTCTCTTTTTTGGCGACCCCCTTAGGTACTTTTGGTTAAGGCAAAAACAGGCATGCTTTTTTTAAAATAAAAAAAATTTAGCATTTTTAATATAATCTAATTGGTTTACCTTTAATATTCAGCTGCGAATCAGATATTAAAAACCCAAAAGTGCTTTTTAAACGGGGTTTTTCGTCTTTTTTTTCTTTGTCAATTTTTAATGTTTATTACGTCCCCCTAACAGTTTTTTCCCCCCCTTTCCCGTAAGGGTTATCCTCGTTGCCCTTTTTTCAATCCATAACCGTTTTTCGTTTTAAATAATCTTCGAGTCTAAAATCCCTGAAGGGTTGAAACTTTAGAACAAAGGGCTTTCTGTTGGATTTTTTTGCTTCCCGCCTCCCAAAAAATTTTTTATTTCCCTCAAAAGGGGGATAAGGTCTAAGCCCGCAGCTTTGATTTGGGTTTGGACACCTCAATTGTACATTGCACTTTGGTTTTTTTAGGGTTTTAAAAAACTTTTTTGGTTTGGGCTGTCAAAAAGGGCTTCTCTTCGGGACAGGGAATAAAATGCCTTTAAACGATTTTGCTAGCACTAAAAAATAAAATTCCTTTTCGTGTTGCCCTGCTTTTAGTGGGGTGTTTGAATGGGGGATCCAAATCTTTCGTAATATATTGCTATTTTTTTAATCATATCGATGGGGCAATCAACTTGCTAAAAAATTGTGTCGCGAACAAAGGGAAATCTAACGCGATGTCAAAATACTGTAATTTGCTGTGGTTCTTTTTGAAATTTTTTAACCCATTTGGGATTCATTAAAAGTTTTGTTCATATGACAAACTGTCTTTTTAATTTCTCCTTGAAAGTATGGGCCCTGCCCACTTAACAAACCCCAAAATCCAAAGGGGGGAAAAAACAATTTCCCCCCGCATAAATTAAAAGCTACATTTCTTTTTGCCGTCTTTGCATCTGCGGGCCCCCTATTCTATGTTTTAGTTTTTCATTATTTTTTGATTTCCCTTTAAAACAAGATCATTCCTTTCATTCTCGGCTAGCCATTTGATCACAAAGGGGTTTAAAAAATGTCTGCATTATGTAAAAAAAAATATTTTTCTCCCCCCAAGTTTTATAGAAATTTTTTTTTACGATTGCCCGCCCCCGTTCGGGACAACTGTCCTGTTTTGGGGCTGTTGAAAACGAGTTCCCATTTTGAAAGTAAGGGCGCGAGAAGGGCACCAAACACTTATCTGCTTTCCCAGGGTTGGGAAAACGACGTAAGGGAAATTTTATCTGCATCAAAAAGTAGATTTGGGTTATTTGGAACAATAATATTCTGTTTATTTCCCTCAAGGGTAAAGGGTCTTTCAGTCTTCTATTTGGGGGCAAAATTGAACCATATGTTTGGAAAATTTTTTTTTAAAAAAAAAAATTTAAAAAATTTTTTATTTAAAAACCCTGGCGGGAATTTAAGGTGATGAAGAATTTTGGGGCTTTTTTATCCTGAAGACGACACAAGTTTTTAAAAGACTCCTTTTAAAACAGCGTCGCTTTATTTCACTCATTGCGGGGGTTTAAATTTAAAAGAAAGTGGGATTCCCGAAGACGGCCCCTGAGTGAAGTGTTTCCTTTTAAAACAGCAAACGCTCAACGGCCTCAAAGTGGCCTGAAATAACAAACCAAAGGCCAATCATTTTAACCCAAAAAAAGGCCCTAAAACCCCCGCCTTTATAGCCCCTGAAGGGTTTTTGAAGTAAAAAGGGGGCCATTTGTATGTTAAAAAACGACAAAGGGCTGCGGGTTCCGCTTACAGATAAACGAGATCCGTCAAAGTTTGTGGGCATGGAAACAATTAGACAAAACTTAAAGGGGGCGAACGAAAACGCCTTGGCATTGTTAAACCAAAATTTAAAGGGGTGGAGGCCGTTTCTAAACTTCAAAACACACGCCAAGAATTCCCAACAGATAACCAAAATGCAAAACATGGAATTTCAAGATTTAAGTCAAGCAGCAGACAAAATAATAGAAGCAGACAAAAAATAGAAGCAGAACCCAGTCTTTCAGAAGAAACAGCATTAAAAACTATTCACGATCCGCCGCTACCCATAGAAGAAATAAAATACCGTGGTCTTTCTTAAGGCCCTCAAAGACAAATTAAAAGAACTGTCAGAAAAAATGGATAACTAAATGAGCATATAGAAAGAGAGAAAAAAAACTCCTGAGGCTGATGACGCCAACTTAGGGCCTGATATTAAAGAAAGAATAACCCAAAGACTAAAGATCTTAAAAAAGAAAATCGCAATACAAAAAAGGTTATACTATCCAAAATCAATTACGATCTCAAGCAACCAGAATAAGAGAACTATAGAAAAATTTATATAAGACAAAACGCTAGCAGAACGAATCCAAACGCTGTTTAGAGAGCAGAGTCACATTAGCAAGCGTTATAACAGCTTTAGGATTTGCAATAAGTACACTGTGATGGCTATTACAGGTGGTGGTAGTCCCGGCCCGTGCCTCCACCGCCATCACCCTCCGCCTGATAAATCATGGTAAAAAAACAGCTTGATCATCTTGCAAGTTTATTAAAAAATTAGCTGGTAAAGCCGTGGGCGCTTTACCTGGAATATTAGGGGGTGTTGTTAGCTGCTTTTGTCTACTGCCGCAAAGTAGTTGGCTTTATGGCCGAGCACTTAAGGACATTAGTTCTCTTAATAGTTGGGTTAATATTTAGTAAGATAAAGACCGAGTAACCCTATGCCAGTTAATACAACAACAAGTGCCGTCTTTTCATATTCATGGTCCCTCGCGAACAGAGACCGCGCTTCAACGGTTTTTGGGCTTTGGACCTTGGGGATTGGATGGCTATTCTTGGGGGTTTTGTTTACTGCTTTCAATATTACTGCTCAGAATTTATTTCGTTTTTCCCGACCTTCTGTTCATTGCCCGCCACAAGGATTTCGTTATTGTAGTTTATTTTACGCCTATCTGGATCTGGTCAGAAGGCAGCCATGTATAAACCAGTGCCAACAGCAAAGTCTACTTTCGATCTTGCGTATTGTAAAACATTTTGGTACCTTTTTAACTTGAAGGTAAATCCAACTGTAGAATTAATGGCGTCCCTCAAATTTTCTAAGTATTGTTTTTGTGCATCAAAAACCCGTAGAAGGTCAGTTAGCTCGATCTCGTTTGCGCTTGCGAACCTAGCAAACACCAAACGTAAGTACGAACAGAGTCGTTTATTCGTTCTATTCCTGCTCTAGTTAGGGGCCCCTTTGAAGTGTCTAATATAAATGTTGTCCCATGCTGTTTTATGCTCTTTCTCTATGGACCCGAGGTGAACAGTTGTGCCTGAAGAGAAAGATGTGTAAGGAGGGTCCCAGTCATAGTTATACTTTCTGTGCACGCCCCAAAAATAAAGGGTGCCTAAGCCATGATTAAGATCCGACTTTTGTCTAAAGTCTGTCTCAACATTAATATTGAATTCGTTACAGATCCTTTCAAAAGCCTTCATGTCTATTCTGTTGCTGAATGGATTAAACGGTTTGTCATTTGGCAATGGCGCTTGCAGTTCAGTCAAAATACGTCTGAAGGTGTAATAGAAATGAAATCTGTACACTGACCTCACCAAAGGATCAGGATGATTTAAATGATCAGCATACGACACTCCGCACCCAGTTGATGCACAAAACACAGCAAAGTTTAACTGGTTCTGATAAAACTGCATCGGATGACTAAACCACACTTTCGGGATGCGGTCGTTTTAATAGGAGGGTTAAGATATCTGTTTAATGGCGTACTCACCTTTACTTGAAAGGCGTCAGACTGAGTCACAGAAATGTCAAGAGTATCAGTTGCTATATTTTTAAGATTGTAGTGCGGCCCAACAGAATATTTTGCGCCAGTATATTTGAATGCACTCATTTTTATTTCGTTTAAAAAATGTTTATAACAATAACAACCCAAGACCGTCCTTCGTTTTTAGAACATGCTATTGATAACAATTGCGGAACCAAAATGGTCGCACTCCATGAAATATTTTACAAAGTCGTATGGTTTAATATAAGTGAATCCAGGAAGAATAATACGATTCTAAAAGTTGACAAAGCAGGAGACAAAGTTAGCCAGTTAACCATACCTGATGGTTATTACGAGTTTTGCACACTACAAAAAGATATAAGTAACTTCAACATTACTCTCAAACGTGACGATGCAAATCTAAAAACAATGTTAACATTCAAGCCTGAAAAAGAAGTAGTACATTACCTTTTTGATGTAGAACTAGCTAAAATATTAGGCTTTGCAGCTGACAATCATAGATTTACAGTTAAACAAAACAAAACTACTTATGAGGGAAAAAATCCGCTCAATCTTGCATTACATTCATTACTCTATGTTCATTTGGATGAGCTGAGCACTGATGAAAACTTATATGATGGAAGGCCCTCAACTGTTTTAAAAGCTCTTCCGCCAGAGAAAACTGCATATTGCGATTAGAAATTAGACAATTCCATAATTTACAGTTTAAAAGATTAGTTTGTGGGAGGGTCGAATCATTTAATAAAAAATCAAAGACAAAGCGGGGAAAGATGTGAAATGTGATAACCTACACATTGTTTTAGAAATAAAATAATTAGTTGTTCTAAAAAATGTCGCGTGGACCAGAAGTTACATTAGCGCCTGTAAGATGTATAACCTTAGAATTAAAAGACCTTGCAGACGTTACGGACTTTGAACAGAACGGTGAGATAGGCGCTTTGTATGGTTTTGAGTACACTAAAGATGGTGATTATAAACGTAAAGAAGTAGGCGACAGCAAAAGGTTTCCTAAACTAGAACAACTGCGCAATGTAGAAGCAAATAATGCTGGCCTGTATGAATATAAAATAGTTCGAAAACCTGACAGCAAATGGCATTTAGAACCATATTTAGAATGGGACATAAAATTTGAATTCATAAGCCCATTTACATTTTTTAGCCGCCAAAAAAGTTTCAGAAAAGCACTCAACTCTGGCCCTTTACATGTAAGTCTTATGCCAGAGGACAATAGTCGAAAAGAGATTGAAATAACGCCGTATGGGAAAAAACAGTACATCCTCCACAGAAAAGAAACGGTTTTAAAGGAAGCTTCTACAAAATTACAGTTCTTTCCAAGCAGAAAATTAGGAGACACGTTCACAATAATATTTGAAATTTCTGTCTTAAAAGATGTGGAGAGGGGTGGGGTTGTGGGCGTTAGTGACGCCCTTATAAAAGGAATTAATATTAGCTGGCAAAACTTAGACGTTAAACGTCTTAAAGTTACCATCGTCGTTCTTCACAATGGCGAGGATATTAAGGTTATAACAACAAGCGACAAAATCAATGTTGTCTTAAATAGAAACAATCTCACAGAACTGAATTGGATTAATATTACACATTTAGGCCTTATAGGGTTTTATTATACTGAACAAGTTTTGACAGAGAGTATGATAAACATAATAACTGGATTAGATTAAATTCTGTTATAAACTATGGAGCAGTTAAACTTTATGACAAAAACTCCTCATTGTTCATTGATTTGTGGGCAGACTGGTTGTGGAAAAACAATATTTATCCTCAACCTATTACAAACAGTTTATCGCTATAATTTTGATCATATTGTAATTTTCTGCCCAACACTTAAATGGAACAAAGCATATCATGATAGAAGGTTTATATGGGCAGATGATGAAATATATTTAGTTGATCCTAGCAATAAACTAAGTGAGTGTTTAAAACAGTTTTATAGGCTGTTTGAAGGAACGCAGACACTATTTATTATAGATGACTGTTCAGCAGAAAGAGACATAGTTAAAAAAAGAAACACTTTATCAAAACTGGCTTTCAGTGGAAGACATGCTGGGATAAGTGTGTGGATTTTATGTCAAAAATATAACTCAGTTTTAAAAGACTTTAGAGAACAGTTAAAGACTGTAGTTTTATTTCACATGAAAGACAGAGACTCATTTGATGAATGTTTGCGTGAAAATGATGTTATTGAAAATGATCAGGAAAAACACAGGATTAAGCAAAAACTAAAATCTAAAAAGTTTAGTAAATTAGTATTGAAAACGGATAATCCTACACAGTATGTATGTTTGTAGGGTTTACTAGTCAGAGAACAGTAAAATGTTCATCCTAGGGCGCCCAGCCGAACAGGCTGAGGCTGGGTGAGCTAGGATGAACATTTTACTGTTCTCTACATGACAAAGTTAGAAGAAAAAAGTTTAAGTATGCTCTAACAGTTGTTGACATGGCTTCAAGATACAAAGACGCTGAGCCTTTAACGGATAAAAGCTCAACTGCTGTGGCTGTGGCTTTACAACAAATATACATGCGAGGCCCATTAAAGTATCCTAGGATGATTCAAGTTGATGATGGAAAAGAGTTTAAAGGCTCTGTAAACCAGCTGTTTTTAAAACATCATGTTACAGTTAAGAGAGGGATCCCAGGCAACCATCGATCACAAGCCCTAGTAGAAAACTTTAATAAGAATCTAGCTGAACGCCTGTTTACCTATCAATATCACAGAGAAATTATGGACAGAACGCGTAACACAGAATGGGTTAGAAGGTTGCCAGCAGTCTTACGTGCCATGAACAATGAAGAATTTAAAGCAACAGGCCTTAAACCAGTAAACGCAATCAAATTAAAACAAATTAGCATTACTGAAGATGTGCAGGGGGCTCAAAAACTCTTGCCGTTTGGGCTAAAAGTAAGATACTTGTATGCTCCTGGAGAGGCTGAGGCCGATGTTAGAATTAGAGCCACAGATCCTATATGGAGCGTAGACGTATATGAAGTTGAAAGAATTATGAAAACAGACCCTCCCGTATATTATTTAAGAGAGACTCTCTCTTCTAAAAAGCCCGCCCCTAAAAGATCGTTTGTTCGCGAAGAGCTGCAAGTTGTCCCGCCAAACACAGTGAGTTAACAAAAAATAGTGTTTATTTTTTGCTAAACCCTTAATTTTTATGTCTCTGGAGAGAATGTAAACATCTTTGTTCACGATCACCTAATCTTATCTTGCACGTAAGCCCCCATTTTAAAGTAACGATTACGTCGATTTTTAGAGGTTTTTGCATGTTAATTTTGTTTGTGAAAAGGTGTTAATTTTGGCCAAAACTGATATGAGAAGGACGTGACTTGGATGTGAAAAGGGGGGTTTTCGTGCAAGATAAGATGGTGAGCTTGAACGAAGATATTTACATCTCTAATGGACATTAAAAAAACCTCCTGGGGCAATGTACGAGCAAACATTCAAAATATCCTGTCTATTCCAAACAAGATTTTGTCAATCAAGCAGACAATTGAATTTGGATTATTTACTTCAATAGAGGTAACAAAGGGATGAATTAATGTTTTGTTAAACAAATTATACCTCCAGATTGTCTCCCTTGTCTCATAAATTTAACTGCAGGCTTACAAAATATTTTGTATCCAATAAACAGATCATAACAACATTCCTCTATGAATGTCTCAGGTAAACAAAGTCAAACTGATACAGAAACGAAATAAAACCGGAATCAACAAGTTTTGACATTAAGCCTTTTACATTCCATTTAAAAAAGCAAACGGTTTCTGTACAGTAGAAGAAACCGTGCTGATCGTGTATTCACACGTGGAAACCGGTCGGCAGCTCTGCAAAACAGGTTTGCCTCGACGAACAGAGTTCACGTGTGACACTGCACTGCCACCAGGGACCGAGAGGTCTACCGGTGTTATGTCACTGAGGTTCCCATTTTCTGTGCAGTGTTTTCATCATGTGGCCGGCCGACTCCCTATCTCGATTCGTTCAAGTTGCCATGGGTATCGGGGACGTCCTTTCTGCCATCGATGATTAAATGGTCAAAAATCATTAAGGCTTTTCCCGTCAGCTCTGCCTTCTTGAGATAGGAGAGAGGCCACGTCTGATTTCCCTGACATGAAAAGAGAAATCCTCTCCAACAAAGATGTTACTGCCCTTCAGTTTTGCTTAGGCCTTAAGAATTCTGAACTTGTCTTTATACGATGAGCAGCAAGCTATGACAGGAGAGTTATCTTTTGCATTTAACCTGTGTACACGGTCAAATCAATTTCCCGTGCTACGTCCAATTTGTCTGAAACCAGATCGAGTAATTTCCCTTCACATTGTTCATTTGTCTCAGTTTGGTGTCTGTGATACCCTACAAAATAAGATCATTGCGCTTGGACCGACATTCGGTTTTCCTTTCTAATTGCTCTACTGTAGCTAAAAGCTCGGAAATTTTTCTCTGCAAGTCAAGTTTTCTTTCCTAAAATTCCCTACCTCCCCGCAGATCATCAACCCCACTATGCATAGCAGCAAAGTGATTGTAAAGGTCCTTTAGGTTGTTTTCCATTTTAGGTTGTTTTCCATTTCAGCAACCTTACAGTCTAGCTTGTTCATCACGTCTGCTATGGTGGGTTGCTGGGGAGAAAACGGAGTCGTCTGCCCGGCGTCCAGAGAAGCCCCGGTCCTGTCCGTGCTGGTCCTCCGCCTGTCGTGGCACTCTGGCTGCCCATCCTCGACTGCCGCACGCCGGTGGGTCCAGGGATCCGCTCGACGTCCCCGCAGCGAAGAAGCAAACTGCCCCAGAACAACAGAATGAGGAGCAAACCTAGGGTGACACCGGCAGCTCTGGCTCGCGTGTCAGCATGGCGACTCGTTTTGCTGTTTTCTCTGTGGCCCTTTTCAACATGAAGTTGACGTAAATAGGCAAAAAAAGGAGCCACAGGATGCCCTGAAGACGTGGGGCAGACGGGGGAGGAGGGGGAGGAGGGGGTCGCTGAAAGCATGGTGTCTTCGTCTTCAGTACTTGCTGACGGAAGTACAGGGTCCTGCTCAAGTTCAGTCCTCTAACGTTGAGAAAAACAATGAGATAGTGTCAACAGCGATTCACACGCCACAAGCGGTTACCGCCTCCCTAATCAGAGGAGAGAGAGAGAGAAGAGAGAGAGAGAGAGAGAGAGAGAGAGAAGAGAGAGAGAGAGAGAGAGAGAGAGGAGAGATTGACAGAAAGATAGACAGATGGTGTGCATGTGCGTGCGTGCGGGCGAGCGAGGGCGCGAGCGTGCTTGAACAAGAGCAGGAATATTAAATTATTCAGAACCACATTGAAGACATCGCTCCGTCATGCCTCAGCTGAATCTTCACGTTCTTTAAGCAGGCATTCCACAAGCCCAGCATCACCATGGTAATCTTCGGGTTCTTTAAGCAGGCATTCCACAGGTCCAACATCACCATGGTAATCTCAGGTTCTTTAAGCAGGCATTCCACAGGCCCAGCATCACCATGGTAATCTTCAGGTTCTTTAAGCAGGCATTCCACAGGCCCAACATCACCATGGTAATCTTCAGGTTCTTTAGGCAGGCATTCCTCAGGCCCAACATCACCATGGTAATCTTCAGGGTCTTTAAGCAGGCATTCAGAGGTCCAACATCACCACGGTAATCTTCAGGTTCTTTAGGCAGGCATTCCACAGGCCCAACATCACCATGGTAATCTTCAGTTCTTTAAGCAGGCATTTCAGAGGTCCAACATCACCCATGGTAATCTTCAGGTTCTTTAAGCAGGCATTTCAGAGGTCCAACATCACCATGGTAATCTTCAGGTTCTTTAAGCAGGCATTTCAGAGGTCCAACATCACCATGGTAATCTTCAGGTTCCTTAAGCAAGCATTCCACAGGCCCACCACACCATGGTAATCTTCAGGGTCTTTAAGCAGGCATGTCAGAGGTCCAACATCACCATGGTAATCTTCAGGTTCTTTCAGCAGGCATTCCACAGGCCCAACATCACCATGGTAATCGCAGGGTCTTTAAGCAGGCATTCCACAGGCCCACCATCACCATGGTAATCTTCAGGTTCTTTAAGCAGGCATTCCACAGACCCAGCATCACCATGGTAATCTTCAGGTTCTTTAAGCAGGCATTTCAGAGGTCCAACATCAACATGGTAATCTTCAGGTTCTTTAGCAGGCATTCCACAGGCCCAGCATCACCATGGCAATCTTCAGTTCTTTAAGCAGGCATTCCACAGGCGCAACATCACCATGGTAATCTTCAGGTTCTTTAAGCAGGCATTCTACAGGCCCAACATCACCATGGTAATCTTCAGGTTCTTTAAGCAGGCATTCCACAGGCCCAGCATCACCATGGTAATCTTCAGGTTCTTTAAGCAGGCATTTCAGAGGCCCAACATCACCAGGTAATCTTCAGTTCTTTCAGCAGGCAGTTCAGAGGTCCAACATCACCATGGTAATCTTCAGGTTCTTTCAGCAGGCATTCCACAAGCCCAACATCACCATGGAATTCTTCAGGTTCTTTCAGCAGGCATTCCACAAGCCCAACATCACCATGGTAATCTTCAAGTTCTTTAAGCAGGCATTCCACAGGCCCAACATCACCATGGTAATCTTCAGGTTCTTTAAGCAGGCATTCACAGGCCCAGCATCACCATGGTAATCTTCAGGTCTTTAAGCAGGCATTCCACAGGCCCAGCATCACCATGGTAATCTTCAGGTTCTTTCAGCAAGCATTCCAGAGGCCCAGCATCACCATGGTAATCTTCAGGTTCTTTCAGCAAGCATTCCACAGGCCCAGCATCACCATGGTAATCTTCAGGTTTTTTAAGGCAGGCATTCCACAGACCCAGCATCACCATGGTAATCTTCAGGTTCTTCAGCAAGCATTCCATAGGCCCAGCATCACCATGGTAATCTTTCAGGTTCTTTAAGCAGGCATTCCACAGGCCCAGCATCACCATGGTAATCTTCAGGTTCTTTAAGCAGGCATTCCACAGGCCCAACATCACCATGGTAATCTTCAGGTTCTTAAGCAGGCATTCTACAGTCCAACATCACCATGGCAATCTTCAGGTTCTTTAAGCAGGCATTCCACAGACCCAGCATCACCATGGTATCTTCAGGTTTTTTAAGCAGGCATTCCACAGACCCAGCATCACCATGGTAATCTTCAGGTTCTTTAAGCAAGCATTCCACAGGCACAACATCACCATGGTAATCTTCAGGTTCTTTAAGCAGGCATTCCACAGGCCCAACATCACCATGGCTATCTTCAGGTTCTTTAGGCAGGCATTCCACAGGCCCAGCATCACCATGGTAATCTTCAGGTTCTTTAAGCAGGCATTCCACCAGACCCAGCATCACCATGGTAATCTTCAGGTTCTTTCAGCAGGCATTTCAGAGGTCCAACATCACCATGGTAATCTTCAGGTTCTTTAGGCAGGCATTGCACAGGCCCACATCACCATGGTAATCTTCAGGTTACTTAAGCACGCATTCCACAGACCCAGCATCACCATGGTAATCTCAGATTCTTTAGGGAGGCATTCCACAGGCCCAGCATCACCATGGTAATTTCAGGTTCTTTAAGCAGGCATTCCACAGACCCAGCATCACCATGGTAATCTTCAGTTCTTTAAGCAGGCATTCCACAGATCCAGCATCACCAATGGTAATCTTCAGGTTCTTTAGGCAGGCATTCCACAGGCCCAGCATCACCATGGTAATGTTTCAGGTTCTTTAAGCAGCATTCTACAGGCCCAACATCACCATGGTAATCTTCAGGTTCTTTAAGCAGGCATTCCACAGGCCCAACATCACCATGGTTAATCTTCAGGTTCTTTAATCAGGCATTTCAGAGGTCCAACATCACCATGGTAATCTTCAGGTTCTTTCAGCAGGCATTGCACAGGTCCAACATCACCATGGTAATCTTCAGGTTCTTTAAGCAGGCATTTCAGAGGTCCAACAAAACCATGGTAATCTTCAGGTTCTTTAAGCAGGCATGTGAGAGGTCCAGCATCACCATGGTAATCTTCAGGTTCTTTAAGCAGCATTCCACAGGCCCAACATCACCATGGTAATCTTCAGGTTCTTTAAGCAATCATTCCACAGGTCCAACATCACCATGGTAATCTTCGGGTTCTTTAAGCAGGCATTCCACAGGCCTAACATCACCATGGTAATCTTCAGGTTCTTTAAGCAGCATTCCACAGGCCCAACATCACCATGGTAATCTTCAGGTTCTTAAAGCAGGCATTCCACAGACCCAACATCACCATGGTAATCTTCAGGTTCTTTAAGCAGGCATTCCACAGACCCAACATCACCATGGTAATCTTCAGGTTCTTTAAGCAGGCATTCCACAGGTCCAACATCACCATGGTAATCTTCAGGTTCTTTCAGCAGGCATTCCACAGGTCCAACATCACCATGGTAATCTTCCGGTTCTTTAAGCAGGCATTCGACAGTCCAACATCACCATGGTAATCTTCAGGTTCTTTAAGCAGGCATTCGACAGGCCCAGCATCACCATGGTAATCTTCAGGTTCTTTAAGCAGGCATTCCACAGACCCAACATCACCATGGTAATCTTCAGGTTCTTTAAGCAGGCATTCCACAGGTCCAACATCACCATAGTAATCTTCAGGTTCTTTCAGCAGGCATTCCACAGGTCCAACATCACCATGGTAATCTTCAGGTTCTTTAAGCAGGCATTCCACAGACCGAGCATCACCATGGTAATCTTCAGGTTCTTTAAGCAGGCATTCCACAGGTCGAACATCACCATGGCAATCTTCAGGTTCTTTAAGCAGGCATTCCACAGGTCCAACATCACCTGGTAATCTTCAGGTTCTTTAAGCAGGCATTCCACAGGTCCAACATCACCATGGTAATCTTCAGGTTCTTTAAGCAGGCACTCCACAGGCCCAACATCACCCATGGTAATCTTCAGGTTCTTTAGGCAGGCATTCCACAGGCCCAACATCACCATGGTTAATCTTCAGGTTTTTTAAGCAAGCATTCCACAGGCCCAACATCACCATGGTATCTGCAGGTTCTTTAAGTAGGCATTCTACAGGCCC
>CM031620.1:4847873-4848981 GCA_018398815.1 Conus ventricosus | reverse complement strand
AAACAGTTTATCGTTATAATTTTGATCATATTGTAATTTTCTGCCCAACACTTAAATGGAACAAAGCATATAATGATAGAAGGTTTATATGGTCTGATGATAACATATTTTTAGTTAATCCTAGCAATAAACTGAGTGAGTGTCTAGAACGCTTTTTTATATTGTTTGAAGGAACGCAGACACTATTTATTATAGATGACTGTTCAGCAGAAAGAGACATAGTTAAAAAGAGAAACACTTTGTCAGAACTAGCCTTTAGCGGAAGACATGCTGGGATAAGTGTGTGGATTTTATGTCAAAAATATAACTCGGTTTTTAAAAGACTTTAGAGAACAGTTAAAGACTGTAATTTTATTTCACATGAAAGACAAAGATGCATTTGATGAATGTATGCGTGAAAATGATGTTATTGAGAATGATCAGGAAAAACATAGGATTAAGCAAAAACTAAAATCTGAAAAGTTTTGTAAATTAGTATTGAAAACGGACAACCCTACACAGTATGTTTTTTGTAGATAATCGTTATTTTTTGGTTACTTGTCAGAGAACAGGAAAATGCAGCTTCTAGGTCACTTTCGCCCGAAAACTGGTTGAGGGCGAAAGTGAGTTAGAAGCTGCATTTTCCTGTTCTCTTACGGTAACAACAGACAGTGATAAAGAAACATACATAGGGATCACGGCAAACCATTTTAAAACCAGATATGCTAACCATAAACAGTCCTTCAAAAATGAAAAATATAAAAACCAAACAGAACTAAGCAAATATATTTGGAAGCTTAAAGATAAGAAAATAGATTACAACATATCATGGAAAATTATAAAAAGAGCAACACCATACAACAACATTTCTAAAAAATGCAACTTGTGTACTACAGAAAAGTGGCTGATATTATGTAAACCCCATCTAGCATCTTTGAACTCTAGAGTAGAAATAATAAACAATTGCAGGGATAAATGGAAATCCTTGTCAGTGCACCATTCCTGACACCCCCCCCGCCGCCCCCCTTCCTCCCCCCCACCTGAGCGTGCCCCCAAAGAGATATAAAAATCTGCGGGCCACGTGCTGCACGCGCAGAGCTCAGGCGCCCACACGCCACACCATATAAAA
>CM031620.1:4795373-4842873 GCA_018398815.1 Conus ventricosus | reverse complement strand
AAAACAGCGGATGAATGGCATCCTAGCTGGCGATATGAATAGTTCTGATTTCAATGATGGTCCCCATCTAATCTGGTGAAGGGTTTTGCATTTATAATGTACCATCTTATTTTTCACCCCACCCCTCAGTTTTTACCAGGCAATCAGAAAGAGAGATTCGGATTCGGATTCGGATGTTTTATTCATATAGGCCTTGGCCCATCATGAAGGGGTGGGTGAACATATTTCAATATATATATGAAACAAATACTCATGACTGTATAACAAATCAAACACGATCAATTTAGAACATCAAGAGGTAGCTGTTTCTCTAACTTAATGCCTTGTATAGAAACAAGGACAACTTTCGAACAAAGTCTGTTGAGGTTAATGACATCAATATAGTCAATTTAAACAGGGAAGGTTGTCCGTGAAATTTGCCTGAATGAATTCAGTTCTAATGTTCCTTAAGGCTGGACAGAAAGAACAAAAATTTAATGGATTTCATTTTCTTAGACTCTTTATAAAGTGTACACAGCAGATCATTGTCATCAACAGTGGCTTTGTGTCTAAACTAAGTCTTATGAACTGCCAGTTCTGATATTCCAAATCTGAATTTGGTCATGGCATACTTTAAAGTTAAATAAGGTTTCAAATGATGAAAAGGGCAAACATGTCTATAGAAATCAAACGTTTCACTATATTGCACATGATTTGACCGTCTTTGCCAAAAGCAGTCAATCAATCGTTGACGATAGCAACGTATGAATTGCTTAACACTACCAACACCTTGTTTTAACGATACAAAACCAGAACCATATTCAAGGAGAAAAATACGTACTTTACTTACCAAATTGTTTTTCCCTACAGCACACAGACCATATAACATGTTATAAGCTTTGCGTGGTAATCTGCGCTCCTGCATGTGAAGTAAACTCAGCCAATAACGGATGCATTTAACCGTTAAATATATGTACAAGGGGAATCTATTAGTCTCACCATAAATAAGACCATTAGGCGTTCGCCTGTCTGCACCCCAAAACCTTTTTAATGCAAACAGGTGCAGAGATCTAATCCAGACCATTCAGACCCATAGTGTACAATTAGCTGAATTTGACTATCAAACAACTTGAAAAATACACACAAAGACGTATTCGTGAGGATATACAGCTTTTTCGTGATACTGAGCAACACATGTTTGGCCCTGCTGGCAAGGGGTGCACCCCGATAGATCCCCGCACCGATAGATCCCTAACCCGAACCCTAACCCTATCCCTTTGCGGGGATCTACCGATGCGGGGATCTATCGGTGCGGGGATCTATCGGTTCGGTGCAGGGATCTATCGGTGCGGGGATCTATCGGGATGACCCCCTGGCAAGATCCTTGCACGCACTAACAAAACTCAGACGTGTAGAGAAAAATACACCCAAAGATTTATAAGCAACCACAACAGGCATGGGAATACAACCATAAACCCCCTTTCTCTTGCACTCAAATAACCACCCATTCGAAGTACAAAAATGTTACTTTTGGACAAATTAAGCTTTAGTTGGAGAGAAGCAGCTGCACCATGTAGACTATTCAGTTGAGTTTGTAAACCAAAAACAGTTTCTGATGTCAAAACCACATCATCCGCTAATAAAGGAATGAACAACTTAAAAGCATCCAAAGTCAGCAAAGCCCTAAGTTTTCCATTGTTGATCACTTCAATTGCTAGCTCATTGATAAAGTGGGAAAATAGAATAGGACCACAAGCATCACCTTGCCTCACCCAAACTCTACAGTTAATGCAATCTGTCAGTTTATCACAGCAACGAACTCTAGCCCTAACCACCTCATACATGCTTCTGATACATCTGTAAAGTTTACCCTTCATACCATTTTTTAATCATCATTGGCCAAAGAAGATTTCTATTGATGGAATCGAACGCTTTTTCAAACTCTATAAAAGCGGTATACAATTTTCGATTATGAGAAAACTGCTTCTGAACAAGAGCCATCAAAGTAAACATGTGGTCAACAATCGAGTGCCCCTTTTTGAAGCCAGCTTGGTGATCACCAGTAATGTTGTTTTCCTCAATCCACTCTTGCACTCTGTTATTTATTATCATTCCAAATATTTTACTACTTATGTAACTAAGACAGATACCCCTATAATTGTTTGGATTATCAGCGCCTCCTTTTTTTTTTAAAGATAGGTATGATTATTGACTCCGTCCAGTTATCCGGAAACATACTGTCATCAAACAGTTTATTGAAAAGATTCAAGGACAACTGCACAATCTGGGAAGAACAGTGTTTGAACAGTTTACCAATTATGCCATCGGGGCCCGCTGCTTTACGTTTTTAAAAAAAATGCCAATAACACTTCTTCTTCACCTATGGGACGGTTCATATAGACATCAGACTCATCTTCAAACCCCTCTTGATTTGGCTCATTGTCAGTATTTAACTCTAACAAAGCTTGAAAATGTTGAAACCATATGTTAGTTGGAATGTTATTTCTAGGCTGTTTCCTTTTTGGCGACATCTTATGAACTATGGTCCAAAACTCCCTCTGTGAATTTATAGATGCTACTGACTTATCTGTTAATGATTTATCATATTATTTCTCTTTTCTCTTAAGTAAATGTTTATACTCACGCCTGGCTATTACATACACAGTTCTATCAAAGTCTTTTATTGTGCGGCGACTTATTCTCAGTAACCTCCTAACCTTTCTTTTATTAAGAACACATTCTTGATCATACCAGTCCTTTAATACCCTGTCGTGACCCTGTATACGTTTTGTCATACATCAAGAACATTTCATTATACATTCATTAAACATATATTTAGTGCATCGTTAATATCAACATCTATTGGACTTATGGCAATATCAATACTTTTACTCTCTTTTTCATCACATAAGATATTACAAAACAAAGAAGGGCATTCATCATTCCAGACAATGTTGTTCCTATAACATCGCCTTGACCTTTTTTGCTCATATATACTAAGTTTCCACAAGGAGAAAGAACATGAAATGATACAGGAAAATGATCAGAATCTATACGTTCTACAACCTGTAACTCACAAACATCGCATAACAGAGCAAAATGATCATTATGAAATAGTCGTTGATATTGCTCCCTTCGTGAGGAACATATGTATAGCAACCTTTTAGGTCGCCTTTACACATACCATTTAGGATACACAAGTTCAAAGCAGTGCACATGTTTATTAACGATTTCCCGTAATTGTTTAAATTTGTATCTTGGGAGAATCAGTTACTATGGAGAGACTGACTAGCGTGCCATGTGTCAAAACATTAAACCCGGAAAAATCCCGAGAAATGTAAGAAGTTATACCATTTAAGTCACCATTTAGAATGATGTAAACACTATTTGTTATCAGTATGTCAGTTAAACATTCTTCCAGTGAACTTATGCCATTATCATCGAAATGGACATTAAAAAAACCTCCTGGGGCAGTACGAGCAAACATTCAAAATATCCCTGTCTATTCCAAACAAGATTTTGTCAATCAAGCAGACAATTGAATTTGGATTATTTACTTCAATAGAGGTAACAAAGGGGATGAATTAATGTTTTGTTAAACAAATTATACCTCCAGGCTTACAAAATATTTTGTGTCCAATAAACAGATCATAACAACATTCCTCTATGAATGTCTCAGTTAAACAAAGTCAAACTGATACAGAAACGAAATAAAACCGGAATCAACAAGTTTTGACATTAAGCCATTTACATTCCATTTAAAAAAGCAAACGGTTTCTGTACAGTAGAAGAAACCGTGCTGATCGTGTATTCACACATGGAACCGGTCGGCAGCTCTGCAAAACAGGTTTGCCTCGACGAACAGCGTTCACGTGTGACACTGCCACCAGGGACCGAGAGGTCTACCGGTGTTATATCACTGAGGTTCCCATTTTCTGTGCTGTATTTTTCATCATGTGGCCGGCCGACTCCCTTTCTCGATTCGTTCAAGTTGCCATGGGTATCGGGGACGTCCTTTCTGCCATCGATGATTAAATGGTCAAAAATCATATAGGCTTTTCCCCGTCAGGTATTGCCTTCTTGAGATAGGAGAGAGGCCACGTTGATTTCCATGACATGAAAAGAGAAATCCTCTCCAACAAAGATGTTACTGCCCTTCAGTTTTGCTTTGGCCTTAAGAATTCTGAGCTTGTCTTTATACGATGAGCAGCAAGCTATGACAGGAGAGTTATCTTTTGCATTTAACCTGTGTACACGGTTAAATTCAATTTCCCGTGCTGCGTCCAATTTGTCTGAAACCAGATCGAGTAATTTCCCTTCACATTGTTCATTTGTCTCAGTTTGGTGTCTGGTGAAACCATACAAAATAAGATCATTGCACTTGGACCGACATTCTAAATCATCCGCTTTTCTTTCTAATTCCTCTACTCTAGCTAAAAGCTCGGAATTTTTCTCTGCCAAGTCCAAGTTTTCGTTCCTAAAATCCCCCCCCCCCCCCCCCCCCCCCCCCCGCAGATCATCAACCCCACTATGCACGCACAAACTGATTGCCCAAGTCCCCCCCCTTAGGTTGTTTTCCATTTCAGCAACCTACAGTCCAGCTATGTTCATCACGTCTGCATGGTGGGTTGGCTGGGGAGAAAACAGAGTCGTCTGCCCGGCGTCCAGAGATGCCCCGGTCCTGTCCGTGCTGGCTGGTCCTCCGTCCTGTCGTGGCACTCTGGCTGCCCATCCTCGACTGCCGCACGCCGGGGGGTCCAGGGATCCGCTCGACGTCCCCACAGCGAAGAAGCAAACTGCCCCAGAACATCAGAATGAGGAGCAAACCTAGGGTGACACAGGCAGCTCTGGTTCGCAGTGTCAGCATGGCGACTCGTTTTGCTGTTTTCTCTGTGGCCCTTTTCAACATGAAGTTGACGTAAATAGGCAAAAAAAAAGGAGCCACAGGATGCCCTGAAGACGTGGGGCAGACGGAGGAGGAGGAGGGGGGGGGGGGGGGGGGGGCGCTGAAGGCATGGTGTCTTCGTCTTCAGTACTTGCTGACGGAAGTACAGTGTCCTGCTCGACTTCAGTCCTCTGACGTTGAGATAAACAGTGAGATAGTGTCCACAGCAATTCACACGCCACAAGCTGTGGTTCACGACCCCCTAATCAGAGAGAGAGAGAGAGAGAGAGAGAGAGAGAGAGAGAGAGAGAGAGAGAGAGAGAGAGAGAGAGAGAGAGAGAGAGAGAGAGAGATTGACAGAAAGATAGACAGATTGTGTACATGTGCGAGCGTCCGTGCGAGCGCGGGCGCGCGCCTGCTTGAACCAGAGCAGGAAGATTAAATTATTCAGAACCACACTGAAGACATCGCTCCGTCATGCCGTCAGCTGAATCTTCACGTTCTTTAAGCAGGCATTCCACAGACCCAGCATCACCATGGTAACCTTCAGGGTCTTTAAGCAGGCATTCTGCAGGCCCAACATCACCATGGTAATCTTCAGGTTCTTTAAGCAGGCATTCCACAGGCCCAACATCACCATGGTAATCTTCAGGTTCTTTCAGCAGGCAATCCACAGGCCCAGCATCACCATGGTAATCTTCAAGTTCTTTAAGCAGGCATTCCACAGGCCCAACATCACCATGGTAATCGTCAGGTTCTTTAAGCAGGCATTCCACAGGTCCAACATCACCATGGTAATCTTCAGGTTCTTTAAGCAGGCATTCCACAGGCCCAGCATCACCATGGTAATCTTCAGGTTCTTTAAGCAGGCATTCCTCAGGCCCAACATCACCATGGTAATCTTCAGGTTCTTTGAGCAGGCATTCCACAGGCCCAACATCACCATGGTAATCTTCAGGTTCTTTAAGCAGGCATTCCACAGGCCCAACATCACCATGGTAATCTTCAGGTTCTTTCAGCAGGCATTCCACAGGCCCAGTATCACCATGGTAATCTTCAGGTTCTTTAAGCAGGCATTCCACAGACCCAACATCACCATGGTAATCTTCAGGTTCTTTAAGCAGGCATTCCACAGGCCCAACATCACCATGGTAATCTTCGGGTTCTTTAAGCAGGCATTCCACAGGCCCCACATCACCATGGTAATCTTCAGGTTCTTTAAGCAGGCATTCCACAGGCCCAACATCACCATGGTAATCTTCAGGTTCTTTAAGCAGGCATTCCACAGGCCCAACATCACCATGGTAATCTTCAGGTTCTTTAAGCAGGCATTCCACAGGCCCAACATCACCATGGTAATCTTCAAGTTCTTAAAGCAGGCATTCCACAGGCCCAACATCACCATGGTAATCTTCAGGTTCTTTAAGCAGGCATTCCACAGGCCCAACATCACCATGGTAATCTTCAGGTTCTTTAAGCAGGCATTCCACAGGCCCAACATCACCATGGTAATCTTCAGGTTCTTTAAGCAGGCATTCCTCAGGCCCAACATCACCATGGTAATCTTCAGGTTCTTTGAGCAGGCATTCCACAGGCCCAACATCACCATGGTAATCTTCAGGTTCTTTAAGCAGGCATTCCACAGGCCCAACATCACCATGGTAATCTTCAGGTTCTTTCAGCAGGCATTCCACAGGCCCAGTATCACCATGGTAATCTTCAGGTTCTTTAAGCAGGCATTCCACAGACCCAACATCACCATGGTAATCTTCAGGTTCTTTAAGCAGGCATTCCACAGGCCCAACATCACCATGGTAATCTTCGGGTTTTTTAAGCAGGCATTCCACAGGCCCCACATCACCATGGTAATCTTCAGGTTCTTTAAGTAGGCATTCCACAGGCCCAACATCACCATGGTAATCTTCAGGCTCTTTAAGCAGGCATTCCACAGGCCCAACATCACCATGGTAATCTTCAGGTTCTTTAAGCAGGCATTCCACAGGCCCAACATCACCATGGTAATCTTCAAGTTCTTAAAGCAGGCATTCCACAGGCCCAACATCACCATGGTAATCTTCAGGTTCTTTAAGCAGGCATTCCACAGGCCCAACATCACCATGGTAATCTTCAAGTTCTTAAAGCAGGCATTCCACAGGCCCAACATCACTTGTTATGATAACTCTCCCGTCACTTATTATGATAATAATAATAATAAAGGTGATAATAATATCAATAATACGGATAATAAGCATGGTAACAATAATGATGAGAATATAATGATAATTATTATAATTAATTTAAATGTCGTTCAATAATAAATTAATGATGATTGATGATGATAATAATTTGTTAACGTTTGATGATGACGATGGTGATAATGATGATGTGATGCATGATGATGATGATGATGTGATGATTGATGATGATGATGTTGATGATGATAATGCATGATGATGTTGATGATGATTGGATGACCATGATCCTCATCATCGCCTATTACCCCTCCTGGGTACTGACCGCAAACCCAGGACTTCCTGGACATCTATGTCCTGGGCTCTTTTCTCCAGCTGGTTCCAAGTATCCCCTGTTCCTGCTGGTCTGTCTTCCTAAGTCCTGTGACAGGGGTTCCTTGGCCGACTCCTTTTCGTTTTCCTTGGGGGTTCCTTGTTAGGGCTTTTGTCTGGTGATGTTGCTTTGCAGGGCTTCCGCGGTAGGTCCAGTCCAGCCCAAACGTCGTGTCTTGATTTCCTGTTCTGGGGCAGCTGTTTGTTCTCTTCAGGCTCGTTGTTGTGATGATGTGTGGCCATCGGAGGCGGATGAATCTGCGCAGGCAGTAGTCGGTGACTACCGCACTTTTTGGTGGTGGCAACTGTTAGTCTCCAGGTCTCGCTCCGTACAATAGACCTGCTTGATGTTGGTGTTGAAGCGCTGGCTTTGGTAGTTGACTGACAGTTTTTGGGGCTCCAGATGTACCGTAGTGTACGAACGCTTGCTCTGGCATTTCGATATTGCCCTTGGACGTCCCCGGCGTCTGTGCACCCCTGCTTGTCGATGACACACTGACGATAGGTACAGCTTCTATTCCTTAGCATTCGCTGTCACCCCTGATCGTGTGTGCTGACAGTGTTGGCCTTGAATCTATGCTCTTGCCTTGATGGGTTTTCGAGCCCTATTGTGCTGAATGTGGCTGCTCCGTTGTCGTCTTCTCTTGATATGATGTTGAGGTGAGCGAACGTGATGCCCAGTTAATCTTATAAAATGATAATGATGATCATGGTATTGATGATAACAATAATAAAAGAAAATATTAATGATAATGGATAAGGTATGTTGATGATGCTCGATGACAATGGAAATATACATGCTTGTACCTCCCACAATGGAAGCTCAAAGCGTTTAGTAAAGAGGGCCTAGAAAAACCCACGTAGTACTCATCACAATCACCACACACATTCTCACACTCAAACACCACACACACACCACACACACACACCACACACAACACACCACACACAACACAACAAACATCTCCCACACACCCACACACACGCACAACACCCACCTCACACACACACACACCACACACACACTCACACACACACACACACACTCATGCTCTCTACAGATTGCGCAAGAACAATGAATATTCTGAATGCATGACTCATACAAATAACATGTTGTTGTAATATATGTTCAAGAGGTTCAAGCGCCTGGAAAACGGAAAATATGTTTATCTTGTTTTGTACACTTTGAACCAGGCAAACAGTCTGCAGAGATATATTTTTGGGAGAATCGTAACTGGAGTGATGAGAACTCACTTTTACAGGGTACTTTTCCTCAGTAATCAGTATTTTGAATTAGGTTTTCGACTTTTGGAAAAAGAAAGGGAGACTGCCTGTCACTTTTGGCGGAAGCAGCGGATGCTAAGAGGGAGAGAGGAGATGAGAGTGAGAGAGATGGAGGAAGAGGAGAGAGAGAATGGAGAGAGAGAGAGAGAGATGAAAGAGAGAGAGAAGTTGTGAGAGAGAGAGAGAGAGAGAGTGAAGATGAAGAAGAAGAAGAAGAACAAGTATGAGAGAGAATTGAAACTCTCAACAATGTATCGTAGGCTGGTATACCATTGATCTAGGAAATGTGAATATCTTTTAACCTTTTCAATCAAGGTGGTTTTGATTGTTGTGAATTTCAATCGGTTTACTTTCGTATTCTAATTTTCTCTATCCCAGTACACATCGATAGGTAAAATGTGGATCCTTGTGGACCGACCGTCCACAGAATTTATAATTTTAGATTACTAGTAAAGTGTCCTTGTATTATAGGACAATGCGGGTACGTTGGAAACTATTTCTTGGACGTAACCTTGCAGTCTCGGCTCTTGAGATGGCTTTGGAGCAAAGATAAATTGATTTGACACATTTGTGTGATGATTGTCCACACGGACAGAAATGTATTAATTTTGATGTGATGATTGTCCTCACGGAAGAATGTGTTATTTTTGATGGGATGCATTGTCCGCACGGAAAGAATGTGTTATTTTTGATGTGTGAATGTTCCGAAAGAATGTGGTACTTTTTTGGTTGACTGGAATGAATATTTAGATGAGAAACTGTAGTTTGTGACCAGAATAGTTTGTTGTTTATGTCAGCCAAAATGCGGGTCTGCATGACCTGGAAAAGAAGTTTTTGAAATGGGCGAATGACTTCAGATCGTAAGACTAGTTGTTTTTGTTTGCGAGAACATATTAACCCTTGTATTAAAAGGGGATGTCTTGTGAATTACACTTGCCAAAGGAAAAAAAAAAAAAATATTTTAAAAACTCCCTGTATGAAAAGAAGGGAGAGGTGTATAAAGAGACAAGACAAAAAACGTTTTTGATAATCGGGGTAAAAATCTAAAATTGTATCTGGTTTGTTGTGTTCAGGTTGGAAGCAGAGGAGTCAGATGTGTTGTTGATGTGGGAATGAGAGGAGTCGATGTGTTGTTTGATGTTGGAATGAGATGGAGTCCGATGTGTTGTTCTCACGTGTGGGGCCGCATGTCGTTCTGTGTGCATTGTGAGGTGTGTGCATGTGAGTGTGTGCATGGGGTACAGTCGTATGACCAAAGAGCAATACCTTCTTGATATGAAATCATTTAACACTTGGAACTCTGTTACAACAAGATGAATGCTTCTTCCCATAAAGGACATCTATGAACAGATGATGAACTGAAATTTGTCTCCACAAATACACCCAACCGCCAAAGAACTGGGTGTTCTATGTGGTCCGCTTCAGGTCTGAATCATTTTCGCTGAGTGGCACGGGTTGTTGGGCTATTTATATGACTTCTCACATAAAGCCTTGCTCATGGTCCTACCCCAAAAACTAATAGATAGAATTTCGGCAAGGAAGGAATGATTCTGTTCTCTGGCATTCCTGTGCCTTCATTATTTTATTCCCTTAAGACACAGATGATGGAACACATGATAGACCCCCAATCTTGTATCTTGAGCATTGTTTAATTGGGCCCAATGTATCAAATATTTTGATTTCATGACAGTCCCTGCCATTTTGCATGCGAATTGTAGATTTCCTGATACCACTGGTCTGCTGTAGACAAAGATTGGTATGTATGTTAGGAAGCTCTTTGTGATGTGCATCATTTACTGCTTTTGTTAACTTGTAGCTTCTCGATGACCCGGTGATAACAAGCACTAGCTAGTGAGCGAGGAAACAGAGGACAACATAAACGTCCTCCATATGGAAGCATACGAATCTTGATTGAAGATTCTAAGCACAATGCTTGTGTAAATCGAGTAAGATCTGACGTGAACGATACACAAGTTTGACTGAGGGACACACATCACACAAGCGCGCGCGCGCGGCGCGCGCGAGAGAGAGAGAGAGAGAGAGAGAGTGAGAGAGATGCAGAGAGAAGAGAGAGAGAGAGATGAGAGAGAGAGAGAGTAGCGAGAGAGCGAGAGAGAGCGAGGAGATAGAGAGAAAGAGTATAGATGGCTATGATATTAATGAATGAATGTGTTGTGTCATGTCTCCAGCAAGGTCTGTCAGACGGGTTAACAAGCCCTCTTCTGGCTGGCCGTGGACTGACTCAGCTACCTCATCCTATTCTTACTGCGGTACCACCAACTGTTTTTCTTACGACCAGGATCCTTATCAGAAAATGGATCACATTTCTGAACGTTACTCGCACCATTCTAATGGGTCCAGTATTTCTTGCAGCAATCTCATTGTGGTCATGAGCGTGGACCGGTGTCTGGTCTGTTGTCTTTCCAATCAAGGCCAAGAGACTGCGGACATAAGGTAAACTTTCAAAGAGAACAGAACGAAAAGTAGAGATAGTGTAAGTGTATTTAATGATCATGTATGATAATAGCTTGGAACAGCTGAGCCACTCACAAGACCATAAAACGTGCGCTCGAAAACATCTGTGAAGAGTTTAATTTTCGCCTAACCCGGTGTTTGAGGTACCGGTATGTTTCTTACATATTTAATGCTCATTTTGTTTGTTAGTTTGACTCGGCTGATTTGGTTTGATGTATGTAAACAAAGCCAAACGTCTTGAGTATAGACATACAAGAACAATCGAGGCTATCTGCATTTGTTACTGTTCTTCCATACACTTGCTGACTATTATTCAAGATCGAAAGATGTGCCAGTCTCGATAAATGTAGTTTGTGTTTATCATTTCTCAGTTGTTGTTCTCTGTGTGGAAACTCTGATGTCAGTAGAGTTATACAGGCGAGCGTGGAACATCTTCTTGAGGGATGTTACCGTGATTGTTCCGGTGCTCTGTGCTGGTCATATCTGCCAGGCATTCGGTTGTGGTGAGCAGTTTCGTTTGGAGTTACGGGTATTTGTTTCAACATGGGAGCAAGCGTGCCCATATTGTTTGTGATTTACATTTTAGTGTTGTCCGATTATTTACCTCATTTCAAGATCTCTGTTCATTTCTGTGAAATCGAGGTTCCTGTATTTGTTACTATTGGACCATGTTGTAATTCTTGCTATATTCCAGTGGTTGAAAAGGCTGTGCCGCAGTCTCGAAGAAAATGATTGATTTGAGTTTTGTTAATTTCTCCGGTTGTTTGTGGTTGCTGTGTAGAGGTGTCCGGATGCAGAGTATACAGGGCCAGCGTAGAGCATCCATTCTATGGTTTTGTTTTTTGTTTGTTTCTGGCTGTCATATCTGCTGGGCGGTGCAATGTCAGTAAGCAGCAGTCGTTGGAGCTATGGGCGTGTATTTGATTTCATCATGAGAGCAGCGTTATCCTGACTTGTTTGTTGAAAATGTAACTGTTCTGAATTGCAGTGATTGTTATGCGTTCTGCATGATTTACATTAATCGATACCAATCCATTGCGGACAGGTGCTATGAAGAGATGTCGTTAATAATGTAAGAAACATATGCGTATGTTAAAAGCAAATAAATAAATAAATAAATAAATAAATAAAAAACCCACAAACGACAAGAAAACCCTACTGAAGGAAAAGAAAAATAGACTATTAACGAACCCAAAAGTAAAAAATGCACAACGTGCCGTAACCTGATTGGTATCATGGGTTACGAGGCACGGATGTGGTGGTTTTAGTGTTGGTTTAATGTTTTTTGTTGAAAGAGGTGTTTTTCCCCCAGGACATTCTATTATTTTTGGCAATTTTTTGCAGGCCAAAGAGATGACATGCGTTACCCTAATCACAATAACAACTGCAGTGGTAATTTTCTTGTAGTACGGTTATCAACTGTAGATGGCAAGAATGGATAAAAGAAATCACATCAGTGTGAGAATTACGCTGGGTTCAATAAAATTGCTACTACAGCATTGACCAACTGTTTTTATCCTCATTAGCATTCAAACAGAATGTTTTCTTACAGCGTCAATTACACGTAGCCTTTATAGTTGTTAGGAAAAGCGTTTAACACTAAAAACATTAAGTTTATCTTGCTTATTATAATTACGAATGATGTATCAATAATGATGATGTAATATAATATGATTATCATGGCACTTAATTTAGTCATAAGCCCTAAAGCGCTTAAAATACAGAAAATGTAAAAAAAAACACAAAATAAATGAAAACAATAGTAAGAAGATGACATTGCTATAAGTTACCATACACCTGCTAACAAGGGTGCATATTGGACCCCCACGCACAGACAGACAGGGTCGAAGACAGACAGATGACAGACCCGACGGACACAACACACACACAAGCACGCACGCAGCACGCACGCCCGCACGCACGCACGCACGACACGCACGCACGCACGCACACTCACTCAACACACACAACACACACACACATCACGCGACCCCACATAATATACATAATGTGTTATTAGACGTAAAGTGAAGACTAACCACACACCAACACACACCCAACGCATGCACGCACGCACGCAGCACGCACACACACACACACTCACAACTCTTGATCCCACACACACTGTCTCACAAACGGCACGACAGAACAACCACAACCACCAACACACCACACACAACACACACACACACACACAACACACACACACACCCCCACAACACCACACAGAGTACACACACACACACACACACACACACACACACACACACACAACACACACACACCACACACACACACACACACAAACACAAACACACCACAGTCTAAATCAATTTGCAGGAAGGGGAAGAAAGAAAATGTGTAGATAGAGTGAAGAGGGTAGTTTTAAGAGATGCCTTGAGGCAGACACCCCGAGAGTTTGAAATACGCAAAGATATTGGGAGTCTGTTCCCAAGACAAGGACCCTGAAACAAAAAAGACGATCACCATAAGTTTTGTTCGAATATGAGGGCGATTTTGAGCAGTGCGTTGTCGGTAGAGAACGCATACAGCTAGAAAGAAATAGAGATGAGGAGATCAGGAAGGAGGGAAGGAGCTCAGCACAGAGGCTACGATTCCTATGAATGGCAGGAATTGATAATCGGGATTTTTAGTTAAATCGTAACAAGTTCCTGAAGTTCGTAACTGATTCACATTTGTTCATTAGTCAGTTCTTGCAATTATGAGCATCTGAAATTCTGGGGCAAAAGTTTTGTGTTGTTCAAAAGTTTGGGCACGATTTCTCCGAATAAAAAAAATCTTAGTCAATTCTCACAAAATCGTCGTTATTTCGTCTGTATCATATCTGAGTCCTAAAGCGATGTGCGATCAGTTCCTATGTAATCTTAACTCATTCTGGGAAATCGTTGCAGCGGTGTCTTGACATCGTAATAGGCTACGAATCTGTCAAGAATGCCACGAATGCACGCGAAGCAATCAAAGAAACAATTAGATTGTCCTACGAATTTACGATAGGGTAGAATCAAGGTACGAATTGCAGCAATGTCAATGAACCATGTACAGCTTATTTCCACGTCGTTGTTCAGAGTGCCTGGAAGATCTGATCTGTGGCCCCAATATTCCGGTGCCATTTCACAACGTTATGCCCCTGGAAATTCTTTAGTGGGCCACCCATCTCATTGTCCAGCCCCTCCTGCCATTGGGTTTCATGGAGAAAGTAAACACACATAAACACAAACCCCCCACCCAACACCCCCCCCCCACCCACACCCCCCCCCCCCCCCCCAAATAAAATATGACCCCCCCCAAAAACGTTCGGAGGGGGAAGCATCCAGAATGAAGTAGAGTGTGTGTGTCTCTGTCTCGCCCTGGGCATTATAGGTTCATGTCAGGAAAGTTTCTGGTGTTGTCGTCGATGCATCCACCAGTTTCTGAAGCACAATCAGTTGTCCGTCGGGATTGACCTTCTCCACCAGTGTCTTTCCAGATGAACTTGTAGCCTGAATCACTAATGGCAAGAAGGACCACAGAGAAGTAGCTTTGTAATTGTAGAAGACATACTGCCTGTGTTATGTGCCTTCCTGAGAGCAATTATGCTCGCCATCCAAGGCCCCAGGGCATGAGGGAACATTCACCTGTCTTGGAACTGCTGGGCAGGCTTTCCAGTTCTCCTGGGTCGTGGCAGTGGCATGACTTCATCCTATCAGTTCATGTAGTTGGCTGACCGGACTTCCTGCACATGCATACACAGGCTGTAAGCCACATCTGAAGTCTGACGGAAGGGTATGGTAGGTCTCCTGTAGCATGTTGGGGCTCTGGGTCAGCTCATTGAGGCATCAAGGGCTGGTCTCATGTGGGTAATTTTTCCCTCTGGATACATGGGCCGTTCCCCTGTTGAGTAACTATAAACAGGTGGGGGGGCAGTCTCACTTAGTTGGTCAATGGCATTTTCATCTTCCCCTCAGCTCCTGCATTCAGTTCTGCTATAGTTGCCCATACTCTAGTTTTCTCGTGGGTCAGCTTGGTTGACCCCCCCCCCCCCCCCCCCCCACCACATGGGGGGCCCTTCTCTTCTTCGAACCAGTTCTTTTTCTCTTATCACCAGGCTGTGTTATACCCAGTTCAGGGCCAGAGCAATAGATGCTTCCGTTTGCAATCCTTTTGGATCTGATGCCCTGCAGGGTGAGGGACTTTTCTATACTGTATTGAGGGAGGAAACTTCACGAATTTTCATGAACAGTCACGACCTAAATTAGATAACCGGACAGTTCGATGTTGCCTTCGGAAGATTCGTAGCTTATTGTTGACTGAATCTTAATTATTCCTAAGTATTCTAAAGCGATTCCTTGCATATCGTAGTTATTTTGGATCTTATATGGTTCGCCGAGTTGAGCAGAATCCCACGGAAATATTCCTAAGTCTATCTTACAATATTCGTTAACTGATTCGTACAGCCTCAGATTTTGTACCGATACTTTGCAAAAATCCACGATTCTTTACGATTTCAAAAAATTTATCAATTCGCTTGGCATTGTTGGCCTCGTAGTTGTGTGGAATAGTGTGTATATACAGGCACACCATGCAAGTGTATTAGGAAGTACGGCAATAACATTTAATATTGTATTAGTGGCCTGTTGCCTGCTTGAAAACTATAATTGACTATGGATGATGGATCCTTCCGTCGTGTTCGAGATGAGTAGGTAGGGCAGGTCATCTGCTGATGTGGGTCTCTGTGGGAATTAAAACAGTTTCTGAGGCTCAAAGTCGTCCAAGGAGCTCCATGGAATGGAGTCCTGTAAGATGGGCTGTCTCTCAAATCTTCCATTTCTGGATGGAAGCCCCGCTCTTTGCGTCACATGTCTTTATGCCCTGATAGTACACTGACTTGCTGCCAGTGTTCTGTCAGGGGCGAAAATCTTCCCTGGAAGCAGTGTCGATGTTGCAGCTTCTGAGGTTTGCCATCCAAAGGTGTCTTTTGTAAATTCTTGAGAGGCTTCCTTGGTAACGTTGTCCTTCCTTAGTTGTCATAGAGCAGCATCTCTGGAAGTCTGCGGCTTCATTAGGACACGTGTCTGTCCATAGGAGCTAGCTTTTGAAGGAGTATCATCATTGTGGGTAAGCCACACTCGTTAGGAGTTGTCGTTGGGACATCTGTCTTGCCATTTGATGCTGGGTAGATCTCACACAAGCATGTTGATGGAAACTGTTCAGTTGTTGGATGTGTAGGCGGTACGTGGATACCACGCTCACAACAGTAGAGGAGAGCACTCAGAACCACTAGATCTGCTAACAGCAACCTTTGTAGACGCAATCTGAGGACATGGTCTTGCCATTGATCTTTGATAGTCTTCAAAGGCAGAGCTGGCCTTGAGAGCGTAACATCACCTCTGCATCCAGGATCCATTGTTGTCTACAGAGCTGCCCAATTTGCAGATCTTGTACCCGTTTTGATCTCAGGTTGTTGATGAGCCCGGCATGGTGGGATAGCACTGCCAGCAGCGGACGGTGATGGTTGAAACATGGCATCGGTTTACCAAGATGATTGTAAGGTCCAATGTATTGACAGGCTCGTGCAAGCGATCTGTGATGATTGGATGCCTTCTGGGCTGTGCGCGGCCAAGGCACAGTCATCTGCAAAAGGGCTCTACTGCAGAAGGACATAAATACTTTGTCTTGGCTGAAAGGTCGTCGGAGTTTAAGAGAGTGCCATATGAAACGTAAACTCGAGCGGACACCTGTCACAGTCCCGAAATGCATCCATCAGCTTCCCGGCAAACAGAATGAAAAGAGGTGGGGGAACCTATGCGCATTGTATCCTTCACTCCATTTTTCATGGGAATGGGTCAGAGGTATCTTCATTTTCTTGCCCTCTCGCCTGCATACCCTCATGAATACAACTTTCATAGAGATGAGCTTTTTCGAGCAACCCCAAACTTGGAAGGATCTTCCACAAGCCAGTCCGATTTACGGTATCAAAGGCCCTGGGAGATTCCCAAATTTAACATGTGGAGTTCCTGATTTTGCTCATAACACTCTCATGTAGTGACGACACAGCAAAATACTTGTCAGTTGACAACCCAGCCTGGTAATAAACCCGCACAGTGATTCAGGGACGATGGTAGTTGCTCTGTGGGTGGGATGCGTCTGTTTACAAGATGATCGACACGGCTCTTTCCTGCGTACACAAGAGGGAAATCCAGCTGTTTGTCCAGGGACGCTTTATCAACCTTCCTCTTGTAGATGCGTACATAGAGGCGGTATTTGAAGTCTTGGGGCACTTCTCCTTAGTCCCCTATGGACTGGAAGAGGTTGGTCGCTTTTCCAGGAGTACTTGGCTACATTCATGTAGAAGGCTGTGGAATTCACTGACCTGGTGCTTTACGGGGCGTGGTATTCTTCAGCCCCTTGCAGCTCTTCATGGAGGGTGGAGTTTTGCAGAGATTTCTGCACTGGTTGTTGTGGGATGGTTGCGATAGGTCTTCAGATATGACGAGACTTTATTCAAAAGGGCATTGAAGTGTCAGCCAAGGAGCAAACATGAAGAAAAAGAAAACACCGAAGGTGTGGGGTGGCAGGAGGACCAGAGAAGCACGTCTGGTCACCTGCCCTGAGAGCAGTCTGAATACACCCCTTGAGGCTGCGCTGGTTTGCGATGGGTACAGGACGCGCAGGACCCTCCATTAAGCTATCAAAGGGACATAACTGTCTGAACAGAGGCAAATTAGATTCAGGATGCCAGCTGCTCATAAACTGCCTTAAATAGCATCCCCATGGGGGTACCAGCCCGTATTTCATGACTGCAGAGCCCCCGCCCGAAAAACACACTCATCTGCCGAGCACACCACAGACCCAACCACCCGCCAGACGGACAGATGAAGACGGTGCCACTCTGACACAGCCATGTTTCGCATACGGTCTTATATGCCTCAAGAGAGAATCCAAAGTTATTAGTCTTTCCACTGCTCAACAGGATTTCCCTGTGGTCAGTGGGTCTTTCCTCACCGTATGGACCTTTTAAGGGTCAGCTAGGTACGGCAAGAAGACAAATGACATCCGAAGGTGATTGGTGAGGACCCAGAGAAGCACCGTCTTACACCCTGCTGAGAGAGAATTTTGCATGGTAGTTGTGGGATGGCTTGCGATAGTTATTCAGATATTTGCGAGACTTATTCAAAAAGGGCATTGAGTGCTCAGCCAAGCGAGCAAAATGTATCTAATCTGTCAGCAGTTTGGTCTGGCTGAAGCACAAGGGTTGTTGACAGTTTTGTCCTAGTTTGGTGCGAAGGCCTCGTGAAATGTTCTCATATTGATTGTGTCAGCGCAGCTTGCAGATTTCTGCTTTCTATTCCACTAATTGATTGCATCTGCCGAAGTTCTGTTGGCAAGTGCTTGGCTCTCTGGTTACTACGGCTGTTTTTCTGCAAGTCATGTCGCTGGGGTGATTTCTGTGGGTCTTGTCTTGAGGGGATCTCTGTGGTTCTTGTGGAGCATGTCTATGGCTTGTTGATCTCGGGGTATTTTCATCAAACCAGTCTCTATGGTATGTTAAACAAAGCCCAGGGTGTCAACGGCAGCGTTGTAAGGGATTCTTCGAAGTGGCTTTCCATTTGTCGCTAGTGTCTTCTCCAGTGAGGTGATGTTCGACAGAATTCCTGGATTCTTTCTTGCAGATAGTTCTCCTGTACTAAGGCGCGGCAACCGTTCAGCCTTTTCGGAGGGCTTTTCTTTGGCCGACTGTGATTCCAGGAAGCTAGAGTTATCTTGGCTCCTGATAGGTTGGTGATCTGACAGCAATCTGATCCCCTCTTGCAGGTGTTGATTAGAGCCATCACGTCTGTCCCTCTGGCAAACAATCCCTTAGTCAAGCATGTGCCATTGTTTGGAAGGGGGGTGCATCCACGTGCGCTTGAACTTGTCTGCCTGCTGGAGCTGGTGTGGTATGGAAAGTTATGTCGTGCCACAGTGATAACATCAGCCGACCACTGGGTTGGCTGTTTCCAAGCGCCGTGGCGTCAGAACGTTGGGCAAGTGAGTAGTCCCTTCCCGGGTTTAGTTCGGTATGATGAGTTGTCCTAGTGGGTTGAACCTCAGTGATGCCAAGTTCAGGTCTCTAGATGGCTTCTTTGATGCCATCTTGGTTTCATCATTGTTGGAGCGTAGAGCTGTTAATGGTGGCAAAGCGGTCCTTTGTATGCCTAAGCTGCAATATCTTTAGGCGATCATTAAGGCCTCATGGAGGCTACCAGCTTCTGGGCAAGCTTTTGTGCGAATTGCAAATTATACCAGAAAGTTGTTTTTTTTAAAATTTGGTGAAAAAAAACTTAACCTGTATTATGCAATACGTTCTGATATGTGGGGTTGGGGGTATCACACAAAGCAGTGATCATCGCGAGTACGTAAATCTGCTTCTTTACGAAGTTTCTAACTTTTTCATGTATGAATATCTAAGGATTTTTGTTCTACGACAACCCAGTCATGTCTATGTGCGGGCACTGGTTCAAAGAGGATGTGTTATGCCTTAACAGTTAAGAAACCATAGATTACAGTAAAGGTATAAACTGTCATTGTGAATTATGCGGCTAGCGAAAGAACCTGGGGCCTGATACAAGTGCTTGTCTTTTGGTGGATGAAAAAAAAAAAAATGTTGGCAAAATAAAATGGTTTTAAGGTTTTGAAGAAACGATTAATTGATTGTAGATTGCAGAACAATTATATCCAAACAAGTATAGGTTTGATATTTATAGAGATTTTTAGAGCAATATTCTGAAAACCATAATTTATATTGAGTGACTCTCATTCTTTCGTGTGCGTGACAAGATTCTGCAGGAATTCAGCATAAAATGTGATTATCATAGTACATGAGTAAAGCAATCATGAATATGACTAGGGCGGAATAGCTCGCAGTTTGGAGGCGCCGGACCTGTAATCTTGCTGATCTCCGGACGGTTGCGGGTTCGAATTCGCAGAGCCCTTTTGGTACAGGGGAATCTTTTACTAGGTAGTTATCTTGTTTCTGACTCCATTTCCAAACAGACCATCGAATGAGACTATAAACGAGCTCTTGGGTGTTGAGAACGCACGCATCACCTTTTCGACACGTAAACTCTCTTCAACCAACTTTCGTGAAAGAGAAGGCCAGTACGCTGGCCGTAGGAATTGGATGACGTTACACATAGCATGCAACCTGCGTGAGAAATGGAAAGAGTGTAGGAAGTAAGCGAAATGAGTGAAACGATGCTGACTGGTTGACACGGGAACCATGAATTGAAGCGCCGGTTGGCAGTCGTCAGTCGGCACTACCCAGGTAGGCAGGCCGTTGCGTACACGAGTGTTGATTGTCAGCACCGGTACGTTTAGCAAGGCGCTTTATAATTGCTTATTTATTATCAGTAATATATTTTTAATATCATCACTATTATTGTTATTCTTATTATTATGTGCTTTATTATTATAATTACTATTATTATTTTTTATTTTTATTATTATTATTGTTATTATTATTAGTATATTATTAAAATGAATCGCATTTGTTTTGTGCTGCTTAGCTCTATGTGAATCCCTAAGGAATGTATTCCTTATAATATGATCGAGGCCATGCTCAACTAAAAGCTTTATAGATACAATATAAAATGACGTATGGAATTAGTCTTTATTTGACATAACGCACATAGGTTAAAGAGGTTCGTTTTTTTATTAGTTATTTTTTCAATATTCAGTAAAATAAAAATTCCATCTTGCGTAGCTATTTTAAATTGATTTTCATTCAGTTAATTTACGAAAATAAAATTTCTGTAATCATGTGAGTGTGTTTTATTTAGCTTAGTTCATTGGTTTGCGTTTCAAATTCTCTAATATATATGAGGGTTCATGGCTTGTTAATGAAAAAAACATTTTGTCATTCTCTCTTCGCTCTCTCTTCTACTCTCTCTCTCTCTCACTCTCTCTATCTACTTCCGCTTGTACAATTTACCGTTTGTTTGTATGAAAATATTTATGATTAAATGGTATCATATAGATTAATTACATTACATGAAAGTAGTTATAATATACAAATACAGTGAATGCATTTATAATACGTCTCGATCTTCAAACAATGTTTATATAGTGTCTGTTTGGAAACAAGATTCATATACATTTATGGAGGAATGTGCTATTCGAATTTTGGGGAATGGGCGGTAATTTGAAAGTTCTGCGAAACCACCTTCATCCATGATTTATTAACCTCAAGAAAAAATCTATAAATCCTGGTTTAAAGAAATGCATCTGAGTTTTAACCAGTAATAGTTACAGCATGGTAGGCTTCACCGACTTTTTGTAGAATCATGTGTAACAAGAAATTTATGAAAGTTTATGTGAGCCCTTCCAGGAGTCAAATTTGAATCTTTATTAATTGGGTAAATTGACCCTGATTTGTAAAGATACACTGGGAATTTTACAAAGCATTAAAACAAACAACAACAAAACTGCTTGTAGCATGCAGAAAAATCTCACCATGAAGTATGTTATTTCACAAATCCATACACACGCGCCAACTATTGTATTAAACAATAGTGTGTTTTGTAACAGCTTGCGTTTGGAAGAGTTGAATTAATAAGAACATCTTTAACCATTTTAATTGGACCTTGTTTGTATGTAGACAAACACGAACCAGTTATTTATGTCAGCTTGCTTATGGGCAACACCACCTTAGTTATTATTTTTTACCAAATTAGTCATCAAAAACAGCGCGTGGCGAAGTGGGTTATCGATCGCGGACTCTGTGGGAGGGTCGTGGGTTCGAATCCATCAGAAGTATGGGGGTTTTTCTGCCCGACCGGCTCCTACACAGAGTTGAGTTTGCTGCGGACTCAGTTGGGAAAGACTGTGACCACGCAGTCGAGTTCTTCCACTTAATGGATGCGTTTCTGAGGGTGTTGCTCAAATTCATGACAACACTGCAGGTGCCTGTATCTCTGGGCTGGTTGACGGCCCGGAATTTATTATGAAAGGACGGTAGGTACAGCCTGTATGTCGTCTCAGACCGAAACGGAAATCCGTTAGCTATCTCAATATTCCTTTCTCATCGATCAGCATAAAAAAAAAGTCTTAAATTCTTGTGGCTTCATGCATGCTCTATTGGGACCTAAATTTCGATGTCCTTGACGTCTGTGCTGGTTTGGTTCCGTCGAGGTCACCGGTACGGCGAGTCCATGGGGGCTGTCGTTGGAGGACGTGGTGGCGCCCACCGAGAAGGGAGAGCTCCTACGCCGGCTCCGGGGACTAAGCATTATTGTGTGTAGGGGGCTTAGTAGGTGGTGTCCTGGTAGGTTAGATAGACAGGCGCCACTGAACACCCGAAGTGACTCGGCAGCAGTGCAGTGTTCTCGGTGGGTGCTCTTGACGACTTGACTTGACTGCTTCCTGTGGATTGCGGTGCCGGGGCTGGCGGCGGGGAGGCCGTCCGGGCTGTGGCTGTGGACGGGGTGTCGGAATGAGCAAGCGTGGGTGCACTGCTCTGAGGTGGGCAGAGAGTGGGACAAGAAATAAAAAAAAAATATTAGTCATCAAAAGAGGAAAGCAAGATTTAAAAATCATCTTTGTATGAGCATTTTTGTCGTACGATTATATTGGCGGTTAATGATGTCCTGTTTTCAAATTTCGCTTATATTTATATCATTTGTTCAGAGTTTTTTTTTATCTATTCTTGTAGCATAGGGATATGCATACTTTTTTTTTTCGTTCATTTAATAAAGTGACACCGTGACAAAAAACGTACTTACGTTAAAGATACAGATGTATAAAAAAAACATGCGTCAAGGAAGTTCAGTTATAAAAATGTGTGAATGTTTGTGATTTGTTATTGTTATATGCATGGCAATGGTTATCAGCCATTTTGCTGTGATTACCTCTCTCCATTGGGAATAGTACTCAAGCGTTCTTTGCCCGCACTTTGAAGTGGACAGTGGATCTTCAACAATCGCTAAGCGTGCTTACATGACTGAAACATGGTATCCTGTGGACAGTGCCTTGCGCGCTGATGTTTTTGTCCTTCTCATCACGAAGCCCTCTTCGTTGTCCTCGTTGCATTGTTTTGTTATTTATTATTATTATATTTTATTATTATTATTATTATTATTATTATTATTATTATTATTATATATTATTATTATTATTATTATTATTATTATTATTATATTATTATTATTATTATTATTATTATTATTATTATTATTAAAATGAATCGCATTTTGTTTTGTGCTGCTATAGCTCTATGTGAATCCATTAAGGAATGTATTCCTTACTAATATGATCGCAGGCCATGCTCAGCTATAATGCATTTATAGATACAATATAAAATGACGTATGGAATTTGTCTTTATTTCGACATAAAGCACATAGGTTAAGAGGTTGTTTTTTTATTAGTTATTTTTTCAATATTCAGTAAAAAAAAATTCCATCTTGCTTAGCTCATTTTAATTGATTTTCATTCAGTTAATTTAATAAAAAACTTTCTGTAATCAGTGAGTGTGTTTTAATCTAGCTTAGTTCATTGTTAGCGTTTCAAATTCTCTCACACTATATATGAGGGTTCATGGCCTGTTAATGAAAAAAAACATTTTGTCATTCTCTCTCTCTCTCTCTCTCTCTCTCTCTCTCTCTCTCTCTCTCTCTCTCTCTCTCTCTCTCTCTCGCTTTGTACAATTTCCGTTAAGTTTGTATGGAAATATTTATGATTAAATGGTACATATAGATAGTTACATTAATGAAGATAGTATAATTTACAAAATCAGAATGCATTTATAATAAGTCTGGATCTTCAAACAATGTCTTATATAGTGTCTGTTTGGAAACAAGAACCTCATATACATTTCTGGAGGAATGTGCTATTCGATTTTGGGGAATGGGCGGTAATTTGAAAGGTCTGAGCAAACCACCTTCATCTCAGTGATTTTAACCAAGAAAAATCTATAAATCCTGTTTAAAAAGAAATGCACTGAGTTTTACCAGAAATAGTTACAGCATGGTAGCATCACCCCGATTTGTAGAATCATTGTAACAAGAACATTTATGAAAGATTAATTTGAGCCATCCAGGAGTACAAAATTGAATCTACACATTGGGTAAATTGACCCTGATGTGTAAAGATACAACTGGATTTTCACAAAGCATTAAAAACAAACAACAACAACAATGCTTGTAGCATGCAAAAAATCTCACCAATGAATGTATGTTCATTTCACAAACCATACACACGCGCCAACTATGTATTAAACAATAGTGTGTTTTGTAACATCTTGCGTTGGAAGAGATGACATTAATAAGAACACTTTAACCATAATTGACCATGATTTGTATGTAGACAAACACGAACAAGTTATTTACGAGTCTCGTATGTCAGCTTGCTTATGGGCAACACACCTTAGTTTTTATTTTTACCAAATTAGTCATCAAAACCAGCCGCCGTGGCGAAGTGGTTAACGTCGCGGACTCCTGGCTGGGGGTCGTGGGTTCGAATCCCATCAGAAGTCATGTGGGTTTTTCTGCCCCGACCGGCTCCTACCCAGAGTTGAGTTTGCTGCGGACTCAGTTGGGAAGACTGGGACCACACAGTCGAGTTTCATCCACTTAATGGATGCGTTTCTGAGAGTGTTGCTCAAATTTCATGACCAACACTGCAGGTGCCTGTATCTCTCGGGCCTGGTTGACGCCGGAATATATTATGAAAGGAAGCGTAGAGTACAGCCCTGTCATGTAGTCTCAGACCGAAACGGAAATCCGTAGCATCATCTCAATCATCCTCATTCTCATCGATCAGCATAAAAAAAAGTCTCAAATTCTGTGGCCCTTCATGCCCTGCTCTCATGGTGACCTCAATTTCGATGTCCTCTCCACGTCTGTGACCTTGGTTTGGTTCCGTCGAGGTCACCGGTATCGGCGAGTCCATGGGGGCTGTCGTTGGACGGACGTGGTGGCGCCCTCCGGAGGGAGAGCTCACTCACGCCGGCTCCGCGACTAAGCAATTATTGTCGTCAGTAGGGGGCTTAGTAGGTGGTGTCCTGCGTATGTTAGATCAGAACAGGCGCCACTGAACACCACCGAAGTGACTCGGCAGCAGTGCAGTGTCTCCTCGGTGGGTTGCCTCTTGACGACTTGACATTGACTGCTTCCTGTGGATTGCCGGTGCCGGGGCTGCGGCGGGCCGACCGGGCTGTGGCTGTGGACGGGGTGTCGGAATGAGCAGCGTGGGTGCACTGCCTCTGAGGTGGCGCAGAGAGTGGGACAGAAAAAAAAAAATATTAGTCATCAAAATAAGGAAAGCAAGATTAAAAAATCATCTCTGAATGAGCATTTCTTAGTCGTACGATATATATTGGCGGTCTAAATGATGTCCAGTTTCAAAATTCTCGCCTTATATTTATATCCATTTGTTCAGAGTTTTTAACTATTCTTGTAGCAGAGGGGTAAGCATACTTTTTTTTTTTCGTTCATTTAATAAAGTGACACCGTGACAAAAACGTACTTACGTTAAAGTTACAGATGTATAAAAAAAAATGTCGTCAAGGAAGTACAGTTTTATAAAATGTGTGAATGCTTTGTGATTTGTTATTGTTATTTGCAGGGCAATGGTATCAGCCATTTTGCTGTGTTACCTCTCTCCTTTGGGAATTGTACTCACAGCGTTCTTTGCCAGCACTTTGAAGTGGACAGTGGATCCTTCAACCAATCGCAGCGTCGCTTACATGACTGAAACACCCTGGTTTCCTGTGGACAGTCGCCTTGCAAGACGAATGATGTTTTTGTCCCTTCTCATCACGAAGCCCATCTTCGTTGTCCTCGTTGCATTGTTTTGTATCATCACCATTACTTATATACATCAAGCCTCTCAAAAACGATTGCAAATGACGAAATGTGTTCAAGAAAAGGGAGTTTCGGGAGAGACCAAAATCACACAAATGTTGTTATTTCTCTGTGGTTTGTATGCTGTTGTTCTTTTACTTGAAACCATTGCTGCTTTAACGCATCAAATTGTCCCAGAATTCTACCTGTACGCAAAATACCACAATACCTTTGTTGTCATATTTTGGTCAATAATCCGACCTGCTCTCTGTATAAATTCATCAGCCAACGTTTTTGCTTATATCACGCTTAGCTCCAGATTTCGAAGAACATTCAGAAACTTGTTCTGTGGATGAAATCACGGCAGTTAAAAAAAAAAAAAAAAAAAAGAGTAAAAGCACGTGACCATGGAGTTTACGCGGACAGATAGATGTCTTTCAATAAAAGAAATCTATGCATACTTAAAACATGATGCTTGTGTGTCTCCATTATTATTGTGTTCTATTTCTATAAAGATCATCATCCTTCCACGTTGTTGAAGACCCTGAATTAAAAAGGTTACAGCTTTACACTGTTTCGCAAAATGTTCAGGTTTTCCTTTAACGTTATGTTTCTGTTGTTCCATGGAAGTTCAGTTTTTGACTTTCTCTGATGTCCGGTCCGTGTGGAAGTCTGTGACTTTGTTATGTCTTTCCAGTAGACTGACTTCATTGTTTGGAATCCTTGAATTTGTGTGAGATCAACGTAACCGCTCTTGATGTAATATTTAGTACAGGAATACTCTGTTCGGCTTTGGTTTGTTTAATGAGTCAATCCACCATTTCACCTTATAATGATCTTCGCGTATGACTGATGTTGTTATATTTTGGTGCTTCAAGGCTGGTATCGTAGTAAATGTCTTGTAGTCTGTATTATAGTGAGTATAACTAGCCTATAATTAGCAAGGTTTATTTTTGCCTACATCGGTAGTGTGTGTGTGCGTGTGTGTGTGGTGTGTGTGTGTGTGTGTGTGTGTGTGTGTGTGTGTGTGTGTGTGTGTGTGTGTGTGTGCTTCTAACACTGGACAGGGACTTCACAAGCCATTGCTGGAGGGTGACAGTACACTTTGAAGATAAAGTGGAAACATTTTTGACATCACATGAAACAAACAAAGGAATGGGATATGTGTACCACACACACACCACAACACACACACACACACACACACACACACACACACACACACACACACACACACACACACACACACCACACACACACACACACACCCCACACACACACACACACACACACACACACACACACACACACACACACACACACACACACACAAAGTGAAGCACCTTTTCGCAGACGGGACCAAACAGCGAAATCTAGATCCTCTTTACTTGCAGTGCATCAACAACAAATTGCTGACACAGTGAAAGCAGACACATACTATTCTGTAACTGATGTTCTAATCGTAATTTTTCAGCGGCTGTGTCATTTACTGGGAAATCAGAATTTGTTCATGACCTATATTTCTTTCTGGACATCGTAAACATTTCATACCTAGCTCCTAGGAATCAGACACCAAATCTTCAATCAGCCTACAAGCAGTCGCAAATAAGGGAGCATTATTTTGGGCTGACACCACAATCATCTTGGTTTAATGCATGTGAGACAAAAAGAAGGCTGATCAAATAGTCAATGAAACAAAAAGAAGTCTTGATCAAAGAGTTGTTTAAGGAGTGCCAAATGAACATTAAGTAACGTCTAAACATACACATACATATATATGTAAATAAATGTGTGTGTGTGTGTGTGTGTGTGTGTGTGTGTGTGTGTGTGTGTGTGTGTGTGTGTGTGTGTGTGGTGTGTGTGGTGAGTGTGTGTGGTGAGTGTGTGTGTGTGTGTGTGTGTGTGTGTGTGTGTGTGTGTGTGTGTGTGTGTGTGTGTGAGTGACCCCCCCCCTATTTTCCCCACGCACATATGGAACTATGCGCGCGTAACTGTCTCATGTGTTATCTTATTACCATCGAAGAAATTCCCAAGGTCTCTGGGGCACTCAATTCTTTAACTGCTTTCAGTAAAAGCATTGCATAAAGAAACGGGCAGACTAACAAAGGAAACGGACAACGTAGAGATGAAAGATCACCAAGTTTCCCAGGAGGAAATAAAAACCACAGAAAGACAAGCAGTGATCACGATGACTACAGCAGCACACTGCCAGCTCTCCAGGGAAGACCAAGTCAAGATGGGACCCTTGAGAACTGGACACCGCTAGCTCAAGCATCGCATATATACACACACCTCCGTACAGGAGACACGAACATGTACCCCGCTGGTACAGCCACAATGAAGGTGGTGCTCGGCTTCCAGATCTGTCCACGCTACCAGAGTGAAAAGGTGGCACGCACAGACACACACTCCACTCCAAGAGATGACCTTTGGACCCCAGGACAGTGTGAGCCAGAGAGTAGATTTCATCAGGGCCACCTGTATCTCTGTGTAAGCGTTCTTTCCATCACACATCAAACTGATTTTTAATTAGAAAGTGTCCAAATCGCTCCACAGTCACCACATTGATGCACAAACTGGAGTATTTCAACTATGTTGGCATTAGTTGTTGGCTGAAGAAAAGATCTCTTTTTAGGGGAAGTTATCTAGTGGGGATCTGAAAGGGGTCTCAAACGGATTTAACCAAGCTCCTAACCTACAATTGTGTCATCTGGGATTGTCAAGAATTCGTTATTGTTCGTTCCTGATTGTAGATCTTCATTTTTTCTTCAGAATCACATGACGCTAGTGATAATGTTAAAGCAACAAAAGTCACCTTTACCTATTTTTTCTGGATTCCATGACATTGATCTGCAGATCTGTACAGACTTACGTTATTTGAAAATGCCATGATCTGTAAGCCCCATCATGGTCAGATGAACAACATTGCTGCAGTCTGGCAGAATCAAACGAGCATGACTTCAAGAAAATTTATGGATTTATGAATCAAACGTCTAATAACATAAGAACATGATTTCTCCTCAAGATGATGATGGCTAATTCATTTTAAACTGTTTTGTTACCTTGGGTGCTTCTTGAGGGTGCATTTCTGCAGCATGATAACTAAACAGAAGATATGAATTGTGCCAATATGAGGGAATGAAACCCCCAAGTTTGAAAATAACATCGCCTCCCAGAATCTTAAAAGAGAGTTTGAACATAATGACATAGTAATACTAATAGGCTAAATGACATGTATTGTGGCCAGCAGCTTTTCAATCTCTTACTTGACAGTAAATCCACATTTTCACTACATACAAGTGGACAAACTGAACACAAAGGATGGCAAGATAACGTTTTATAACACTCTGCTGGTTCCATCATGTTTGAACCTTCCATGTCATTCGTAAGTTGCAATGCTATTCTTTATGAATGTTCTTTGTATTTTCCTTTTCCACAAGTGTTTCAGGTAGTCCAGTCGAAGGAATCGTTGGCAAAGATCTAGGGTGTTCCACTCTTATTCAAAGTCTCGATAGTATTTGTTTGTTCATTTATACAAACTTTCATCTACAAATTTATGGTGCTGTTTTTCTTTTGTTTACATTGCTTAAATGTTGAAATAGAAATTTGTCAGTCAATACGTGGCCAGTACGACATCACATTGAGGAAGGTAACGTTTCGTGCCGATTCATGATGGCAGCTGCCATTAGCATCACTACTCAATCGCCAGTCCATTTTTATCGCATGCACGTTTTCATAATTATTTTGTGTGTCACCGTTAGTATTAATTCGGGGCAAGCAGTTGCGCACACATATCTGTCTGCCATGACAAAAGTCGTTCTGTGAGTGTTAGCCACAAATCGATGTATACAGTTTCAGTCTCATCAAGAAGGCGTCACTGCGTGCGGACTAGCCCATATACGCTACACCATATCGCTAAGTTTTCAGACCACACTACGCATGATTTTAAACTGATGGATAAATGAATTAACAACTAAGTGAAAAAAATTGAAAGAGGGTCTCGTGGCTACGACTTAGCAGATGTCTGACCTACGCATTAGCCCAGTGCGCTGGTCAGACCTTGAGTGCCTACTAACATTGCAGGTGGTGAGAACGCAAAAACACTGCACACTAAAAGATAGATTGGCTTTTGGACTCCCTACGTTGATGCTCTATGTTCGTGATATTTTTTTCATACGTCTCTCTTAGACGCCTCTATAAACGACCAAAATGCACACCCAGAAATGCGACTCAGATAAAAAACAATGCAGGATCAACACCAATGCACGAATTGTTTTCTTATTATTGGACCACTGTTATCTTAAGGGGTTTGTGATATCCAAAACAAATATTTCCATTGTCCTATTACGGATGGAATGGTATCAAAAGTCTTCAAGCCCTTTCTGCAAATTCCCTTCACAGGCTTGTGACGCTGCTGTTTGATCACAAGGAATGAAGGTGTGTTCAATCAAGTTGAGAAAAAAACAACTAGTTAGTACAATCCTACTCTCTCTCTCTCTCTCTCTCTCTCTCTCTCTCTCCTCTCTCATCTCTCTCTCTCTCTCTCTTATTTACTTCTTTCTTTTCTCTCCAAAGATCTATGTACATAAATCCACAGTGCAACAGAATTCAAATTTCAACTGAGCACTGTCGGGGGTATTTTACGTCTCACGAGGAATCCTCCACTGTAGTAGGAAGCAAACCGGCAAGTCTTCATAATTACAGATCGGATGGCTGTTGAAACTGACACAGTTCACATGATAAGACTTTGAAAATGGCTTAATATATGGCTTATCTCCTTTTACACACAGACACACACACACTCACACACACACACACACACACACACACACACACACCACACACACACACACACACCACACACACACACACACACACACCACACACACGAGAGTGAGAGAGAAGAGAGTAGAGAGAGAGAGAGAGAAGGAGAGAGAGAGAGAGAGAGAGAAGAGAGAGAGAGAGAGAGTGAGAGAGAGAGAGAAGAGAGAGAGAGTGAGAGAGAGGAGAGAGAGAGAGAGAGAGAGAGAGAGAGAGAGAGAGAGAGAGAGAGATATGAATCAGAACTCAGGCCACAGAAGCAAAGAAAAATATTTATTTAAATCTCTCTCTCTCTCTCTCTCTCTCTCTCTCTCTCTCTCTCTCCTCTCTCTCTCTCTCTCTCTCTCTCTCTCTCTCTTCTTCTTCTTCTTCTTCTTCTTCTTCTTCTTCTTCTTCTTCTTCTTCTTCTTCTCTCAACAGTTTTGCAGGACATATAACTGTCCATATCTCACTTTGTCTTTCACACCATGCATGCAGGTACTTCAATATTGTCATGGTGTGTAGCACAACATTCGCTGCAATCTTCTCTTCTTCCTAAAATACTGGTTCACTCAAAAACGAGTAGGTCACCAGCGCGCAGTACAATCGGAGAGCAAACCAAGCGTGCACACGGAAACAACAAATGATGTCCACAAAGTGAAGCTTTTTGTCTGTTACAGCATTTTTCAGAGCAAAGTCAAGGTTATCCTCACGTCCCACTAACATTTAGATATATTATCAGTTTGTTATTATGATTCGCAATCGTAGAAGCCATAGTCTAGCTTTCATCATATTCCATCCTCTCATTTCATTTACATCTCATGAACTGTACGTCTACCGACGTGGTGCACGCTTCTCGTGCACACTTCAGGTCTTGCAATTTCAAGTACAGTTTATGTACGTTTAGTTCAAAGTCTCAAAGAATTCTTAGTTACACGTGTTCACAAATTTCGGTGTGTGTATAGTCGCACCCCATTAATCTTTATGTAGGCAAGTCTCGCCAATCAATTTCAATTTACTTCCTAATTAACTTGAAGTCACATCTGTGCAGTTGAATGCAGGTACCAATCAGTTATAAGAGCTTGTGAGCGAGGCACTACACAGGCTCACAGTCCTGAGTGCGGTACATACAACTTGGTAAATCAAGATTACTGACCATGCTTGAGGCTTTGGCGGACAAGACGGTGAGACCAGTCCAGCCCACGCGCAAACAGTGGCAGAGAATGGAAGGTAAAGATGCAGTGGATGCTGAAAATGAAACATTCAAGCCAAAGCCCGAGCCATAAAGGCTGGAGCGAGGGGATTACAGGCTCATCAGCCTAGGATTCCATAAAAGAGAGATACCCCCCCCCCCCCCTAAGACAGCAGTTGAAAAGTGGACCCAGCTGGATCTGGTCAGAAGGGAAAAAACAAGTGAGCTTCATAAGGTTAAATTCCCAAACTAAAGCAGGTGTTCGAAACGACGTGGGTAAGACGTCCGTCTAAAAAGACAACGCCCTGAGGCAGCCCCTCCAGAATCCACACAACGTGCGGAAATATTCTGACCATTAAAGGAGCCTTTGGTCATGATTTGGATGCAGTCCGTCCTTTTGGAGTACGAAGAGGTCAAGGTCGAAGCATTTTTGCCTTCAGGTGACTCATCATTGCAATTGCTATAGTTTTAGCTGTGAAATCACCGTAGAAAAGAGATTCGAACACACACACACACACACACACACACACTACACACACACAGACACACACACAGACAACAGACAGACAGACAGACAGACAGACACATACACACACACACACACACACACACACACACACACACACCACACACACACACAACACACACACACATGCACACACACATACACACACACGCACGCATGCACGCACGCACACACGCACACACACAATATGCACACACACACACACACACACACACACACACACACACACACACACACACACACACGCGCGCGCGCGAGCATGCATGCATGCACGCACGCACGCACGCACGCACGCACTCACGCACGCTTACACATACACACATACACACACACACATACACACAAACACACGTACATACGCACGCAAACAAGCACGCACGCACGCACGCACCACACACGCACGCACGCACTCACGTACGCACGCACGCACTCACGTACGCACGCACGCACGCACGCACGCACGCACTCACTCACTCACTTACTCACAATGCTTGTGTTTCTTCCCTTTATGTTACTGAAAGAACGCTATGTAGATCTGATCAATCAGTTTGTATGAGCACTCTTACATTTCATCTTTCTTTTATGTCAAATAGCAAAAGCATGGCCTGCAGAGAGAGAGGAGAGAGAGAGGAGAGAGAGAGAGAGAGAGAGAGAGGAGAGAGAGAGAGATGAGAGAGAGTAGAGAGAGAGAGAGAGAGAGAGAGAGTGTGTGTGTGTGTGTGTGGTGTGTAGTACACATATCCCATTTCTTTGTTCTTTCATGTGCTGTCAAATGTTTCCACTTTATCTTCAAATGTAATGTCACCCTCCAGCAACGGCTTGTGAAGTCCCTGTTGGTGTTAGAAGCGCCTAGTCTTTTGCTCACCACTTTCGGGGTATATGGTGTGTGATTCATGCTGTAAAATAAAGACAACCGTGACTACCCAATTGCAGAATAAATGTCACTAAGCATAGACTGTACGTCCGTAATCAACCAATGGGTTTGGTAGACTTGGAAGGAAACTGGAATAATGACGGTCGTTCTTCAAGCCATCTCTTTGGTATTCATTTTATGTATATCTGCATGGTGTCAGATGAGAGATTAAAGAGAAGACAGTTGAAAAGTCAGTGAATAGCTGGAAAGCTGTGAATGACTGTAAGTAGGAAAATATCCTTTAGTACGTAAACTGTGTTTAGTCCAGCTTCGACGCCATGTCTGTATCGTCACGAAGTCAAATGAAACAGTTCACAGCCGAGTACTAGGTCCAGCAAACCTTACTAGGGAAAGTGGTCAAGCAAATAACCAGAGAAAATTTAAAAGGTAGTGGAATGATTTTTCGTAGCATCTCGACTGAATAAAGTAATGCTGATTTCCAAGAGCATGTTTTCTCTGCAACAACTGGCGAGCTTTCAATAGACATTTATGATGGGTTTACTTTTGCTACAGAAGGTGACAGAAAGAATTTGTAGGAAAATTATTGATCATTTTCAATATTGTGTTCGTCAGGGTAACACATAAGCTTTTGAAGCTTACAAGACTCACTGCAGACGACAAGAACCTCGGATTAAATAGAAGCTTTACCTCAGCCCTTCACCCATGAGCCTAACACAACTTTGGGCAGCTGGAATACAGAAAGGGCTAACACTTTTGGGCAGCTTGAATACAGAAAGGGCCTAAACACTTCGGGCAGCTTGTATACAGAAAGGGCTAAACACTTTGGGCAGCTTGAATACAGAAAGTGCTAAACACTCTGGGCAGCTTGAATACAGAAAGTGCTAAACACTTTGGGCAGCTTGATACAGAAAGGGCTAAACACTTTGGGCAGCTGGAATACGGAAAGAGCTAAACACTTTGCAGCTGGAATATGGAAAGAGCTAAACACTTTGGGCAGCTGGAATACAGAAAGAGCTAAAAACTTTGGGCAGCTGGAATACAGAATGATTCAAGACCAGGTTGTCATATGAGTGAAAGCCGATGTTCTTGAGATGAAATGCTGCATGAGAAGACACATGACCAGCTAAATGTCTTTGCCTCTATAGAGCGTATGAGACTCGAGACAATGGGCACATGAGGTGAGTCAAAAAGCAAAATATCAGATCAATAGAATTCCAGTAATGCAGAGGAAGAATCAGACAGGAAAATCCAAACATGAAAAGTTTCGTCCTCACGGAAAACAAAAAATAGATGCATTACTGCAAGACTGCTTGCTTCCATACGTGGAAGAAAAGATTACTACGAAAGGAGCAGATTGCCGACACATTTCTCAAAAGGTCACGACCGCAGTCATGTAGGATCTAAGAAGAAAGTAAACATTTACAAGACAACGAAGAGGAAGCAATTCTTAGCTCGATTCAGAATGAAAGACAAAGGTTGTTTCATTTTACTTACTGAAGATCTTTGGCATGCTAACACACAAATCAATGGAAAGTCAGGAAAGGTTCGAGTGGTTTCAGAAGATGATGTCTGCAATGTTCCGAGTCGATCTTTCAGACCCCCCCCCCCCCCACCAGCTCTGCACTTGAGAAGGCCATCAAAAAAGCTATTTGTCCCAGGGAAGACAGAGGTCAAGGGTGGGAAAATACGCTGCCATTCTCAACACGGAAAAGACAGAGACTGTGTATAGTGGAACATTTCCATGACCCCTACTTTATCGACCAGCCATGGAAGCACACGTTTGCCAGCAAGGTGAATTCTACCCAACAAGTCCAGCGTCAGACTTTCAAACTTACTGGTGCACAAGATGAAGACCATGTTCAAAGTCAGACTGAGATAAAAACGCGCAACCAGTCTCTGTTTTCTACCCTAGCAGTTTGACACTCTCCATGAAAACCAAAAGTGCAGGAAGAGCAGACTCGACTACTGGAGAGAGAGATCATAGTGTAAGACCTGCTGCGACTTGGACGGATTGGTGAGCTCAAATAGTTGCAATACCAAGGCACACAGGAAAGCTAGACATTGAGTCCATCTCACTATACTGAATAAGAAGTTTGGACTGAGAATTTTCCTCTCACTTAAACAGACCAATATCGTTGCTGAGCTATCTGGAGCAAAAATGTTCACCAAGCTAGCCTGTAATAGTAAATCCTATCAGATTAAATTGATAAAGAGTCGCAAAAATTGACAACACTTATTACCCCATTTGGAATATGTTGTGTTTGTTTGTTGGTTGGTTGGTTAGCTGGAACTTGATATGCCTTGTTGGCACTACCCTCCAGTCCCCAACCCATCCACTGCCATCTATACTGACTGTTTCGCACATAGCTACACCCAGATTTGAACCATTAAAGCTCAGGCCTTGCAGTGCACAGGGAGCAGTTTGTCAAGTCGTCAAGAGACAATGCAACAGAAGAGAAGCTGCATTTTTGCCGTGTCTGTCGGTTGCCTTGTAGTGATGTCTCTTGTGATCATGCACATGCAAGACGTTACCTACTAAGCTCCCACTGACACAGAACGTGCATCGTCGTGGAGCCAGTGTGAATGATTGTCCCTCGCAGAAGGCGCTACACGCCAATCTGGAGACAGTCCCTTTCAATTTGCTGATGACGAGTTGACCAATTCACATGTTCCGGAAAAACACAATCAGTGGGAAAATAATACCTGTCGATCCATTGCAAACGGGTTATCTTTTCTCACTTTAGGGGTCAAGCAAATAGATCCAGAGAGTCAAATATGTGATGGAAAATGTGCGCCAGAGAACGATCGAGATGTTAACTGCTCGCATTCCAGTTTCACACCCATGTTTTGGCATTTTCTTTTTCTGGTTGAAATATTAAGCTGAAAAATGGCACAGACGTTTTGGACGTGACCATCAGTGGTATTTGTCCTATGAAAACAGCGAGGTAACTCTTGCTGAACGGGAACTTTAACACAGATTTCCTCCTTGCATTTTTCTGTACATTGTGCGTTCACCGCGGTAAAAGACGAGAAGGACAAAAAAAAAAAATCTCTTAAAAACGGAAAAGGATCTGGAGGATCAAGAAGGAGTGTGGGTGGGAGGAGAGATGAAGGAGGAGAAGGAGGTTTTGAAAAGGTCTTGGCAGTCGTAGGCAGGACAGATGTGACAGCAGAAAGAGAGAGAACGGAACAAGGAAGGGGAGGGGGTATTCATTAGTATGTATAAACAGAGTCTAGAATGGAAGGAGAAGAGAAGCAACAGGATGGCAACAGAACCAAGGTGGTAGCAGCAAAGAATACGGCGTCATTTGCATTCACGATGCTTTTGTTTTATTTTCTCTTTCCCTGACGTACGATCCATAGAAGGCCTGATCGTGAGCCATATCTAGAACACGCTGGGCTTTTCAGAATCAATACATAAAGTTTGGGTCCTGAAAATGCCCGGGATTTTCTAGAATCGCACCTAATTACTCATACTTGCACGCATGCAATTCACGCTACAACACACACACACACACACACACACACACACACACACACACACACACACACACACACACACACACACACACACACACACACACACACACACACACACACACACACACACACACACCACACCACACACACACACACACACACACACACACACACACACGGACGCCACGCACACTGAGGTAGCAAAGTAGCCTTGTAGCTATAGGCAAGATGCACTCACTATAATACAGACTATAAGATATTTACTACAATACCAGCTTGAAACCTCCAAAATATAAAACATCAGTCATACGCGAAGATCATATCGGGTGAAATTTCGCCTAACTCGTTAAACAAACCAAAGCCGAACAGAGCATTCCTGTACGAAATATTACACCAAGTAGCGGTTACGTTGATCTCACACAATTCAAGGACTCCAAACAATGAAGTCAGTCTACTGGAAAGACATAACAAAGTCACAGACTTCCACACGGACCGGACATCAGAGAAAGTAAAAAACTGAACCTCATGGAACAACAGAAACATAACGTATAAAGGAAAACCTGAACACTTGAAAAACAGTGTAAAGCTGTAACCTTTTTCGTTCAGGGTCCTCAACAAACACAGGAAGATGATGATTTTATAGAAACAGAACACAATAATAACTGAGACATACAAACATCTTGTTTTGAATATGCACACACTTCTTTTATCTAAAGATAGCTGAATGTCTGCGTGAACTCCATAGTCCGTGCTTTTCTATTTTTTTATTTGGCGGCCGTGATTTCATCTACAAACAAGTTTCTCAATGTTCTTCGAAATCTGGAGCTAAGCGTGATATAAGCGAAAAAGTTGGCTGATGAATTCACACAGAGAGCAGGTCGGATAACTGACCAATATATCACAACAAAGGTATTGTGGTATGTTGTGTATAGGTAGAATTCTGGAACAATTTCATGTGTGACAGCACCATGGTTTCAAGAGAAAGAACAACGCATACAAGCCGCAGGAGAAACAACAACATTTTAGTGATTTTGGTATCTCCCGAAACTCCCTTTTCTTGAATCATTTCGTCATTTGCAATCGTTGTCGAGAGGCTTGCTGGAGATAAGTAATGGTGATGATACAAAACAATGCAACGAGGACAATGAAGATGGGCTTCGTGATGAAAGTGACAGAAACATCATTCGGGTTGCAAGGCGACTGTCCACAGGAAACCAGGGTGTTTCAGTCATGTAAGCGACGCTGCGATTGGTTGAAGGATCCACTGTCCACTTCACAGTGTTGGCAAAGAAGACTGTGAGGACCAATCCAAAAGGAGATAGGTAAGACAGGAATATGGCTGATACCATTGGCCTGCAAATAACAAATCAGAAAGTATTTACACATTTGTTGATAACAGTACACTGTTTAGAAGACTTTTGTTAAACTGTAACTTTAATATATGTTTTTTTTGTCACTGTGTTACTTTGTTAAATGAACAAAAAAAGTGCCCCTCTACCACAAGAATAGTTACAAACTCTAAACTAATGGATAGAGAGAACAGCGAGTATTTTGAAGCTGAAAATCAATTAGACCAAAAATATATATCATACGACCAAGAAAAATTAACGTTCATTTGGAGATGAATTTCTAATCTTGCTTTCCTTTATTTTGCTATTTTGATGATGATTTGGTCAGAAACAAAAAGGAGAAAAATTAAGGTGTTTTGTCCACAAGCAAGCTTACATGAGATATCTTGTTGGTATTTGTCTACCTACAAATCAGGGTCAATTAGGTTAAAGTGTTTTTTCATGTTGTCTCTTCCAATGCTAGACGTTACAAAAAAATATGTTCTTGTTTAATACATATAGTTGGTGCGTTTGTATGGTTTGTGAAATGAACATACCTTAATTGGTGAGATTCTCTACTGCTACAAACTTTAAAAATCCTTTGTAAAAATCCAATTGTATGTTTACACGTCAGGGTCAAATTATCCAACGAATATTCAATTTGCACTTCTGGTTAGCTCAGATGAACCTTTCATAAATGTTCTTGTTGCAATGATTCTACAAATGGGTGAGGCTACTATGCTATAACTTTATTTGGTAAAACCATGTTAACCAATATGACCTCGAAACAAAGCAGCAGTTGTCAGTTTGGCTGTTTCCAGGGAAAACCCCACCTGTGAAATTTAGAGATCAAGAAGCTGCACAAAGCAAATGATTGCAGTTTTCTTCGCAAGATCCGGCCATGTGACTACTGTACCGCTTCTGGAAAGAAAGACAGCGAACGCTGAATGGTACATCAACACCTGCATGCCAAAAGTGTTCGAGGCTTGGAGTGCACGGCGACCACGGCCGGTAATCCGCCACCTACTCCTCCACCACGACAACGCCAGCGCCCACACGGCAGCTGCAACTTTAGACTTCTTGCAAGAGAACAGCGTGCAGCTCGTCACTCATCCTCCGTATTCTCTGACCTAGCCCTTGTGACTTCTTTTGTTTCTCGTTGAAAAAACAACTGAAAGGAAAGCCGTTTGAGAGCCCTGAAGATGCCCGAGCTTTTGCCGAGGGCTTGATTTCTGGTATAACTAAGTCGGAGTGGGCTGGGTGATGGATTCGTGGTTTTGAAGGATGGAAAAGTGGATACATGCTGATGGAGGATACTTTGAAAAGATGGGCTGGTAAGAAATGCCAGTGTACATCCATTTTTTCCCATCGAGAAACTTATGGGGTGGCCCTCGTATGTACCTTCATATGATAAATCTTTTCATGCAAATTCAACGAACTTTCAAAATCCGCAACCGTCCCGCTTGTGTGGGTCAGGAGTCAGCATATTTGAGCTAAAAGAAGTGCAAAATGATTACGGTTGGATAATTTGCCTGTACGTGTAAAGAACCCATACTGGAGTTTTCATCAAAGTCACCTGACTTGCACAAAACGCAGGTAAGTGTCAGTCAGGTAAACAGACCAACCGGTTTTACAGGTTTCCCTGTTCCGGTAAACGTGTCCCCAAAATTTGGGACTGGACCAAATGCGGTCCGTCACAATACTCCCCCTCCTAAAAAAAACAAACAAGCAAGCAAAACAAAACAATGACCGAATTGTTTTTTGAAGAAGAAATAAAACAGTAGAATGCAAAAATCCAAAAATCATACCTCAAACAGCATCAGAAAACTGCAGTACACACAAAGAGTCACTTCTCAAGGGACCAACTGATTTTCACATGAACGTGAGAGAAGATCAGCGAAAACATTCGATGAACCTGGAACTGGTTGTACTTCGAGCGAGAACTCATGCAACGACAACGCCCATAGCATAATTCTGGAATTCTTAAAGTTTGACGTTCGGAGGTATGTCAAGGGACGATGATCCGTCTGCAGGATAAACCTGACTCCCCAAAGGAATCTAACAAACTTCTGCACAGCCCAAACAGTGGCTAAACACTCTCACTCAATAGCACTGTACGCCTTCTCACGATCCAACAACTTTTGACTAGCGGACACGACTGGGTGAAGGACATCACCACTCTCCTGAAGCAATACAGCACCCAAACCAACAGAACTACCATCAGTCCTGAGAACAAAAGGACTACCCATCCTAGGTAACAACAACACAGGTGCAGAAGACAAGATTCCCTGAATCGTACTCAAAGCTTCAGCACACTCAGGAGTCCAAGAAATAGACCTTCCAGCACAACCAGCGTCTTTGATCAAATCAGACAGTGGAGCACTCAAAGTAGCAAACCCAGGAACATATCTCCTGTAAAAATGAGCAATCCCAACAAAGACCTGACCTGCTTCCTGGCAGTAGGAGTGGATATCTTCAAAATCTTATCAACCTTCTTCCTTTCAGGACGCATAATACCGCCTCCAACAACATGACCAAGAAATTCAAGTCAACAAAAGTCTGCCTCGATCTTCGAGGGACGAGCTGTGAGGTTGGAAGACCTCAGACAAGAGAGCACACCCTTCACATGACGAAGATGAGAATCCCATAACACACTGTGCACAAGAATATCGTCAAAGAACTTCATAGCGGAAAACCGATCCAAAGCCAGCATACGCTTCATACGTGGAAACACTGCAGGAGCCGACACAAGTCCAAAAGGCATCCTGACAAACTGGAATAGATCCATGTGTGTTGTAAAAGCCGTCTTCGGACGATCCTCGGGCTTAACCACGATCTGCCAATATCCTTTTGCAAGATCTATATTTGTGAAAATTGAGCATCAGCTAACCGTGCAAAAAGACTTTCAACATCAGGAATGGGTTCAGCTTCAAAGACGGTAATCTTGTTCAAAGATCTGAAATCAATACAAAATCGACACGTCTTTCTTTCTCACCAACACAACTAGAGATGCATATGGACTGTTTGATGGCTCAATGATACCAAGATCTAACATAATACCAGTCTCTCTCAACATCCTCTTTCGCAGAAAAGGGGATGTCATAATACTTTTTCCTGTTGTAAGATGGATCGCTAAGAGTACATCACCTAAGAAAGAACCTGGTTTAGGAGTCAAAATATCCTGAAAATCATCAAAGATTGCACGCAACTCCCTGGAACTGCTGTCAGACAAAGCACAATCAAACTGTACTGCACAGACTTCTTCATCTAGCATAGAAGACGCCATCGGAACAGCTGAAGTGGGAATGAGTAAAGCGTCATCACTGTCCTGGACGACACCAACTGTACAAACCACTTCAGGAATAACAGACTCTGGAGAGGGATTCAAAGAAAGACCAACTCTTGGAAAACACTCCAAAGAAACCTGTTTTTGGTTATAAGTCAAAGGAGCTATCTCTGATCAAGGCACTGGAGTACCCTTTGAAAGAAGAACTGTCGGTACAACATCAGAAGTATACACAGCAGCAAGAACAAATCGAGTACTGAAGAGTGGAACAGACGCAAGAGGTACTGGACAAACTGTACCCTTTGATACCGTCTTCTGACACACATCACAGGAAGCAACATACTTCGCTACATGTACAGTCACTCCAGGCCAAAAGAACTTGTTAAGGACTCTAGACAGAGTACACCGAGAACCACAATGACCCAACAGAATCAGATTATGCGCCACAGATAACGCTGTAGGTCGAAGTTAAACAGGAACAACAATCTGATCAAAAGAGATTTCGCCCTTGACAAAATGCCTGCATCAGAACACCATCAGAAAAGCAGTAGTAAAAGGTAGTTGTACCTAACCTTTTTACCTCACCAGAAGACGCTAACTGGAAGCACGACTTCAACGATTCATCATCATTCTGTTTCTGAACAAGATCAGAACGGGAAATGTTCAGATCATCAGGGATCTGACACAAAGGCTTTTTGTCCACAACTTGCTTAGCTCTAGCCTCGTAACGGCGGCTAAAGAGAAAGGTTCGCAGACACATCACTGGACTCACCGTTTACAGAAACTCCAGGAACATTATCCACAGTGAGATCTGCGACAGGGCTATCCAAGACACAAGTTAAATCGCCCACAAAATAAGGACAACCAACTGAAACTGTAGCCAGTGGAAACTCATCCACACGGCCACCAAAAGAAACACACTTCACTGTGGTTCCTAACATCTGACTGTCAGAAACTAACCATTTGTGAACATCACAAATGGTAGCAGTATCACGCAGAACAGAACTCAAAGTGCCATTCACAGAACAGGAGTCCAAATGTAACTGGCCTGTGCACTCGCCAGCAGCTAGACAAGCAAAATGAGTATCAAGAACAGAACAAGCAGCACAGGAATGTTTACTGTCAGCTGAGTTCTCGACAACAGTAGAATTGCCAACCACAAAAGGACATTTATCTGGGTGGCTAAGGTTACAAACTCTACAAGGGTTTCTACCAGATTTCCCTATGTACACTTAGCAGCTGTATGTCCTGTCGTCTTACACAGAAAACACACAACACTGGCAGACTGATCGAAAGCACTACCTGAGGAACTCTTACTACCAGAGGTATGACGGGCACCACGACCACAGTAACGGTTACCACGAAAGTTGTTTCCACGACCAGCTGAGGAACTCGGGTTCTGACCAACAGTCTGAAAAGTAGAGTACCTGTGTCCTCTATCAGACTGACCACGGTATGGAGTTCTATCGGACCGCCCATAGGTTCCATAAGCAACAGAAGCAAAAATGTTTACACCAGCGTTCCTAGAAAGTACCCCAGTGGGATGAACACATCTGAATGACTCAGCAGACTTGATCATGTCATCAAACGTCTCCTCGTCCTTTTCGCACAGAACAGTAGTTAAGTCTTTAGAGACATACTCCAAAAACTGTTTCTGCAAGGTAAGATCCACCAGACCTTCAAAAGAGTATCAATCTCTTATAAATAAACCCAACGGTCAAACAAACGCCTGAGCTCAACCGCTAAGATTTCGAAAGTTTCATCTGAGCTAAGCTTAGCCTCACGAAAACGCATACGAAAACCATCTAGAGTATATTGAATTTTTTTTAGCAAGCTCTCTTTCAGAAGCGCGTATGATGCAACATTATTTTCTGCGAGACTGTGATAGAGAGTTACAGCGGAACCCTCAAGCAATGCAGAGAGGTATGTTACCCACAAATCCTCTGAAAACCTAAGGAACGAGCATGGGTTTCAAAAAGCGACAAGTAACTGTCAATATCGTCAGTTCTTTCTTTAAAAGGGGGCAGCTTGGGAAAGGCAGGACGAGGGGCGTTAGACCTGGGCAGACCAGAACCCTGACTGTCACTATCCTGTCCTGAGACTGCACTTTGCTGAGAAGTCACTTGCAACGGTATTCTTTTAGTTTCTTCTATCTCTCTTTTCTCTTGCCATTTAGTTTCCTCTTGCTCTTGTATTTGTATCTGCTCTCTGCCCCAAAAGAAAGCTGCTCATAACACCGATTCGCCTGGCAGATATGACAGCACAGAGCACACAGTACAAACAAGGAAACAGCTCCAAGAAAGGATGTTCCAAGCTTGCCTATATACCCCGTACTGGACACACCGACACTGGGCACAGCCTTTTCGATCTTGAATGTAGACACGTACATGGACGAACAGTAACAGATTCAGGTAACCTCGATTTCATTGAAATGAAAAGAGATCTTAAATGAGGAAAATGGGATACAGAACACTAAGGCGTAAATAACCGAATCGCCTAGCAGATAATGACAGCACAGAGCACTCAGAACAAGAAAGGAAACATCCCCCAAGATGGATGTTTCAAACTTGCCTATATACCCCGTACTGGACACATCTACACTGCAACAACACAGGAGAAATGGATAAACACAAATTAATATTTACCAAAGACTGGCATAACCTTTCCGATCTTGAAAAGAGTAAGACAAGTACATGGACGAACAGTAACAAATACAGGTAACCTTGTACTTGTCTGTCTATATTTAAGATCGAAAAGGGGCAGACGTTTGGTTTGGGTTTAAACCACCCAAACCAAAACAATCAACCAAAGAAACAAAGACAATGAGCACACAATTTGAAAGAATCAAACCAGTACACCAGGAACATCAGGTTAGGCTGAAATTGAGCTCTTCACTGACGTTTCCGAGTGCACCGTATTGGGCTTATGAGTGGTTCAGCTTGTTCCATTAACATAACATTAACAATGTATCATTGTCACGGACATTCCAGAACCGAGCATTTGGTGCGAAACTATTATCATACCATAATCATAAATTACACTCTTTCAAAGGTTTACCTGTAGGTCAGCAGTCTCTTGGCCTTGAATGGAAAGACAACAGACAGACACCGGTCCACGCTCATGACCACAATGAGAGCGCCACAAGTAATACTGGACCAATAAGAGATGGGTAAAAGTTTAACGTTTAGAATTGTGGTCCAGTTTCTGATAAGGATCTTGTCTGTAAAGAAACAGTCAGTGGGTACATCCAGAACGAAGAAGATGAGGTAGCTGAGGTCAGCCACGGCCAACCAGAAGAGGAGCAGGTTAACCCTGTCTGACAGACCTTGCTGGAGACATGCAATGACAAATGCTCTCATTAATAACAGAGGCATCTCTCTCTCTCTTCTCTCTTCTCTCTCTCTCTCTCTCTCTCTCTCTCTCTCTCTCTCTCTCTCTCTCTATCATGTGTGTGTGTGTGTGTGTGTGTGTGGTGTGTGTGTGTGTGTGTGTGTTGTGTTTTGTGTGTGTGTGTTCACGCGTGTTTTGGTCCCTTAGAGCAGATTTCTGTTCGTTCACTTCTATTTTACTCTATTTTCAGCAAGTGCTTAGAATCTTCATCAAGAATCGTAGCTCCTCATGGAAGACGTTTGTGGGTGTCCTCTATTTCCCTCGCTCACTGGGCTGGTGCATGGTCATCACCTGGCTGAGGTCCTCATACAAGCAGTCATGGGAACAACAGCAGTAAGTGATGCACGTCATAACGGAGGCTTCCTAACATAGATTCCAAGTTGTGTCAGGCGTTCTACAAACCAAGAGACAGGCGAATACATTTACTGTATGCAATAAAGTATTTGATACATTGCATGATGTTTCAAGATACAAGCGTTGGAGACTGTTAAGTTCCATCATACTGTGGTCCACAGTGGCATGAAATAATGGAACACAGGAATGTACAGAATGATACAATTCGTCCATTGCAATTATCCGTGCTGGAAATTCTGCTAGGTTTGGAGAAGGACGTTGATGAAGGAAATTCGTGTGAGGTCACATAAACTGCCCAACAGCCGGTACCACTTAGCTAGGATAGTTCCAGACTTGAAGTTGAACACGCAGAACGCCACGTTTCTTTGTGTGTTGTGTGTATTTATGGGAGACGTATTTCAGTTCATCAACTGTTATTAGATGGTCCTGTATTTGGGGAAAAATAACTTTCATCTTGTATTATCAGAGTTCACGTGTTAAATTATTTTCATATCAAGAATGTTTTTACAAACTCGTTTTCATTCAACGCCTATCTTGCGCTAAAAGTGATTGAAGATAAGTGATTGCTCGTTCATTTTCGTTGTCCTAATTGTTTTGTATCTTGCCTGAAGAAGACCTAAGAGGCCGAAAACGCATCGTGTTTTGTCTTGTGATTCGTTCGTCCACGTTTTTAGGTGGTTCACTAACATATATTTTAGAATTATTTTCGGAGCCAAGGACTTTCTACTTCGATATAGGTCTCTAATTCACAAACAGCGACAAACTCGAGTGTCATCGGTGACTGCGTCAGAACAAAACACCCACAGAATTTTACCATGGTGATGTTGGGCTGTGGAATGCCTGCTGAAAGAACCTGACGATTACCATGGTGATGCTGGGCCTGCCTGTGGAATGCCTGCTTAAAGAACCTGAAGATTACCATGGTGATGTCGGACCTGTGGAATGCCTGCTTAAAGAACCTGAAGATTACCAATGGTGATGTTGGTGGGCCTGTGGAATGCCTGCTTAAAGAACCTGAAGATTACCATGGTGATGTCGGACCTGTGGAATGCCTGCTTAAAGACCTGAAGATTACATGGTGATGTCGGACCTGTGGAATGCCTGCTTAAAGAACCTGAAGATTACCATGGTGATGTTGGGCCTGTGGAATGCCTGCTTAAAGAACCTGAAGATTACCATGGTGATGTCGGACCTGTGGAATGCCTGCTTAAAGAACCTGAAGATTACCATGGTGATGTTGGGCCTGTGGAATGCCTGCTTAAGAACCTGAAGATTACCATGGTGATGTTGGGCCTGTGGAATGCTTGCTTTAAGAACTTGAAGATTACCATGGTGATGCTGGGCCTGTGGAATGCCTGCTTTAAGAAACCTGAAGATTACCATGGTGATGCTGGGCCTGTGGAATACCTGCTTAAAGAACCTGAAGATTACCATGATGATGCTGGGCCTGTGGAATGCCTGCTTAAAGACCTGAAGATTACCATGGTGATGTTGGGCCTGTGGAATAATAATAATAATAAAATATAATAATTATGAATACTTATATAGCGCCTATTCTTGCTAGAGACCAAGTCTAAGCGCTTTACAATCAACACTCGTTTACACAACGGGCTGCCTACCTGGGTAGTGCCGACTGAAGAGCTGCCAGCTGGCGCTTCATTCAGTCGTTTCCCGTATCATCCAGTCAATATCGTTCAATATCGATCACTCATTTTCCTTACTTCCTTCATTCTTTCCATTTCTCACGCAGGGTGCATGCTATGTGTAACGTGTCATCCATACCAACGGCCAAACTGGCCTATCTTCCAAAGTTGGTGATGGGATTTTACGTGTGTGCAAGATGTTACGCGTGCGTTCACACACGGAACATTTGGTTTACTAGTCTCATTCGAAGGACTGTATGGAGTCAGAACCAATGTTAACTCCGAGGGGAAAATCCCCCTGTACCGAAACGCCCTGGCGGAGGTTCGAACCCGCAACCCCAGGATCACCAAGATTACGAGTCTGGCGCTCTACCAACTGAGCTATTCTGGCTCCCGGAATGCCTGCTTAAAGACCCTGAAGATTACCATGGTGACGTTGGGCCTGTGGAATACCTGCTTAAAGACCCTGAAGATTACCATGGTGACGTTGGGCATGTGGAATGCCTGCTTAAAGAACCTGAAGATTACCATGGTGATGTTGGGCCTGTGGAATGCCTGCTTAAAGAACCTGAAGATTACCATGGTGATGTTGGGCCTGTGGAATGCCTGCTTAAATAACCTGA
>CM031620.1:4762873-4782873 GCA_018398815.1 Conus ventricosus | reverse complement strand
TACCTGATGAGTGGCGAGATGCGAGCATTGTTCCCTTATTCGAAAAGGGTGACAAAACAAAAGCAGAGAACTATAGACCTGTATCTCTTACATCCATATCAGCAAAACTACTTGAACACATAATATATAGTAGCATAATGGACCATCTTGACAAATATGACTTCTTAAATAACGCCCAGCATGGTTTTAGTCAGCGAAGGAGTTGTGAGACTCAACTTATAACAACTCTCAATTATTTTAATAACTGTCTTAACAACAGACAGCAAATAGATGCAATTTTATTAGACTTTTCTAAAGCCTTTGGTAAGGTTGACCATGAGGGTCTGCTGCTTAAATTAGAACACATCGGCATTGGCGGTTCTTTGCTAAAATGGGCTAGATCATTCCTCGTTGGGAGAACGCAGAAAGTTGTTGTGGAAGGGTCGTCGTCCCATTGTAAACCAGTCTTGTCAGGTGTACCACAGGGAACTGTTTTGGGCCCCTGTTTTTCTTAATTCATATAAATGACGTAAGTAGAAATCTCTCTCCTGGAACTACTATAAGGCTTTTTGCAGATGACAGCTTAGTATATTGAACAATCAGAAGCAAGAATGATACACGCATTCTACAAGAAGATCTAAACGCTTTACAAGAGTGGGAAAGAACTTGGAAAATGGAATTTCATCCCCAAAAGTGCCAAGTGTTGCGTATATGTAACAAACGCTCACCAACTAGATCAGAATATTCTATTCATAATACTATTCTTAAAGAAACCAATGCTGCAAAATATTTAGGCGTGATTACAGATAGTCGTCTCAAATGGAAAGAACATTACAATTTAGTATGTAAGAAAGCAAATAACATCTTAGCTTTCTTATACAGGAATATCAATGACTGCCCCAAAAAGTTAAAGACGACTGCTACAAAACACTGGTTAGACCAGTGCTGGAATATGGTTGCTCAGTTGGGGATCCTTACCATCTAAAGGACATTGATAACCTCGAAAAGATTCAGAAGAGAGCAGCACGGTTCGTAACAGGGAACCACATCAGAGAAAAGGGGAATACTAGGAAGAACATGAGGAAATTAGAATGGAAACCCTTAGAAGAGAGAAGAGCTTTTATCAAACTTAACATCTTCTTCAAAGGCAGAGCTAAACCAATTGATGTTCCAATGGAACAACTAGTACTGAATAAAAGTAGCACCAGGAGTGGCGGTCAATGTTATACCATACCTGCATCAAATATTGACAGCCACTTACATTCATTTTATCCTAGTTCTGTACAGCTGTGGAACTCACTGCCGGGTGCCATCAAGATTGCCACAAATGCAGTCTCATTTAAAAAACAAATTGATACGACAGTTTTGAGATCTGCATATTGACGATTTTCTATTGTAACTTCCCCAGATATTTTACTGTTACTTGGGCCTGAATTTGGCCATTGCTTTTAACTTCTTGAATATCGAGTGCGACCCCTTGCTGCCAAATTTGCTCCAGGGGCCAACAGTCTGAGTCGCACTATTTTATGTTATTTTATTTTAATTTTTAACATGCACGCTGGTGACCTACTCGTTTTTGAGTGAACCAGTATTTTAGGAAGAAGAAGAAGAAGAAGAAGAAGAACTGTTAGAGAAGAAGAAGGAGAATATGGAAATACGTGGCATCATCTTAACCCGTTCAGTGCCCACAATAGTACAAACAAAGGTGTTCCCAGGTGCCTGGGAAATCTCATGATTTGGGGTCATAATTAACAAACAATTCTAGCTCAGAAACTACAAAAGATAGAAAAATGAAATCTATATCATTTTTGAAGGAAATTGAATGAAGATTTTGAATCTGGGCTTCTTTTGTTTTAATTTTTTGATAATAAAAAAGTATTTAGGCTTTTAGATTTGGATAGATTTTTTTGCACGATCAAAAACATATGTATTTACCACATCCAAACAAGAACACACAGCAAAAAAGTTGAAAATAAAGTTTGTATTGTCACACTACACCTGTAAATGAAAGTAAAACAGTTTGGAAGTCTATCAAGACGCTCACACTCGATGCAGACTGACCAGTCCACGACCACGCCCTCCCTCTCCCACCACGCCCCCTTGCTGGACTTCAACCCTCTCTTTCACCCTCATCTTCCCCTACCTTTCCCTCTGCCCCGTGTCATGCATGCCGCAAGCAAGCCGTGCTCCCCTCTCGCGCTGACTCAGACTATCACACCACTGGCCACCGGCACGCAGTGCAGAGTACACAAGAGAACTGTAATATGCCGCTTCTAACTCACTTCCGCCCTCAAACCAGTTTTTCGGGCGAAAGTGACCTAGAAGCGGCATATTACAGTTCTCTGACAAGTAAGACTTCAATAACCAAAAAATAACGATTATCTACAAACAGACATACTGTGTAGGGTTATCCGTTTTTAATACTAATTTACAAAACTTACTTGTCTTTTAAAACTAAGTTATATTTTTGACATAAAAATCCGCACACTTATTCTGACTAATTTCTACCTACAAAACTATGTGTAACAGACGGGCTGACATGGGGCTAAAACCCGATCGCTTAATTCGGGGGGGCGCAGCAGCGACCTTCTTCCCCGGGGCCTGTTAAAAACTCGCCCAAAAAAAATCAATAAAAACCCCCCTGGGGGCGCTTTAAAAATGTTCAGACGTCATTTCACCCCCATTTGTGGGCCCTCAGAAAGACCGGTTTGTATTGTCTTTTACTTGGCGGCTTTGGGCTGTGGGGTGGTTGTGTTGTGTAAAAGATTTTTACGGGTTTTTGGCAGGTTTTTGTTAATAATATTTTGTATGGCAGAACAAAGCAGGGGGAGTTTTTCAAAGCTGACAATACTTAAGGGGCATTTGATCCATCCCAAAATTTTGTTAGTGTTTTGGGGATGATTGAGAGCGGCAGGCCCTATCAAGTAAGAAATCCCTGCCTCCCTAAAACCACCAAAAAAAAAAGCTATCTATTGTATGGAGAGAAAGCAAAAAAACAAAAGAGACCCGAAAACTCCACCAATACTTGAAAAAAAAAGATTTTGATGGGGGGAATGACATTTGGGAAAAGAATTTTTCGTTTTTGGGGCAGAGGAAAAAACGTCTATTGTGTTGCTTTGAAAAATAAAGGGGGGGGGTTAAAACGCTTCAAGGCAGGAAGTACAACAATGTTTTTAATTGCATAGGTTGGGCTTTAGAAAGCCCTTCAAGGTCTTTTTCAAAAAAAACAGGGGACCCATACTCAAAAAATGGGATGAGTGGTTAAAGGGCAATGGGGGATATCCCCTTCAATCCGCAAACAAAAGATTCTGTTTGTTGAACCAATGCTAAAAGTTTTTACATTTGGTCTTTTTTTCATAGAAGTCTACTCTATGAGGAAGATTTGATTTAAGTTTCAGCTGAGGAGATTAGAAATTATTGGACCTCCCGTAAAGAACCAAGCAACTCCAACACAACCCCCAAAGCCCGTAGCAGGAGAGGAACTAGCCTCCCCCCCTAGAGCGGTCAAAGGGTCCAGAGAAACCGTTTCCCCCCTCCCCCAGGCCCAAAGGTTTGCATGACGCCTTTTTTAGCCTCCACCCTGAGCGTAAAAGGGTACAGCAGTGAGATCAACTTTTTTGCTGTTTGCGCGTTTGGGGCGTCAAAAGCTTACCTCTAACCCCTTTACCCCTTTACAAATTTGCCCCTTTTTGGCGGCCCCCGGGGTGTATTTATAAAATGTTTTGTTTTTTTAAATCAGGCTTTTGTTAAATATTTGGTGGGCTTTGAACTGCAACAAGAGAGCCATGATCACAAAAAACCAAGCACCGTCTGCCCAATGTTTTCACATGAAAAAAAAGCCTGTGTACACCACACACACTCCCACCCCCAATCCCCCCCAAGTTTTCTTAATTTTAAGTTTTTTTAATTAATTCCCCCAAAGTTCTAATAAGTTTTAATAAGTACTTAAGTTCTTAATAATTTAATAAGGGGAAAAAAAAAAAAAAAAAAAAAGAAAAAAATTACCCTTTTAAGTACAACCAGTTCTTATCAAGTTATCTTAAAATTTATCAAAAACAAAAAATCTATTTTTTAAAATTTTAAAATAGTAGGTCAAATATAGTACACCACGCCCAAAAAAACGCGTCATCGTTGGGAGTTTTGCTCAGGTCTTTGGTGTGTATTGGTCACATGACTTAATAATTTCTTACATCCTAACAACCCATTGATTAAAATTTTGGCTAGGGAAAGGTTTTTTTTATAGACTCCATGTCTTTTTTTTATTGACTTCCATTTAAAACAAAAAATAATCCCCCCTGATCATTTTTTTTAAAAAAAAATTTTTAAAATTTATTGCTTATAAATGGACAAAATGAGTTTTTTTTTGGGGGTTTTGGGCATGCTTTTGTCTTTTTCTGTTTTAGTGGTTCGGTTGTTTTAACTTTTTTGTTTTTTTTGCCTTTGGGTTATATATTTTTCCCGTATAACCACCCCCGCGCAAAAGACGCCAAAAAGAAAACTTTTTAAGTTCATATTCCATGAAGGTTTTGGGCTTGGCCTTAATCAATTTGTTTTTGTTCTCCCACCTTGAAAAAAAGTTGGCGTTGGCGGCGTTAGTTTTTATTATACAATTTTGTAACATTAATTTTTTTTTGTTTTCCCTCGCTAATCTTTTTCCTCTTCAACCGCCCGTTGGGGGTTTTACGGGTCACTTTTCGACTTATTCAATGTTTCTGATTCTCGGATTTTCCGATCGTTCATTTAAAGGGGAAATAAAGTCTATAGATTAAAAGAAATTTAAACCCTGTTTAAATGGCGATAAAAATTTTTCCCCAATCAAATACAGATCACCCCCAGAGACCTAATGACTTTGTTAAAAAACCGATCTTGGTTAAATCAAAAAGTTTTTCAAAACAATGGGGCAAATTTAGACTAGTTTAGTTAAAAACTAAGAACCTTTTTTCCCCCCACCCTTTTCACCCTTCTAGCCCCCACCGCTTAACCCTGTTAGATACTTAAAATGTCTTGCGGCGACATCTTTTGGGAAATTCTGTCATGCGAATTATTTCCGGGGAAAATGTTTTGTTTTTCCACATGCCCCAAAAAATCAGTTTTCCCTTTTTTGGGCATAATACTTGGTCATCAACTTGTCATTCATAATTCAGGAATTTTTTAGGCTCTTGTAGCTGAGTGCACCCCTGTTCATTTTTTTTTTTTTTTAATTATTTTTTTTCTAAAATACACCGAAAAAACTTTCCCAAACCCGGGTATACCTTCGCTTATTGGAGGTCAAAGTGTAGGATACTCATGTTGGAAAAATTTTTTAAGAATTAAACCAGCAATCTTGCAAACTAGACTTTGGTTCGAAAAAGCTAATTGTTCTTTGCGCTTCGTTTGCCCGAAAGTTTTTTAGTCAAGCAAAAAAATAATTCCGACATTTAAAATTGTAAATAAAAAAAAACTTTATAAAAATGGTTTCCCCGAAAAGGGATGGGGCGCGCTGTGGTGAATGCGCTCGCTTTTAAGCGGTAGTAATTACGCATTGTAAAACAGATGGGCGAGAGAAAAAGACATAACAAAGCTGGAGCAACTAGCTGCAGCACGATCACTATGAAAAGCAAAAATTTGACAGTTAATTTTATTAATAACACACTAAAAAAACAGGGGCACAGTTAAAAACATTTAAAAGATGTTGACCAGGCAATAAAAAAATATTTTCTGAAACAGGAAAACCCAATCGAAAATTGCCCCCCCCAAAATCATGATTTTTATCAACCACAAAAAAAAAAAGACAAGAAATGGGGTTATTGTCTTTGGCATGACCTTTGGTTTTTTTTTGGGAAAAAAATTTTGGCTGAATAAAAATGAACAAACTATTTTTCCCCAAAAAATTATTGGGGGAATCACGGCAATTAAAAAGCAAGCCAGCACGGGAGTCAGGAAAAAAACACAAAAAAGGTTTACTAAACACGATTTGGCAAATTTATTTCCCTGCCCCCCAAAACGAAACAGAGACCATACTTTGTGAATACAATACCAAACGACACCCCAAGGGGCTTCATTTTTTCCCCTCTGATACATTAACAAAAAGATTTAAGTACCCCCTCCTTAAATTGACAAGTTTTCAGATAAAAAGATGGGGAAACCCTTAAAAAAAAAAGGGGCCTTCTGCGTTGCTGTTGCCATAAAACGAAAAAAACGAGGCCCTTTAATTATCCCGAATGATTCAATCGATGATGGAAAAAAATTTTAAAGCAAGTAAATCTTTAAAATTTTGAAAATGGGTTTTACCATTAAAAGGCTTTCCGGATTCACAGACCCAAAAGCTTTAGTTAAAACTTTAACAAACATTTTGCCGAAGATTTTTCCCCCTTCCAACAAAAGGGGCTATTGACAATTTGCAACACAAAAGGGGTTAGAAGATTGCCCCATTTTGCGCGCAAGAAAAATGAAGATTAAAGGGTTTAAAAACCCAATACGCAAAAAAAACAAACAATAATGTTGTGAAAGCCTTCATCCGGCAAACTATTACCTTTGGTTTAAAAGAAAGGTCCCTTTTATTTACCGGGGGAAGAAGGGGACACTCGCATCGGGGCAACAGATCCAGTTTGGAGTTTGATCCTATGAAATAAAAAGGTAAAAATAAAACCGCCCGGTATTATTACGAGAAACGACACAAACAACCAGCTCCTCAAAAATTTTTTTGGAAGGAAGCGCGAAACCCCCAAACCAGCCCATTGCTTAGTTAATTTACGAAAATATATTTGTTTTTAAAATGAAGCCAAAAGGAAGCGAAAACGAAACAAGAATGGAAAGGAAAACCTTGAAATGTCGGAATCATTTCATCGGAAGCTTTTAAAGGAAAACTTTTTGGGGGGGATTTAATCAGCGCTAAATCACCAGATACCTACAACCCAAAACCCCCCAAATTTTGGGGAAAAAAGAATTTTTGAAATAAAAAAAAAAAATTCGAACGCGCAAGAAAAACATGAGAAAAGTTTTTAAATGATTGGATGAAGCTATATTGATCTATAAAAAAAATTGATGAAAAATATAAACCCCCTTTTTAGCGGTCCCCAGTCCCGTTTGTTTTGAAAAACTGGGGTTAACAATACTTTTTTGGTGTTTGTTCTATCTAACGCTTTTTTGTTACAACTGTTGTGTTGATTTTTTTTAGTTATCGCATTTTTTCTTTTGTCTGATGAAAGCTATTGCCAAAAAATGCTTTTTTAGTTGTCAGGTGATTTTTTTTGACTGCCCCAACACTGCGGATATTCCCTTTTTTTCAAATGTTTTTCTCCTGGTTTGAAATACGGACATTTCGACCTAAACCAATAAATCCTTAATCACCCCCCCTGATAATTCATCCTTCATTTTTCCTAAAACCTTTTTGTTAAGGGTGAATTAAAGGCACCTTGGGGTATCTGACTCCACCCCAGCCCTTTTTTTTCCCACTTCGTTTCCGTTCGGGTCTTCAGGCGTCATTTGATTTCAGATAAATTAGATTTTTAAAAGGCGTTACGCACTTGCTGCATGCGTTCTAAAAGTATTCTGCAGCTTGGGCCCCCAAATAAATTCTGGTTTTGAAAACCCATCCGACCTGACAAAAAAAGGCAAATGAACAAATCTGAGATTACCATTAAATGTTTTTCAAGTTTTTGTGGCGCTGCCCTTCTAAGGAACAAGGGTGATTCAAAAGTCTCGTAAACAACATTGGAAATTTGCTCCTTTTCCCATTCTAAACTAATTGTCCGGGTGGGGGGAAAAATTTCTGTATACAGAAATGGGCCGAAAAAAATTTCATGTTCGTTTGGCGGCTTGAGCAAGGAAATTTTGTTAAAAATTTTCCAGAATCTTTTTTTGGGAATGCTTGAAGTAGCCGCAATAATCTACTCTTTTTTCGTATCAAGGAATGCGTACCCGCTGGCAAAGCACATAGTAATAAACATGATTTTTTGCCGGGACCCATTTTGGGGCTGTTCTTGGACACTTTAAATGGCATAGTTTTTGTTTCCTCACCCCGGGTTTTTTCATTAACAGTTTTTTTGTTTTTTCTCAACGCCCAAGGGAATCCACCTAACGGGAAAAGGGCCCCCATTTAAGAAAAGATCATTGAGAAGGGGGATATTAACCTCCCCGCTTTTTGCCGACGTATGCAGCCTTGCGGAACACACCACATAAAAATTTGTCGTCTGAATTCCCTTTATTTTAAAACGCTCTTTTTGCGACAATTTTGGAGGTAGTGGAATAAAATTAAAACAAGGGCTCAATTACCTGTTTTAATCTAACTCAAAGACCCCCCTCTGCCAAACCGGGAGCCTCTTTTTTTGGCTTCTTCACGGCCACTCAAACGCGTAACTTTTGGGCTCCCCAAAACCGGGCGTTAATCATTTTTCAAAAAATCCTTTTTTTTTATTGAGACCCAACTTCTAGATTTCTTCATTTATGTTAAAAATCGTTTAAAAAAGCTAACATTATTTTAACGGCGGGTCTTTTTATTTACCTGGAACTTGAGAAATAGCATCACAACACTTCCTGTACGTTTGTTGGATCAATGATTCTAATAAAAATTTCGTTAATTTTGAAAAACGCTCCCCCCTGGGCTTTCCTTCAAACATTTTCGTCTTGCCCTTCATATATTTTACCATGTTGTTTTTCTTTTCTAACTCAAAATTTTTTTTTAAATTAAAAAAAAAATAATTTAATCAAATCAATTCGCGGGCTTTTTACCCCTTGGACCATAAACTAAAGTTAAACGCCCTTTTTCTTTTTTATGGACTGTTTAAACAAGGGAAGTTTTTGTTTTCTTTTTTTAAAATTCCTTTTTTTCGCTCGGGGGCTGGGTGTTAGAAAAAAATGCCCCCCCCTTTTTTGAAAAAAAACTTTGTCTTTTTTATCATCAAAAACGGGCCCGTAAACGTTAAATTTTTCATCCGTGTGTTTGGCAAATATGCTTTTTTTTGTCATTTTTAAAGAACTAAGTTTGCTGTTATAAATTGAACCAAGCGGGCTTTTTGGGTTTTGTTTTTTTAATTTTTTTTAGCAGCACCTACAGCTAAGAAACGGCCCCAAACTAAAAAACAACCACCAAAGGAAAACCCCGGGTGCCCTTTCCCCTTGCTAAGAGACCAACACTGTTCCTGCGATAGACAAAAATCGATGTTTCCCGTTTTAACAAGTAACGCATTTAAAGGCCAGAAAACCTCGTTTGGTTTTGCGATTTTGAAAGGGCTTGTCTATTTTTTTTGCTTTGGGAAGTTTGTTAATCTAAAAGGGTTTTTTTGTCAGGTTTTCTACATCCCCTTTTTTTGGGACTTGGGGGTAGGGAATTTGGGTAAACCCCGAACGACAAACTTTTTAAAAAGAAAAAAAATTAGTAAGTATTCTTTAATTGTTTTCTTTAATATTCAGCTCGCACAATATTAAAAACAAATCACATAAATGGTTTTATCCCCCCTTTTTTTTTTCATTTGTTTTATTCCGTTTAACAGTTCCCCACCTCCATGCAACATTTTTCCCCTGTTACTAGGCAATCCATAAACCGATTTTTTTGTTTAAAAAAACACAAGTCTAACATTTTGAAGGTTAGATCTTTAGACACAAGGGGTTTCTGTTGGACTTCCAAAACCCCCCCCCCCAAAAAAAATTTTTTTATTTCGCAAAATCTGAAAGGTCAAGTCCGCTAGCGGGAATTGGTTTGACTACCCTCCAAGAAATTGAACTTTCGTATTTTTGGATTTTTAAAAAATTTTTTTACTTCCCCTTTTTATGGTTCTTCATCTTTCCCAGCAAAAAAACCTTTAAAAACATCTTTCCCGCACTAAAAATAAATTCCAAAAGGCCCCCCCTGTTTGGTATGTTTTAAATGAATCCTTTTCGGAAATATGCTAAATTTTTTTGATATTTTTGCTCAATCCCTTTCAAATTAGGTTTAAACAACCAAACTCTAACAATATCAAAAGCTGTACTTTGTTTGTCGTGCTGATAACACGTTTTTACATTAAAAATTAGTTCATAGACAACGCTTTTAATCTCCTTGAAAAATATGGGGGCATCGCTTTTAAAACTCAAAAACTAAGGGAAGGAAAACGATTTCCAAAGAAATTTACGGTACATACTTTTTGCCTCTTTTTAAAATCTGCGGGCCTATTTATGTTTTAGTCTTCTTCATTTTCGATTCCTTGAAACGCAAGATCAGCCCTTTCATTCCCGGGTTGCCATAGATCAAATAGGGTTAAAAAAATGTCTGCTTGTGTAAAAAAAATTTTTGCCCCCCAAGTTTTTTGAAATTTTCTTAAAATGCCCCCCCCCCAAATTTTTGGAAAAACTGTCCTTTTTTGGTCTGTTTTTGATTCGATTCTATTTTGAAGTAAACGTGGACCCGGCCAACACTTATCCGCTCCAGGTCTGGGAAAATTTTAAAATAAAATTGACCGCATCAATAGAGGCGTTTATTTTCCCTTCCGCCAAAGGGTCTTTTAGTCTTCTATTTTGGGGCAAGAACGAGCCCTTGCTTGTGACTTTTTTTATAAAAAAATAAAAAATTTTAATTTTTTTAAAACAGGCAGGCATTGGAGAAGATATGATGTTTTAGATTGGAACAACAGATGATTCCCCTTTGATACAACCGCTCACCTCTCAAGGGGGAAATTAAAAGAAAGTAAAAGGGCAGACATTTTACCAAAATTTAGTCAAGAACCCCAATTTTTAGACCCAAATGATTTTAATTAAAAAAGATCATTTTTGTGAAAAACTCAAAGGGCAACTTGTTTTGGTTTTCAACTAAACAAACCCCTCAAATTTTTAGCCAAAAGGGACAATTATACAAAGACCAGGTAAAGTCAAAAACGCCTTGGCTTGTTGACCCAAATTAAGGGCGGGGGCGTTTCTAAAATCAAAAAAACACGCAGGAACTCCCCACAAAAACCAAAGCAAAACATGGGGGCAAAGAATTTTAAACAATCGGAAACGAATTAAAAATGCAATAAGAAAAGAAAACCCGTTTTTTCGAAAAAACCTTTAAGCTAACAAAGATCAGACCCAAGCGAGAATACGGGCCCCTTTCATGCTTTGAGAACTCAGAGGCGAATTAACAAACAATTTTGCAAACATGAAAAAAGAGCATAAAAAAGGAAAAAAAAAAACCTTTTGGGGGATACGCAACTTTGGGCCCCATTTAAAAAAAAAGAATAACCCCAAAATAAAAGATTAACAAAAAGAGATCAGCAAAAACTAAAGTGTTGTCTACAACCGAGAACAATTACAAAATCTGGGCAAATAAGAAAACATCCAAAAAAATTTTATATGAAGACACAACGCAGCAGAACGAATCCGAACCGTTTGAGACAAGGATCACATTTGCAAGCTTTTAACCCGCCTTTGGGGTTTGCAATAAGTACACTGGGGTTGGCTTTACAGCGGCGGGGGTCAAAGCCAGGCCCCCCCCACCCCCGCCCCCATCGCCGCCGTTTAAAACATGGGGAAAAAAAAACAGCTTGACATCTTTCGGTTTATAAAAAAATTAGCCGGGGAAGTATAGACCTTTACCGGGGTTTTAGGGGGTGTTTTTTACTGGCTTTTGCTATGAAACAAAGTAGTTGGCTTTTTGGCGAGCACTTTTGGGCATAGTTTTTTTAATTTGTTGGGTTAATTTTTAGAAATAAAGACCAAATAATCCTAGGCCTTTAAAACCAAAAAAAATGCCGCTTTTCATATTCGTGGCACGGAAAAAAGCCGCGTCTTTAAAAAAGGGCCCTTTTGGGGTTTGGGCCCCCGGGGTTGGATGACATTTTTGGGGGTTTTTTTTGTTTGGTTATGCTTGCAAAATTTCTGGGTCAGAATTTATTTCGTTTTTTCCCCCTTCTTTTATTTCCTCCACAAAGGGTTTTATTATGTAGTTTATTTTTGTGCCTATCTGGGTCGAGGGCGAACACAGTAAAACCGTGCCAACAGCAAAGCACTTTCATTTGCGTATTTTAAAAATTTTGGGACCTTTTTATATTGAAGGAAATCAACGAGAATTAAAGGGGTCCTCAAATTGCTAAGTATTTTTTTGTGCATCAAAACCCTGAAGGATCGTTAGCTTGACCTTTTCTGGCTTGCGAAAACCCAGCAAAAACCAAATAAGTACGAAAAGAGTCGTTTATTGTTTATTTCCCCCTCTATTAGGCCCTTGAATGTCAAATAAATTTTCCGCGTTTTATCTCTTGCCTATGGGCCCGGTAACACCGGGGGAAAAAAGATGTTAAGGAGGATTCCCTCATATTTATCTTTTTGTCACGCCCCCAAAATAAGGGTTTCCTAACGTGATTAAGACCCACTTTTTTCTAAAGTCGTCTTTATTAATTTGAATTGTTTCAGATTCTTTTAAAACCTTCATGCTATTCTGTTGCGAAAAAGGGTTAAACGGGTTTTTCCCCTTTGGTAAGGCGCTCGCTTTTATCAAATACGCCGAGGTTAATAAAAAAGAAATCTTACACTGACCCCACCAAAATCGATGATTAAATTTTACATACACATCCCACCAGTTGAGCACAAAACACAGAAAGTTTAAAATGGGTTTGATAAAACGCTCGGTGACGAACACACTTTTGCGGTGATCTTTTTTAATAGGAGGGTTAAAATTTGCTTAATTTCGTACTCACCTTTATTGGGCATCAACGATACAGAAATGTCAAATATCAGTGTTATTTTTTAAAATTTTAGGCGGGCCCAAAAAGAAATTTTGCTCAAAATTTTAATGACTCATTTTTTAAATTTTTTTTTAAAAAAATGTTTGAAACAAAACAACTCAAGACCCCCTTCTTTTTAAACATGAATTTATAACAATTGCGGAAGCAAACGGTTTTTCGCTTCAGAAATTTTTTTACAAAGTTGTTTGGGGTTTATTAAGTGAAATCGAAGGAATAATAAGATTCAAAAAAATTTAAAATCGGGCCATAGTTAGCCATTAACAATACCGATGGTTATTCGGGGTTTTTGCCACTAAAAGAAACAAGATAACTTTTACTTACCTCAAACTTAACTGCGAATCTGAAACAATGTTGACCTTTCAAACCGAAAAGAAGAATAGGTACTTTTGATAAAGACACTAAAAATTTAGGCTTTAAACTGCCCAAAGGGCCCCTTTATAGTTTTAAGTTGCAGCAAACAAAAAAACTTAAAGGGGAGAAATCCCTAAAAATGCATTACTTCATTACCCATTTTATTTGGGAGCTAGCACGATGAAACTAATGAGGAAGGCCCTCAACTGTTTAAAGTCTTTCCCCTCAGGAAAAACTGCAAAATTTCATTTGAAAATTTTTCAATTCCCAATTTCAGTTTAAAAAAAGTTTTTGGGGGGGTCGGATCATTTTAAATAAAAACAAAGACAAAAGGGGGAAAATTTTGAAATGTATAACCTGCCCCTTTTTTTGGAATAAAAAAATAAAAAGTATAAAAAATAATGGCTGGGGCCCGAAAACGGGAGTTACTTGCCCTGTGGGTTTTAAAAATTTGAAAAAAAAAGACCTTGCAGACGTTGCGGGCTTTGAAAAACGGGAGATAGGCACTTTGGGGTTTGGTACACAAAAATGGGATTATAAACGCAAAAGGGTTTACGACAGCAAAAAATTTCCCAAACTAGAACAACGCGCAATTAAGGGGAATAATGTTGGCCAGTTAAATAAAAAATTTGAAAACCCACCTCAAAATTTTGGGACTTTGAACAAATTTGAATGGGGGGGTAAAATTGATTCAAACCCCTTAACATTTTTACCGTCAAAAAAGTTTCAGAAAAGCATTTAAAACCCCGGCCCCTTTACATTAAGTCTTATGCCCGACGACAAAAACCGGAAAAAAAAATTGAAAAAAACACCCTTGGGAAAAAAAAAGTACACCCCCAGAAAAGAAACGGTTTTTAAAAAAGCTTCTACAAAATTACAGTCTTTCCAACAAAAATTAGGGGACACTTCCAATGATATTTGAAATTTCTGCTTTAAAATGTAGAAGGGGTGGGGTTGTGGCGTTAGGATGGGCCTTATAAAAGGAATTTTAAAATTAGCGGGAAAACTTGACGTTAAACGCCTACAGTTTCCATCGCGTTCTTCACAAGGTGGGGTATAAAACATAAAACAGTAACAAAACAAAGTTGACTTAAAAAGAAAAAAATCTTACAGAACGAATTGATTAATCTACCATTAGGCCTCATAGGGGTTTTTTTTAAAAGAACAGTTTGAAAAAGGGGTATATAAAAATAATAAAATGGAAAAATTTTAAAATTTTTTATAAAAATAGGGGCAGTTAAACTTTAAAAAAACCCCTCATTTTCATTAAATTTTTTGGGGCAAACTGGTTTTGGAAAAACAAAATTTTTCCAGACCTATACAAACAGTTTACGCTATAAATTTTGATTTTTTGTGATTTTCTGTCCAACACTTAAGGAACAAAGAAATATACAGAAGTTTTTATGGACAATGATAACATATTTTTTGTTGATCCTAGCAATAAACAATGGTTTTAAACGTTTTATAGATTTTGAAGGAAGCAGACACTATAATTTTAGATGCTGTTCGCAAAAAGAGACATAGTTTTAAAAAAAAAAACACTTTTTTCAAACGGGTTTCAGTGGAAAACACGGATAAGTGTGGGATTTTATGCAAAATAAACTCAGTTTTTAAAAATTTTGAGAACAATTAAAGACGTATTTTATTTCACTAAAGACAGAGACCATTTGAGAATTTTGCGCGAAAAAAATTTTTGAAAAAGATAAGAAAAACCCAGGATTTAAAAAAAACTAAAAACTGAAAAATTTAGTAAATTATTTTTAAAAAGGAAAAACCCTACACATTTTTGTTTGTAGGCAATTTTTGGTTATTGAAGGCTACTGTTAGAGAACTGAAAATCCGTCTAGGGCACTTTCGCCCGAAAACGTTTGAGGCGAGGTGATTTTGAAGCGGGATTTACAGTTTCTACCACGGGGTGGCCGTTCGACAAAAGCAGCTAACACACCGAGGGCACAACCCACTCAATAACGACGAATAGGCCAATTCCACCACTATCATCATCTCCCCTGTGAGTTAGTCGTTGAATAAAAGTTTGTGTTTGTCAAAAATATCGCAGACCTGCTCACTGTGAAATACGTTGATTGGGCGCTGGGGTTGTCGAAGGTTTCCGCCATCTTTGCAAGCAGACCGAAGTGCTGGCTCGTCATCCATCATGTGAAATAAAAGGGCTTTCCCCCATGTGGTCATTTACAATTTTTTTAAAAACACAGACATTAACTTTTTTACCAAACCTTTTTTAGTCCCTTTATAGAAATAGTAACAAGAAAATTAAGAAAAAAACATGACGTCAGGGGAATGCCCATAGGGACTGAAAACACTTTTTTACCGCGCGCGAACCCACTAAAGGCACCAACGGGTTTTAAACATCCTCATCGATTTGATAAAAAAAAATAAAAAAATTCCATTCTGGGCCCTTCGCCCCCGCCTCTGGTGACTTAGTTTTGATCCTCTCCACATCTGTGGCCTTGGTTTGGTTCCGTCGGGGTCACTGGTTTTAATAATAATCATGATTGTATCCATATAAGTAATGATAGTGATGCTATAGGAGGCTGGAAAAGTGGTAAGTTAATATGTCAGACATAAAGTTGTAACAGTAAGTATACTGATAAAACAATATATATGATTACGCACATATATATATGTAATGCTGAACAATTAAGTAGCTGGGAAAACAAGTGCAGTTTAACAATTCTTCCATCATTATAGTAATGATCTATTATTATATTGGGTATTTATATAGCGCCTATCCGCGGTCACAGACCAAGCTCTAAGCGCTTTACAATAAAACACTACCTCACTCACTCAACGGGCTGCCTACCCAGGTAGAGCCGGCTGAAGAGCAGTCTACTGGCGCTGATTCAGTCGTTTCCCGTACCATTCAAATATCAGTAACTCATTTTCATTTATCCCTCCAGTTTCTCACAAAGGATGCATGCGATGTTTATACGTGTCCTCTATTTCCACCGGTACACGATGGCACACGATAACAAATTTGGCAAAAATTTAAAAAAAAAAAAAGGGGGGGGGGGAGTGGGGGGGTTGAAGATGAAGAAAATGACCCTCCCGAAGGCAGATTTATATGTATCAGCTGCTCCTAGGCCTTTCGTCCGCTGGATCGGACTCATCAGGGAGACACGGCTGACTCTGTCTGTGCTCTTGGCGGCAAATAGAGACACACCAGAGTCCGTAATTCTGTGGTGTTCTCGCTACCAAGGGTTCAAAAGAGAATCCAACAGCACCCCGATAGAAGCCAGCGAAAGGTAGAAAATAAAAACAAAACGAAAGTGTGGACAGGAAAAAAGTTGCTGAAAAAACTAAAAACATTATGTAAACAGTATAAGATGTAGGGGGTAATCTTTGAGCCCATGCTTGAGGATCCATTTAAGGATGCAAGGGAGATCAAAAGATATGGAACAGTCTGAGTGGTCAGCTCTGCTGTTCAATAACCCAAGCATTGTCAGCGGCTAAGAATTGTGTAGAACAACCTTTACTTGGATCTCCTACGAGATGCAATCGCCAACTGACTGACCAAACAATATAACGCTGAACAATTAAGTAGTGGGGAAAACAAGTGCAGGTTAACAATTCTTCCATGACTTGGCAAAGATTTAAAAACAAAAACAAAAAAGGGGGTGGGGGTGGGTTGAAGATGAAGAAAATGGGAAAATGTATATTATATATATGAAAACCCTTCACTTGCTGCATGAGGGAACCATTGCAATCCCTCTCGAAGGCAGATCTATCTATCTATCTATCTATCTATCTATCTATCTATCTATCTATGTGTGTGTGTGTGTGTGTGTGTGTGTGTGTGTGTGTGCGCGCGCGCGCGCGCGCGGTGTGTGTGTGTGTGAGTAATTGGTAATAATAATAGTGATCATGATAGTGAAGACGATGATGATGTTAAGGGGTCAGCTCGATACATCCACGGCCCGATGCGTCCAAGGCCCGATACGTCCAAGGCCCGATACGTTCAAGGCCCGATGCGTCCACGGTCCGATCCGTCCATGGTCCGATGCGTCCAAGCCCGATACGTCCAAGGCCCAATACGTCCAAGGTCCGATACGTCCAAGCCCGATACGTCCACGGCCCGATGTGTCCATTTGGACGTATCGGGCCGTGGACGTATCGGGCCGTGGACGCATCGGCACGCCAGCACCCGATACGTCCACGGCCCGATGTGTTCATTTGGACGTATCGGGCCGTGGACGTATCGGGCCGTGGACGCATCGACATGCTCCCCATAGCTGGCCAGAGATAAAAAAAATATTGACATGACATCGGCGCACTGCAGAAAATTTCACGATGTGACTGAAGTACAAATATGTACACATGTCATATTGAATCAGTTCGTAATCTAGACGTTTAATTTCAAACATTGTAACCATAACAACTGAGATTAATAGTGTCAATCAGAGTTGTTACTTTGAATCAAGAACTAGTCGTCAGGTGTCAGTTTGTTAGCCCTAACATCTTTGTTCATTATTCCATAGTGCTTTGATGTTCCATTTGTAAACCAGATAGCCTCTCGTTGTGTTTTTATGCTGGGATTGACACTGATCGTGGCTAGTGGTGAAAAGCGTGAGGCACCAGAAATAGTTTTTTGCCAGGAGTGTTTCTGAAACAGGGCAACTGATGTCTGACGAACATGACATCTACTTAGTCTCAGAGTTTGGTCACTGGCAACAGTTCCACACATGCATCACCTTAACGTGTGAAGACTCTATCGACGCCCACCTGATACTCATGTTAGTAGACATCGTGACAATATTCGGGAGATGGGGGCTCGATCTTAGGTGGTTTCAGGCCAAGCTAAACCTAATACAAGGGTTGGTAATACTGATCATGTGTCGATACACTTTGCCATCAGCATTGCTGCAAACAAGATGAAGAAGGTGTGGGGGGGAAGAGGTAAGGCACATTCTTGTTTCACTACATTTTTTTTACTTGGAAATTGGTTTGATGTGTCCCCGTGTTCCAATACCCTTGTCTGAATATTATCCTGAAAGGACAGAAATCTGCACGTTGACCTTGGCACTCTCACCCTTGCTTCGGATCTGCCCCCAACTATCCTGATTCAGGGTGACAAATGCCTTCATTTCATCAACGAATACTATACGAAGGTCTTGGTCTTCACTCAGCACTTCTCTTGCAGTTGGTGGATGGCAAATTCCACGCCTCTGGTGCTCCTGCCTGTTAGAAAGCTGCACTGAACCTCAGAGACAGTGCTGTCAGCCATGGGAACGATGACTCTGTTGATGATGATTCTGACAACCAATTCTCCTTTCGTACTCTAGATGTCATAGGGTGTTGAATCTCCCGTCTTCTTGCGGATATGCAAATTGGAGACATCCGTCATGCACTTCTCACCATCCCTCCAGAAAACTGGAAACAAAGTCGCTTGTCTTTTCACCATAACGTCTCCATGTTTATAAATGTCTTCAGAAATGCCGTTGGCTTCCGATGCCTTACCAGCTAAGGTGTGTCACTTGCTTTTTGTTTTCTAATCTCGGCGCTGGAGGACGGGTTTTGTTAGTTATTCTTCTTCCGGTAGTTGCAGCATTGCTGCATGGACTTCTGAGATGGATGACTCTATTCAGGTGTGTGTTAGAATGCAGCGTGCAGGTAGGCCAGTCTTCTTTTTCAGCAGTGACCACTGGTCTGAAGAACGAACAAGGGTTGAGACAGATGCCTCAGGTCAGTATACAGTACAACGCCATCATGGGACTCCTCGTGTTGTTGCATTAACTGCTCTTTGTGGATCTTTGGCTCTCTTTTTACACATAGGTATTTCATCTGCCCATGCTTTGCTTTAAGTGCTGCCTTGGTGGCAGGTAGTCTTGCAGCTCATTCTTACAGGTCTTTTCACTTGTATTGTCTTCATTAATCTTGTTGGCTTGATGATGACCTTGTTGATCTCCTCATCATTTTCATCGAATTGTTTCCCTTACACCAAATGCATGTGGTACAGTACTGTAAACAGGATGTCTAAACGACGTACATCTCTATTCTGCGTCATCCCCACAGATTCACCAGACTACAGGGGTTCCAGGAACTTCTTTCAGCATTTCCTTGCTGGAGTCCTCATGTGCCATGCTCACTTCCTCAAAGGCTTTTTTCTCGCCGATTTCTTCAGCTTCCTCAAAGGCTTTTCTCTCGCCGATTTCTTCAGCTTCATCAAAGGCTTTTCTCTCGCCGATTTCTTCAGCTTCATCAAAGGCTTTTCTCTCGCCGATTTTTTCAGCTTCATCAAAGGCTTTTCTCTCGCCGATTTCTTCAGCTTCATCAAAGGCTTTTCTCTCGCCGATTTCTTCAGCTTCATCAAAGGCTTTTCTCTCGCCGATTTCTTCAGCTTCATCAAAGGCTTTTCTCTCGCCGATTTCTTCAGCTTCATCAAAGGCTTTTCTCTCGCCGATTTCTTCAGCTTCATCAAAGGCTTTTCTCTCGCCGATTTCTTCAGCTTCATCAAACCCTTTTCTCTCGCCGATTTCTTCAGCTTCATCAAAGGCTTTTCTCTCGCCGATTTCTTCAGCTTCATCAAAGGCTTTTCTCTCGCCGATTTCTTCAGCTTCATCAAAGGCTTTTCTCTCGCCGATTTCTTCAGCTTCATCAAAGGCTTTTCTCTCGCCGATTTCTTCAGCTTCATTAAAGGCTTTTCCCTCGCCGATTTCTTCAGCTTCATCAAAGGCTTTTCTCTCACAGATTTCTTCCTCTCAGCTCACTCAATATTCACTTTGCTTCTGAGTAGGGGCGTAGACGATATTCAAACCAGCATTGGTCTCTTATTCACTTCATCATGGGAGAAGAGTTACCTACTTGTTTGTCATTTACTGTTAACAGTTCCCCGCCTCGTTCAAGATGTTCTTTCATATCAATCAAATTGAGGTTACCTGTGTTTGTTGCTGTTCGTCTGTATTGTTGTTTGACTGTATTCAAGATCGAAAAGGCTGTGTCATTTGTTAAAATGGATAGCATCTCATAGCAAAACACACCATGAAC
>CM031620.1:4752873-4755373 GCA_018398815.1 Conus ventricosus | reverse complement strand
AACTAAAAACTGACCAGTTCTTGATTCAAGGTAACTACTCCGATGGACACTTTGTCCGAGTTCCTATGCAGAAACGTTTTGTACAATACACCTATTTAAGAATGGATTAAACGAAACAAACCTTGTTATCTTGAATAGAAATTGTAGGAGAAGAATAAGACGTGGAATTGGTTGAAGGAGTCTACTGGTGTTGTTTCTGTTTTATACTCGTTTAATTGTCATTTCTTCTAAAGGGTCCATTGTTTGACTACGTGGACACAACATTGTATGGAAATGACTAAATCAAGCGCTTTTCCATAGCATTGAACGTGCACATTTCACCATCAACATTATGCCAGGATGAGTGAGAAGCATTGATATGTGAAAGGCGCTGATCATAAAGACTGAAAAAAGATGATTCCACGAAAAGCCTTTTAGAGACTCCATACAACAGGGAAACTAATTGGTGGAGTGGGTGTCCAACACAAATCCATAAAAACTCTACTCCTTTCCCTAAGCACGACTCGAAGAATAATATGTTGTGCTTTGAATTCCAGACGAGCGCTGCAGACGAGCCAACAGGATATCATGAACTATTGTATCGGATGCAGCGCTCAGATCAAGATGTCTCAAGATGGAAGTCTGACCTGTATCCCAACTAGTGAACAAACCATCATCAACTCACAACAGAGTCATCTTTGTGTTGATATGCTGACCGAAAAACATGACAAAAAACATATCTGCAAACGCAAAAGAGGTAGAGATTGTATAGTCTCTTGTGCTAATTTACATGCATGTCGGAGATATTGAACACAAACTAGAGCATCTTTAAAATGTTAAGAGTCCAATGAAGCTTTGTTCTCCTTATAAGAAAGGGTCTGACGATGGCTTTTCACGATGATTTAGAGACAGTGCCCGGTGAAACTGATGCACAGATGAGCTCAGTATGATATGGATCAATGTCGCTCTGATCAGCTCGGTATGATATGGATCAACGTCCTCGATGCGTCGATAGAAACATAAGGATTATAATGACTGGATCATTTTCGCATGTTTCCTGAGATGTATTTTTACCCTAGCGTCACGCACCTTTTCCTCAGACACGAGATAGTCGTATGGTTAAACGGCACGTGCAACCTGATCAATGTGATCTCTAATGGAGCGAGTCCAGTTGCCAGATTGATTACAAGAAACTTGAACAAGCTGACCATGGGATTTCTGGATGGGAAACACTGACTGATAAAGTTCAATAATCCAATTTCCGGTTAAAAGTTAGAAAGCGTTCAACCTGTCATTAGTTTCAGATTAACAAAAGTTCTTATGTGATGGAAGTTAGCGTTTTGTAGCTTACAATATGTCCTTTTATCTAAATTGTCCACTTTTAATTGTTTCATTCGCATTTAGCGTCAGATCTAAGTAATATTTCTTTCATCTTTTTCCTTTCTGTATAATGTCATATAAACAGAGCATCTTTTCCTTAATGTGCTATTTATATGAACTGTTTTCTGCTTCTATGATTTTGTTTCTATTTCTTGTTTTCCGTTAAGCATAGTTTTGTTTCCTTTCTAACATCCAATATAGTCAGAGTTCTTATCTCCCTATCACGAACATCTAAAGACGACTGTGCAGAAATGATGAGTTGACCTTGATCGCTTGGGATTACGCCTATATTTTTTCAGTTATAAAATATCACTGAATTGCATTAAAAATAAACGATTTTTTTGTGAGAGAGGCACCACGCTCAAAGTCCTGTGTACGCCATTTGCATCTCGTCATGTCGTTATCATTGTTAGGACTATTAGCGGCATATCTATGTCGGTCTGGTCTAAACCGTTATGCCTGTCGGCTGCCAATTGATGTATGAAGTGAAAGTGCACATTTACTGTCAGTGAGAGACGGACAGGTTGTCGGTCTCGATATGTATTATTTGTTACAATTTCATTATGTTTGCAAACATCTCTCATAGATTTTTGGGGGGGGGTTATAATATTTGACACACATGGATCAAAACTCAAAAATGGATCATGCCCTTTTTTATGGGGAACACGGTAAAGTAATCAGGCCTTTCAAAAATGGATCATGCCCTTTTTTATGGGGAACACGGTAAAGTAATCAGGCCCTTCAAAAATGGATCATGCCCTTTTTTATGGGGAACACGGTAAAGTAATCAGGCCCTTCAAAAATGGATCATGCCCTTTTTTATGGGGAACACGGTAAAGTAATCAGGCCCTTCAAAAATGGATCATGCCCTTTTTTATGGGGAACACGGTAAAGTAATCAGGCCCTTCAAAAATGGATCATGCCCTTTTTTATGGGGAACACGGTAAAGTAATCAGGCCCTTCAAAACTGGATCATGCCCTTTTTTATGGGGAACACGGTAAAGTAATCAGGCCCTTCAAAAATGGATCATGCCCTTTTTTATGGGGCACACGGTAAAGTAATCAGGCCCTTCAAAAATGGATCATGCCCTTTTTTATGGGGAACACGGTAAAGTAATCAGGCCCTTCAAAAATGGATCAT
>CM031620.1:4737873-4747873 GCA_018398815.1 Conus ventricosus | reverse complement strand
TCAGCACTTATGTGATGGACAATTACTCAACAGTAGAGGTAACCGCTATGACTGTTGGCACCGTTTGGTCTCTATTCTATCTTCAAACGAGTCTTCAAATAGGCTGAAAGAATTCCCTTACTTTAGATGCTCTTCACATAATGATATTTTGTTTCAGGAACTCACCTCTTTACGGCGCTTTCTTCATGCTTTACTTTTCTACCCTTTACTGGTTGCTTTGGGGTGCTTTGGGTTCTGTTCTTGTATCCTCGGTATTGAGAATACCACATGATCACAGACTGTACTACATCTCGATTTGCTTTCAAAGGAACACCGGCACAATATACGATACTGATAAGACTGAATCGGCTAACGAAGGGCCTCTGGACATGCGATTTAACTGTTTTCAAGATGGTTTACGATGGTCCCCATACGCCGCCGATGTAGGACGTGATATTTATGGTATTTATGATCCGATGTCCTACTTTTCATTCCTTTTTTCCCCTCAATATCAGCCTTCTCCCCTTTCTTTCCTTCTTTTTGAGTCTGTGCAAAGCCATAATTGTAATGATGGAGGTACTGATCGCCTGCACTTGTGTTCCCCACCACTACACCACGAATCTATTCACCACGAATCTATTCCGTCTATCAGTGGGAGATTGCAACTCACTTAGGACGGACAATTCTATTCTGTCCCTTGTTTTTCTCTGTGGATGGGCCATTTATAATGGTTGGTAAAAAAAATCACCCAAAATACAAAACAAAAGAAAACTCAATGAAATTTTCAGAACATGTTATTCATAAACTGTGTTAGTTGAATACAAAAGAATAAACTTCCCACTTTCATGAGTTCTTGTGCTTGGGGGTAAAAAAATGTCCAGTTGTTTTTCGGGTGCGTCACAACACTCTTGCACAGTCAGTGGGTCCATGGCTTCACATTCAGCAGAAAAAGTCAGTAAATACACTAAATGAGTTGAAAACAAAGGTAGATGCACTCCAGGAAATAAATAAAAGATATGAATCACATGCCTACTATGCTGCTAGCTAACTTGAAATAATGCTAATATGGGGGCGTGGTATTCAGCTGACGCATGTAGGCCAGACGTACCAGAAGAACGAGGCATTGTCGGGAAAAAACTCAAATCTTCATGCCAGTCACGTGAACAAAAGTCAATGAACTCTTGCTCACTCAAATCCCCAGTGTGTCGCGACACTCCAACACCCCCTCTTGCTTGGCGTAGTGGCTCACCCTTACATTCATCATCACTGAGCTCCACAGACGAGTCCGTGTCAAATTCCTCTTCTTCTCGAAATTCTTCACTGGAAACACTTTCATCAGCTTCCTTATCCTCTCCCTCCTTGTCTGAACCCCCCTTTTGTAGCATTTTGATAACTTCAGGACGGGCTCGACTTTGCTCCGACACATTCGCAGAAAAACGTGATTGAGACGCCATGTTTCACACTCTATGCAAATTAGCAAGTCATGTGGGTTGTTGTAGTCGAGACGCAAAGTGGGTGATGGGGTAGTGCGAAACCACTGGGCAGACGAACAAAGGAATGCTGACGTTACTATTTATAGCTTGTTGCGGTGTCCTGCTCACGCTATAGCCGCATGAAAAATTTGTCAAGGCCGAAACGTTGATAGCGTTCGTACAGAAGTGTAACGTCATCGGAAAACGCTATAGCGTCTGTTCGTGAGAAGAGAGTTTTAAGAGATTTAAAGGCTGGTATGTACACAACACTTTCTCCTTTCCTTACTGGCTGTGTTAGGGTACTGTTGGATTCTGTTTTTGAACCCTTGGTGGTGAGGATACTACAAAATTATGTGTACTGTGGTACATCTCCGAGGGAACGCTGACACAATCAGCCTAGCCGTGTCTCACTGATGAGTCCAAGTCAGTGGAGAAAGGCCTCTGAGCAGATGATGTGAATGGATCTGATTTCAAGATGGTCTATGATGGTCCCCACATAGTGCTGGTGAACGGCAGTATGTTTATGATCTATCGCCCTATTTTTCATTTCCTCTTCTTATGTTTTTCATTTTCTCTCAAAATGCGCTGCCATCCCCTGCTTGTTTTTTCTTTATTATTTAATCTTTGACAAGTCATTACCGTCATTCCGGATGACTTGTTAGCTGCAACTTTATATGTATTTTGGGAACATCAGAGGCGGAGTACAGCAGTCACAGGCATTTGTTACCTTAAATACCTCAATGACGGCCTCGCCAGACGGTAAACATCCACTAACCCAGTGAGCAAGGGACACAGAGGACATTCACAAACGTCTTTCATAAGGAGCAAAGAATCTTGATGAAGTTTTTAAGCGCTTTGCTATGGAGTGAGTGAAACTAAAATTGAATAAAAAGAGGTTCACACACAGACACACACACACACACACACATGTGGGCAAACACATATGAGAGAGAGAGAGAGAGAGAGAGAGAGAGAGAGAGAGAGAGAGAGAGAGAGAGAGGGGGATGCATTTATTTCAATGGCAGTAGAATTGTCTCTATTAATGATCAATGCATGTGTTGTATTATGTCTTTAGCAAGGTCTGTCAGACAGGATTAACCTGCTCCTCTTCTGGCTGGCCGTGGCTGACCTCAGCTACCTCATCTTCTTTGTTCTGGATGTACCCACTGACTGTTTCTTTACAGACAAGACCCTTACCAGAAACTGGACCACAATTCTATACGCTAAGCTTTTGCCTGTCTCCTACTGGTCCAGTGTTACCTCTGGCGCTCTCATTGTGGTCATGAGCGTGGACCGGTGTCTGTCTGTTGTCTTTCCACTCAAGGCCAAGAGACTGCTGACCTACAGGTAAAGCTTTCAAAGAGAAAAGTCGAAAACGTAGAAATAGTATGAAAAGTAATGTGTGAGGATAGTCTGACAATAACTTTGCACCAAATGCGCAGTTCTGGAATGTCAGTGAGAAGAAGACACTGTTAATGAATTTTGATGGAACGAGCAGAACCACTCACCAACTAAACATGGCGCACTAGAAAATGTCACTGAATGGTTCCATCTTAGCCGAACCCGATGTCTTTGACATGTTGGTATGATTCTTGCAAATCTAGTGTACACTTGGATTATTTGCTTATTTGTGTATTTGTTTGTTCGTTTGTTTTGCTCTAACCCAAAACCAAACCTAAAATCTGCCTCTTTCAAAAATGAAATAATCTTTTATGAATTATATCTAATTCCTGAAATAAGAAGTGATCCCCAAATGTAACATGTGTTTGTTTCCCTGCTCTATCTGTATGCCATCCACTGCGCGATTGTTCCATGCTCACAGCGTTAGTTAACAACAACAACAACAACAACAAAAAACAGAAAGGAAATAGCTGCGGGGATTTTCATGGCGTTGTATACGATTTTTCAGCAATGTTTACCGTCGACCGTCAACTATGAGAAAATATTCGAACGTTAGAAGCAAGAATAAAACAGATACCAAATGAAGAAAATAGACTTTAATGGTATAACATAAAACGACCCGATAACCTCGATCAGCAACTAGAAAGAGCTCTGGAATACTGTCCGTAAAGCATCTTTTTAAAGAAAACAAAAGGAAAACAATATCAATATCAATGATTGGTTTCATCATTTTCACTTGCATGAGAGAAAGGCACAGAACGTGGCGATTCGAAGGAAGAGACATGTAATGGTGAAACCAGTAATCACAACATGGGCTGTCCTGTTTCTGTTTCAAAACGGAGTGACTGAGGGCGGAAAATGAAGCAAAATTTAGAAAGAGAAGGAGTTACTTACAACCAAGGATATAGACAAACAAAGTACTGGACGAGACACAATGCATTTCGAACTCTTTGGTGTTCTTGGCAAAAACAAGTAACATTTAGGACAGTGAAAACGAAGAACGAGAAACCACTTATCTTCTCATATTCGGCACACGACTAAAATGGCCGTCGGATGGAAACGAGGTCACCCAGGAGGGGATTATGGGAGAGGAAATGGTGAGGGGGGGGGGGGGGGGGGGGGGAGGGGGGGAGAAAGGGAGGGATGCGTGTGTGTGAAACGATGGGGTTTGTAGCTTGTTTTGTAGAATAGTATCATATATTAGTGATGGTAGTGATCATGTTGGATTGATAACAGTGCTTAGTGCGGAAAAAAAGGAAGAAAAATAATAAGGAAAAAATAGATAATTAGAAAAAAAGGAAAAATAGAGAATAAAAAATCATGGAACAAATAAATAAATAAATAAACGACTTTAATGGGTGGTGATGGTGATGATAGTAGTTATGTGTGAGTAGTTGAATGTGGGGATGTGGGTAATGCTAATATTGATTGGAAGGGAACAGAAATGGTCAAAGGGTGATAACACATCGTTGGGGGGGGGGGGGAGGGCAATGGGGAGGGGAAGACAGAGAGGGAGAGTTCATATATCTCCACCCACACATACGTATGTGTGTGTGTGTGTGTGTGTGTGTGTGTGTGTGTTTGTGTGTGTGTGTGTGTGTGTGTGTGTGTGTGTGTGTGTGTGTGTGTGTGTGTGTGTGTGTGTGTGGGGGGGGGGGGGGGGGGGGATTCATGCAAACAGTGGTGTTGAAAAAGTAAACAATAATAATTTAGGATGGCGTTCATTGTAGCAGACAAATAATTTGCTGGCATTAATATGATCGTGTTGATTGAAAAGAGAAAGAAATGATCATTAACAAACGGGGTATCATGTGTTTAAAACAAAGAAATAAACAAGCAGACAAAACACACATACACACACACACAGACACACACACACACACACACACACACACACACACACACACACACACACACACACACACACACACACAAGCTGATGGGTGATGATCATTGATAACAATAATGCTATAGGATGATAATCATTGTTGTAACTGGAATAATGCAGTGGCCTTGGTACAAAATTGCCTTTAGAAAGGAAATGGTCAATGACTGAAGGACGATGATCATTGTCATAACTGAGATTAAAGGTACTGTGGGATGCTGATCATTGTCCTGTTTCTGTTTAGCAGGTCTGAAATCACCTACAAAAGTGTTAATGCACAACGCATCCGAACCTGATGCTGTCATCGGGGTTAAAAGGTCACCTGATGTGGTGACAGTTTATTTTAGATCTTGTTCAATAGTTTATGTGACAGGGGTCTTTTTCCTGGTCAGTCTATTCTCTTGTCACCTAATGAAAAAACATGACATGAATAAGCGAATAACAACAGTGGCATTTCTTAGAGTAACAGTAGTAGCATTTTTTAGTATTAGTATTAATTGTAAATTGCAAAACGTGACGAAAGAAATACCTTTACCGGTCAACATAAAGCTGGTTTCAATAACGGAGTTATACAATTGACCAAATACTTATCATCGTAGCATTCATACAGAAAGTTTGCTTATCACCGTCAGTGACACATAGCCTCTATAGATTTCAGAGGGGCGTTCGATTCCGAAAAACAAAATTTGCTTTGGCCTACTCTATCCAAGAATGATGTAACATGTACAAAATGTAGTGAATAGAGAGTCAGATGTAGTGCCAAGCTGAAAAAACCCTATATTGACCGCATATCTGATCTAAAGCAGTGTACCATGTACAATCTTACGCTTTGCTCTCTTTTCATAAATGAACTGTTTGTGGAAGTAATTAATAGCCGATGATGCGCTCTTAGTTTCCTCTCTGATGCCTTTGAATTGTTCCTTCGGTTGTTGGTAGATGATAGTATCTTGTTCTCAGAAACTGTTGCTGGATTACAAACCCAAATGAATGAATGACAGTAAGCTGCTGCGTTACTTCAATGCAAACAAAATAATAGGAACAAAAACATTATCATCTTTCATAATCACATTTTACTTGCTTTCCAAAGAAGAAGTATCAACAATACAGTTGCAATGCTAACGGTCATTGCTCATAAGTATTGGGGCATACTTTGTATTACATGTTTGAGTTTTACTTGTTCCAGCTAAGCTCTTTAAGTATAAACAATAAACAAGTAGGGTAACTTTTGCTCCCATAAGAAAACCTAGCACAGAGTAACTTTTATTCCAGACTGGCACAGCCTTTTAACTTGAATAAAGTCAGACAAATACAAAGACGAACAATATAATAGTGGGGGAAGAAACAAGTGCAGGCCAACAACCCCTCCGTCATCACAGTAATGGCTTGGCAAAGATTTGAACTTGGGGGCGGGGGATGGAGGTGGGGGTGGGGTCGAGGGTGTTTGAAGATGAAGAAAATGGGAACATAAAATTAAGAAAATATATCATAAATTTGAAAACTCTTCACTAGCCGCATGAGTGAACCATCGTAATCCCTCCTGAAAGGCAGATCTATTTGCATTGCCTGCTCCTAGGCCTTTCGTCCACTGGATCGGACTCATCAGGTAGACACGGCTGATTATGTCTGTGCTCCTGGCGTCAAATAGAGACACACCACAGTCCATAATACTGTAGTGTTCTCCCTACCAAGGGTCGTCTTGTATTTGGCTGACTTTATTCAAGTTTTAAAGGCTGGTGCCAGTCTTGAATAAAAGTTACTCTATGTTAGGTTTTCTTATGGGAGCAAGAGTTACCCTACTCGTTAATTGTTTACTGTTCCCTGCCTCATTATATTTTCAACTTTGTTTCAATTAAATCGAGATTATTTGTATTTGTTTCTGTCCATCTCTTTGTTTGTCTTTTGATCTCCCTTGCATCTTTGGGTGTATCCTCAGACGTAGGCTCAAAGATTGTCTCCTAGATTTTATACTGTTTGCAAAATGTCTTTAGAGTTTCAGCAACATTTTTTTCCTCCCTACACTTTCATTTTGCTTCATTTACTACCCTTCGCTGGCTGCTTTGGGGGTGCTGTTGGATTCGTTTTTGAACCCTTGGTGGTGAGAACACCACAGTATTATGGACTGTGGTGTGTCTCTATTTGACGCCAGGATCACAGAACATAATCAGTCGTGTCTCCTTGATGAGTCAGATCCAGCGGACGAAAGGCCTAGGAGCAGGCAATGCAAATAGATCTGCCTTCAGAAGGGATTACGATGGTTCACTCATGCGGCTAGTGAAGAGTTTTCATATTTATGATATATTTTCTTAATTTTATGTTCCCATTTTCTTCATCTTCAACCCCCCCCCCCCCTCCCCGCTTCCCAAGTTCAAATCTCTGCCAAGTCATTACTGTGATGACGGAGAGGTTGTTGGCCTGCACTTGTTTTTCCCCCACTATTATATTGTTCGTATTTGTATTTGTCTGACTTTATTCAAGTTTAAAAGGCTGTGCCAGTCTTGAAAGAAAGAGGACGACAGAAGATAAGAGGAATGGCATACAGTGGGCACTCTGGACCCAGCTCGACGATCTGGACCTCGCGGACGATCTGGCCCTGCTCTTCCATACCAGATAGATGCAGGACAAAACACCAGACCTGTCAATCTTTGCAGCAAAGGTCGGCCTTACCATCCACCCGCAGAAAACCCAAATACTAAAAATTATCAAGTCAGTCCAGACCCTGTGATGCTAGAAGGAGCGCCACTGGAAGAAGTCAGCAGCTTCCCCTATCTGGGCAGCGTAGTCAACCAGCAAGGGGGAGCTGATGCTGACGTGAAAACCAGAATAGGGAAATCAAGAGCAGCCTTCACCACTCTGAAAAAAAACATCTGGAAATCTCGACTACCACCACCAGGACGAAAATCCGCCTCTTCAATTCAAACGTCAATCTTTCAATCAACGTCAATCTGTCCTCTTCATCAAAGTCAAACCGTCCTACGGATGAGACCTGGCCAACCACAAAAACCACCATTCAAAAACTGCAGACGTTCGTTAACAGCTGCCTGCGAAAGATCCTCCACATCCACTGGCCAGAGACAATCAGCAACAGAGAGCTGTGGGAAAGATGTAGCCAACTGCCAATAGAGAAAGACATCCGCAAAAGAAGATGGCGGTGGATAGGACACACGCTCCGAAAGCCCCGAACAACACCACTAGAAAAGCTCTGACCTGGAATCCCCAAGGCAAAAGGGAGCGAGAAAGATCAAGAAACACCTGGACACGGGACCTGGAATCGGACACCAGGCAGATGGGTTACAGCTGGAGCAAATTGGAAACGATTGCCCAGGACCGTGGTCGTTGGCGGGCAGTTGTTGATGGTCTATGATCTGACAAGAGCAATAGGCCTAAGTAAAGTAATGCACGTACCTCTTCATAAGATTTCATGGATTAGTGGATAACATCTCTCTCTCTCTCTCTCTCTCTCTCTCTCTCTCTCTCTCTCTGTTTTCTCGATTGTTATATGCTCTTGTACAATTTCCATAACATTCATTTGTATATCTGACTCTTGCTTTAGCTTATTCATTTCGTCATCATTCTCTATGTGAGTCTGTATTCCATGTTATGTCTTTTAATTTGCCTTTAAAACAATCTGTATTCAGATATAATGTGTATGAGACTGTACTTTATAATTTAGGAATAATTTCATTTTAAACCCTGATTCCAAACTGAAGTCAGTTTTTTAGCAGCTTAAAACCAAATCTTTAAACTTTTTTGAAGTAATGCCTGAGCTTATTTCCAAATAATTAGGAATGGAATTTCATTTTAACCCCTGAGTTCATTATCGTAAAGAAATTTTAGAAGTTCACTCTTCCCCCCAAGTGAAATCAAATTTAAACAATGCCTGAGCTTATTAAAATGAAAAAATGGTACACTTCATTTGTATTTGTCAAAAAATTCATGAAAAAAGCAGTTAACCCCAATGGTAGCTTGCAAGCAATTTAAATCCGATATGTATTTGTTTACAACCAATAAATGCACAAATTATGTATGAAAAGAATTCTGAAAATTACACAAAAGCGAAACAAAATGTAATAGACGTCAATTTAAATTGTGTATTCGCGTTAAAAAAACTAAATTCAGCCAGCTTATTATCAAATAAATAAATGAAACATAGCACAAGAAGAAACAAAACAAAAAATAAGATCAAATTGCTTTCGTGTTGACAAATAAAAACTAAACGTTCAGGCAAAACGGTTCAGATCATCATCCAAAAAAGAAAGAAAAGAAGAAGAAGAAAAACACACAACAAAAACACGGACAGAAAGATTAGAAATTAATCTGTATGAGTACCTCTAAGCCAGTTCGAAATAGATAATCGGTACAGTTAATATCCAGGTTCAAATAGAGACCTTTCCCCTCTGTCTGTAATTTCAGAATTTTTAATAGTTCTTGTGGTAGAAGGGCATTTCTTCGATTTTTTCCTCATGTAATTAAGTTTAATACAATGACATAAACGTACTTATGTTACAGTTACAGATGTATGAAACAAGTCCTGTGAAAAAGCTATTGTATTTAATGAAGTGTGAATATATTTTCTTTTGTAATTTACAGGCCAATGGTATCAGCCATAATCGTGTCTTACCTCTCTCCTTTCGGAATAGTCCTCACAATGTTCTTTGCCAACACTGTGAAGTGGACAGTGGATCCTTCAACCAATCGAAGCGTCGCTTACATGACTGAAACACCCTGGTTTCCTGTGGACAGTCGCCTAGCAACCCGAATGATGTTTTTGTCACTTCTCATCACGAAGCCATCTTCATTGTCCTCGTTGCATTGTTTTGTATCATCACCATTGGTTACCTACATCAAGCCTCTCGACAGCGATTGCAAATGACGAAGTGCATACAAGAGAAAGGTGTTTCAGGAGATGCCAAAATCACAAAAATGTTGCTATTTCTCTGTGTGTTGTATGCTGTCGTCCTTTCACTTGAAACCATTGGTGCTTTGACACATGAAATTGCCCCAGAATTCTACCTGTACGCAAAATACCACAATACCTTTGTTATAATATATCGGACAATTATCCGACCTGCTCTCTGTATGAATGCCTCAGCCAACTTTTTTGCTTATCTCATGCTCAGTTCCAGATTTCGCAGAACATTTAAAAAGTTGTTCCATGGGTGGAATCACATCACTCAAAAATAACACGTGGTTATAGAATTTAATCGACATTCAACTGTCTTTCAATGAAATAAAAAACGCGCACATATGGAAGAAAATGTAATAG
>CM031620.1:4691087-4732773 GCA_018398815.1 Conus ventricosus | reverse complement strand
GTTTACCATCTACCCTGACCGCGCACAGATCACAGCACTGTGTATCTTTTCACGGAACTTAAAAACCACCACATGCCAGACCCCCGGCCCTGGACAGCTCTGATCCATTTTTCAGCGCACATACTCGTGATATCATCCAGATTTTGTACACGTGTTATATTCATCACTTATCCTATGTCTAGGTATTCCTGGCAACATCGTTTCATGTGTCGTATTCCACAGGTAGGTGACTCATACATTTCCTGCTATGTCGTGAGGAAACTAAATTCAATTATATTGCAATTATCTCGGACTCAGTCATTCATAAGTTTTACTCATGCTATATAGATCAGCCAGTGTATAATCCTGCAAGCTCTGAATGACTGTTTAAGACTGAAGATATTTCATCTATGCCTTAGGTGTTGTAAAAGAATCTGAGTGCCCTGAAGACTGATGGTATTGTATTCCGTGCAAAAAAAAGTTTATAGAACCCAAACAAAAGCAAAAAGGAAGAAAGATAACGTTTGCACTTAAAACGAGTTAATTACCGGTGATAACTCCAAAATAACGTTTGCGCTTATAGCCAGTTAAATACTAGGTGATAACTCCAAACGAATTCTTGTGCTAATGCAGAACATATTTCCTCTTTTTTATGGTTTCGCATAGTTTTTGCTTATCAACTGGAGATAAATGACAACTTTTTTTTAAAAAGATACACTGTTCATTCCCTCCATTCCATATCTTGTAATTATAGATGTATATATACATACATACATACATACATACATATATACTTACATACATTCATACATACATACATACATACATATATACATACATATACATACATACATGTATACATACATTCTCTCTCTCTCTCTCTCTCTCTCTCTCTCTCTCTCTCTCTCTCTCTCTCTCTCTCTCTCTCTCCATATACGGATATATCGAGGTAGAGAGAGAGAGAAATTCAGATTCAGATGGTTTACTGACGTAAGCATTTGCTCATGTCACAATGAATTTGTTACATCATTCTTGTCGGACATTGCACACTCTAACGATAATTTGAAAGCAAACACAGACACACAATAAACACTTACAAAAAGAATAACTACAAAACGCGTGCGCGCGCACCCCCCCCCCCCCCCCCCCCACACACACAAATGCGCGAGCGTGCGCGCGCACAGACACGCACAATCTCTCTCTCTCTCTCACTCTCTCTCTCTCTCTCCTCTCTCTCTCTCTCTCTCTCTCTCTCTCTCTCTCTCTCTTCACACACACACACACACACCACACACACACACACACACACACACACACACACACACACACACACACACGCACACACACACACACACACACACACATTCACACACACACATACACACACGCACACACACACACACACACACACACACACACACACACACACACACACACACACACACACACACACACACACACACACATACACACACACATGCCAACCAACCAACAGAAAGGCATGCATGCACACTGTAAAGATATTGAATACATGGCCATCAGCCCAGGTAGAATAAAGAGAAAACTGCAATTTAACCTACGAAATTTGACTAGCTATCTTTAATTTCATACTAAGATAAATAAAAACGAGCATATCATTAAATGATCCGCTATTCAAGAATTGATAATTCCTTTGAACGAATTTTGAGGCAGGTGACGTGGGATATATTTGTTCTCAATTGTAACAGTACGCTGACAGTAGAACAGAAAAATGAAATTCAATCATCCGGCTTGAACGTTGCATAACGGGCAACGTAAGTCCATGGAAAGATCTTGTAATAGCGAATTTATAGTTTTTTAAATCTGTTATACCAATCTGAATCGTATGAAGAATATTCCATACTGCCTTATTTCAGATGCAGCACAAAAAACGCTATCTAATCAAAACTCGGATTTAAACGTTTTGTATAAAGAAAATTTGTCCATGTTCCTGGAGCCTACATGCACCATCCTTGTTTCCAACAATCATGAACGTATCCTTGAAAGTCGTAGGAAACCAAGGCACATTTTCCACACCTCCGGTATTTTTTAGCCACACATAACCAAAACCGTAAATCGTAAGCAGCTTGCCAGATATCTGATACTACATGTTTGTTTATTGCTGTCTAGATTTATAAGAATATTTAAGCTTCTTTTGAGCAGTCTTTCATTGATCATTCTTGTGAGGCGATCCAAAAATCGGACAGCGTTTGTGTGTGCGCCTATACTTATGGTACTCTACCTGTTTCCCCACACACCAAGTCGTTTGGTGTTCTGGCGCCACATTCTAAAAAACTTTTTCAACGCAAATGTAATGAGCCTTTTCAAAATGCATTTGCTCTAACATTCCCCGATCTTCAGATCCGAGAGAAAGATTAGGTTTTATCTGGGCATCTTTAAAGAACATGTAGGGGAAAAATCTCCTAACTTCCAAAACGTTTTAGATATTCCACAATCCCTAGTTTTTGCCTTTGCTGTCTGTTTTTGCATGGCGAGTGAGAATCTTCACGAGTATCAGCCATAAATCCCTAAATATTTTACGAGTTTATCAACACCATTTTCAGATTTACCGTAAAAACCATTTTTCTCATGGCGAGATATATAGCCCCCATTTCTAAACACCACAATATTGATTTCACCAGGTTACCGAAAGGTCAAAGAGCCTGCATTATTTTTCTTAGTAATTCTCATTGTAGTTGTATCCCTATACTGTGGTAGAAAGCAATGAAGCAGCATCGTCTGCAAAAAGAGTAATCAAAAGTTCAACGATCTCAGGGTGTAACTGAACACCGTCTAACCGTTAGGATTATTTCAAGTGATAGTTCATTTATCATGATTGAGAATAAACAGTGGACTTGTAATTTCAGCTTGTTTTAAGACCTTTCAGTGCAAAAAGAATCAGGACCGGACCTGAACCCACAACCGCAGCTAACACCACGCTTTTTACCACTTTGTACATGCTTTTAATAGCACACTTAAATATACTTACCCGATATTTTCTGTTCTGCAACAAGATGGGCCATAACATAGCATGGGATATAAGATCAAATGCCTTTCCTAAAATCAATGAAAGCGACGTAAAGTTTTTTTTGTATTTTTTTGGTGGTACATGCTGATTTGTTTTGAATAACAGCAAAAAGTGTAAATACATTATCAATAGTGAAATGTCTTTTCTAAATCCCCGGTTGGTTCCTCGCCAATGATTTTCTTTAACTACAATCCAGTCTGCCAGGCGTTTATTTTGAAATATAGCTGTATAGTTAACTACAGACATTCAAAAGAGAGATCAATCTGTATTATGAGATCATAGAATTTCCACGTTTATAACAGAGGTTTAAGTGATAGCTTCTGTCCCTGAATCTTGGTACTGTCCCCTGCAAGTAAAAATAAAGTTAAATATTCATCTAATAAGCAGTATCCAATGTATACGAATAATGAATACCTCAGGATTATACCATCTGGACCACCTGCCTAATTGCATTTTAAATGTTTTGATTGAATCGATGATTTCTTCGCGGGTAGTAATCCATTTAAGCTATTCAATTCATGGTGTATAACTATCAAATATTCTCCTCACAAACAATCTATGGATGTTGGCTGTATGTTGCATCAAAAACATTCGTAAAATTATTTCGCCAGTATTTCCTTCGAATGTCCCCCCAGTGAATTCTTGCTTAAATCTGACATTTTTAGAGTAGTCCAAACCAATTTAGAGTCTTTGGTAGCATTCAATAATTTGTCTTCTAAGACCAGTTTTATGCATGTCGACTTAGCTTTCATTAAATCTTCGTAGCATTTCTCTGTTTTCCAAGTAATCCGTTAAAATTTGCTTGGATCGCCTCATGTCAGAAGATTCTTAGGGAACTTTTTAACGCACGCTTTTGTTGTCCTGCATTCCTTGTCCAACCATACTTGCTTTTTCGGAAGCTGCAAATTTCAGTTGTTTTAACATCCATTCTGAACGAACATGTCAAGTATCATTGAACACAGCAATGGACGCATTAATATCTACACTTAACAATCGTTAATGCTTCCACCAAAGAAAAAAGAAACAACCCGAAGGTGGCTGGGGAGGACCCAGAGAAGCACTGTCTTCACCATGCCTTAGAGCAGTCCTGTACCACCCTGAAGGCTAGCGCTGTGTTGTACCAGGGTACAGGCATGCGCAGGACACTCCATTAAGATAAGAAGGGACATAACTGCTCCTGAACATAAGTAAATCAGACACAGGATTGCAACTCAAACATCTTAAATATCATCCCATGGTGGTACCTGCCCTTATTTCCTGACAGCCAGAGCCCAACCGGCAAAACCCCCACTCTCCAGCTGTCGAGCACCACCCCACAGACCCCAACCACCCCTGCCCACGTACAGATGAATACAGTGGCACTCCAACACAGCCAAGCTTCGTCCGGACCATAACGGGTCTTATGTGCCCTCCTTATCATTCGTTGGCTTCCTCCAAAGCAAGTTATGGGAATTGGGTCTAATTAGATGTCCGTAAACATATCGTAGTAGTCAGGATTCCAAACAAGTTTTGTACATATAAACTATCTTTTCTTTCTAACTTTTCCATAACCAATACACCTCAAGGTTAAAATAGCTAGGGAGCCGGAATAGCTCAGTTGGTAGAAAGCCCTGACTTGTAATCCATTGGTTGATCCAGGGGTTGCGGGTTCGAACCTCCGCCGGGCGTTTCGGTACAGGGGATGGATTTCCCTCGGAGTTAACATTGTTTCAGACTCCATTCCCATACAGTTCCATTCGAATGAGACTCTAAACGAGGTTCCGTGTGTGAACGCATGCATAACATCTGCACACCAGACAAAACACCATCACCAACTTTGGAAGAGTAGGCCATTTGGCCGTTGGTATGGATGACACGATTACACATAGCATGCACCCTAGCGTGAGAAATGGAAAGAAATGAAGGAAGTAAGGAAAATAGTTAACGATCTTGAACGATACTGACTGGATGACACGGAAAACGATTTACTGAAAGAAGCGCCTGGCTGCAGCTCTTCAGTCGGCAACTACCCAGGTAGTGCAGCCCCGTTGTGTAAACGAGTGTTGATTGTAAAGCGCTTTGAGCTGGCCCTCCACCGAGGAAAGAGCGCAAAATACTTATTCATTATTATTATTATATAAAACAAAGGGCATAATGTTGAAATCGATTCTTTCATCAACGAGCATGCCTATGGTATCGCATACGTAAGTTGATGTGGAGATGACAAAAATAATCTATCAACCTACAACCATTAATTGAGATTAACGTGACTTTACCCGACCTATCCCCTTTAGTTGTGCAGTTTACAATGAAACGATTAAACTGTGCACCCAATTCAGGAAAAGACTACCGTACTAATTTAAGTTCACCTGCCTTCTAACTTCTCGTCGCTATCTCATACACAGTTGGAATCTGAAGCGTTTCTAGAAAATATTGAACAACGCTTACATGGTAGGTTGTACATTTCCAGTTCGGGCATTTAGATCACCACATATAATGAACGAAACGTCTCCAAATTTTTCTGATACATTCAACAAGCATTGATTTCTACAGCTAAATGCGTTTTTAAAACCGTGAAATATTATATATAGGAGACCGTGGCGCCGCTGCCATAAACACAATCAGAAAGTGTACATCTGTTGTTGCTAACTAAACATCTGGACAGTATTAAAATAAACAAGACACTGTTTTCGTTTCACAGTCCAGTTTTTGTTACTTGCTGACTCATCTTTCCTAACAAGTACGTCCCACTCCACCGGATTTGTTGGCCTGCTTTAGAAGCCAAACTGCAGGACTGCAGTACTGAGGTAACCTGTTAAAACATCAACTGTAAAGATTTCTGCAGAAAAGGTTTCTAGAAGAACAAAATCAAATCTGTATTAAACAAAAATAAAGTCAGAATCCTTAAGCATGGAGGTGATGCCCCAACATTATAGGAAAGAATGTCAGATTTTCAGTTGAAAAAACGAGTGCCTGGGCTTTGGCCGAATCCCTATTGGTCGTCGGTTTGTCGTCCCTTTAATTCGGGTTGAGAACCGTGTACCGGTTGATGGGGGGGCTTCTTTGGTCCGAAATTGCGTGGTATTGCTGGTAACCCATGACAGAAATAGGAAATTCCACAGTGGGGTTTTCTTTTTTGTTTCGTGCAGCAGAATGCCCTTGTCTGTCTGGAAGGCTGGGATGTACGAATCTTTCTGAGTCCCTCGTTTTCTTTGGGTGTTTCGGGTCGGTCGGAGTGCGTCTGGAATCGCCCAAGCAGTGGACTAGGAGTTGCCACTGCATCGCTGTACAGCAGCTCTCCTTGAGCTATCTTCTTTGGCACTGGAGTGGGTGGTGTTCATGCAAATGACATCCTTGGCCCGCTGAATATGACCAGATTCGGTCAAAACCAATCCAAACTTCCAGTTTCATTTAATGGTCGTTGACCTTACGGATTGGATTCTCCAAGATGGGCCCCGTCCCGGGTTTTCTGTCAAGGTTCTAAGAGTTTGTTTTCTCAGAAGAAGGAACGGTTACTTTAGGGTCGGAGGCTTTGTCACTATTTGTCAGCTGAAAGCCTTTCTCACAGTAAATGACAAACATCTTTCCAGTGGGCCTGAAAAGAGTGGGTGTAGGCCAAAAGAGTGCAGTGTTTTGTTTGAGGTGATGACATCAAGAGAACTAATAAATACCAATCCTAGCACAACCGCCCTCAAAAACCAGTTCCGGGCAGTTGCCCTAGGCTAGGTATAATGTACTTATTCTCTAACTAGTCCCGCGCCAACAAACACTGGCATACTGTGTAGGATTAATCCGTTTTCAATACTAATTTACAAAACTTTTCAGATTTTAGATTTTTGCTTAATCCTGTATTTTCTCCTGATCATTTGCAATAACATCATTTTCACGCATAACATTCATTTCATCAAATGCGTCCTCTGTCATACATGTGAAATAAAACTACAGTCTTTAAACTGTTCTCCTAAAGTCTTTTAAACTGATTATAATTTTTGACATAAAATCCACACACTTATCCCAGCATGTCTTCACTGAAAGCCAGCTATTTGACAAAGATGTTTCTCTTTTTAAAACTATGTCTCTTTCCTGCCGAACAGTCCATCTATAATAAATTTTGTCTGCGTTCCCTTCAAACAGTCTATAAAATTGTTCTAAACACTCACTCAGTTTATTGCTAGGAATCAACAAATATATGTCATCATCTTTCGCATATAAACCTTCTACATGATAAGCTTTGTTCCATTTACGGTTGGACAGAAATTACAATATGATTAAAATTATAGCGATAAACAGTACTGTAATAGTCCCTAGGGCAAATATTGTTTTTCACAACCAGTCCCTGTCCACCAATTAATGAACAAATGAGGCATTTTAACATAAAGTTAACTGCTTTCCATAGTTTTATAACAGACTTTAATTCTAATCATATATTGTATTTTATCATACTCTCTGTCAAAACTTGTTCAAGTAAATAAAATCCTATATATCTAAATGTTAAGATTAATCCAGTCAGATCTCTGAGATTGCCTTCTAAATAGACTAATATTGATTTTGTCACTGGTTGTAATAGACCTAAACTCCCCACCGTAGTAAAGAACGACGACAGTAACTTTAAGTTTTTCAACATCTAAGTTTTTTGTGCCAGCTAATTAAATTCCTTTTAAAAGGACGTCACTAAACGCCCACAACCCCATCCCTCTCCTCAACTTTTAAGACAGAAAAAAAATTTTTTTTTTCAAATATCATTGTGAACGTGTCTCCTAATTTCCTTTGCAGAATGAACTGTAATTATGTTAAGAAGCATCTTCAATTACAAACTGATTCTCTCTGTGAGGATGTACTGTTTATTCCCATACGGCTTTATTTCAATCTCTTTCCGACTATTGTCTCTGGCATAAGACTTACATGTAAAGGGCCAGAGTTGAATGCTTTTCTGAAACTTTTTTGACGGCTAAAAAATGTAAATGGGCTTATGAATTCAAATTTTATATCCCATTCTAAATATGGTTCTAAGTGCCATTTGCTGTCAGTTTTCGAACTATTTTATATTCATACTGGCCAGCATTATTTGCTTCTAGATTGCGTAGTTGTTCTAGTTTAGGAAACCTTTTGTTGTCGCAACCTCTTTGCGTTTATAATCACCATCTTTAGTGTACTCAAAACCATACAAAGCGCCTATCTCACCATTCTGTTCAAAGTCCGCACGTCTGCAAGGTCTTTTAATTCTAAAGTTATACACCTCACAGGCGCTAATGTAACTCCTGATTCTTCTGGCCCACGCGACATTTTTTAGACAACTTATTATTTTATTTCCAAAACAATGTGCAGGTTATCACATTTCACGACTTTCCTGTTTTGTCTGCAATTTTTATATTAAATGATCTGACCCTTCCACAAGCTAATCGTTTAAACTGTAAATTAGGGAATTGTATAATTTCATAATCGCAATATGCAGCTTTCCAGATGGAAGAGCTCTTAAAACAGTTGAGGGCCTTCCATCATATAAGTTTTCATCAGTGCTCAGCTCGTCCAAATGAACATAGAGTAATGAATGTAATGCAAGATCGAGCGGATTTTCCCCCTCATAAGTAGTTTTGTTTGCTGCAACTCTAAACTATGAATGGTCGATTGGCAGTTGTAAAGCCTAACATTTTAGCTAGCTCTCCATCAAAATAGTAACCTACTTCTTCTTCTTCAGGTTTGAAGATAACATTGTTTTCAGATTCGCATTGTTAAGTTTGAGAGTAATGTCAAAGTTACTCATTGCTTCTTTTAGTGAGCAAAACCCGTAATAACCATCAGGTATGGTTAACTGGCTAACTAATTTTCCTCTATTATCAATTTTTTAATCTTATTATTCTTCTTCGATTCACTTATATTAAACCATACAGACTTTGTAAAAAATTTATGAAGTGCAACCATTCTGGTTCCGCAATCGTTATCAATAGCATGTTCTAAAAACGAAGGACGGTCTTGAGTTGTTATTGTTACAAACATTTTTTTAAACGAAATAAAAATGAGTGCATTTAAATATACTGATGCAAAATATTCTGTTGGGCCGCACTACAATCTTAAAAATATAACAACTGATACTCTTGACATTTCTGTGACTCAGTCTGACACCTTTCAAGTAAAGGTTAGTACTCCATTGAAGATATCTTAACCCTCTATTAAAAACGACACATCCCGAAAGTGTGGTTTAGTCATCGATGCAGTTTTATCAGAACCAGTTAAACTTGCTGTGTTTTTTGCATCAACTGGTGTGGAGTGTCGTATGCTGATCACTTAAATCATCCTGATCCTTGGTGAGGTCAGTGTATAGATTTCATTTCTATTAAACCTTCAGTGCGTATTTTGTACTGAACTGCAAGCGCCATATTACCGAATGACAAACCGTTTAATCCATTCAGCCACAGAATAACATGAAGGCTTTTGAAAGGATCTGTAACGAATACAATATTAAGGTCAAGACAGACTTTAGACAAAGAGTTTTGGATCTAACTCATGGCCGGCACCCCGTTATTTTGGGCTTGCACAGAACGTATAACGTATGACTGAATCCTCCTTACACATCTTCTCAACAGGCATCAGCAGTTCACCAACACTCGGTCCAAACAGCAAAGAGCAAAAAACAGCATGGGCAACATTATCTATACACAATCTAAGGCTAACTAAAGCAGGATAGAACTAATAAACGACTCTTTCGTACTAATGTAAGGTGTTTTGCTTAGGTTCGCAAGCACAAACGAGATCGAACATAACAGATCCTTCTACTGGCTTGACGCACAAAAACAAACTTAGCAATTTAGAGGACGCCATTAATTCTGCAGTTTGATTTGCCTTCAAAGTATTAAAAGGTATGAAAAATTTTACAAATAGCCAGATCGAAGTAGACTTTTGGCTGTTAGGCAACGGTTAAACTCTAATCCTTCAGATCTCAAGACTCCAGATAGGTACAATAATAAACTACAAATGAAATCCTAGTGGCAGGCAATGGCACAAAAGTCGGAAAAAACGACATAAATTCTGAGCCTGTAATATGCAAGTCATTAAAACAAACAAGATGGACACCACCAAGAATAAGACATGCCAATCCCCGTGGACAAAAGCCTAAAGACCGTTGTAAGTACAAAAAAAAATGACCAAGAATATGAAAAGACAGCACTTGTTTGGATTAACTGTCTAGGATTACTTGTCTTTATCTTACAAAAAAATAACCCAACTATAAGAGAACTAATTGTCCATAAGTGCTCGGCCATAAAGCCAAACTACTTTGCTTGCAGTAGACAAAGCCAGGCTAACAACACCCCCAATATACCTGGAAAGCGCCATGGCTTTACTGGCTAATTTTTTTTAAAAACCCGCAAGATATCAAGCTGTTTTTTTACACCATCGATTTATCATGCGGTGATGGAGGCGATGGCGGTGGAGGCACAGGGCTATTGACCACCGCCGCCTGTAATATCCTTACCATGTACTTATTGCAAATCCTAAGGCCGTTAATCGAAAACGCTAACAAACGTGACTCCTTGCTCTCTAATCAGTGTTCGTATCGTTCTGCTAGCGTTGTGTTTTCATATAAAATTCTTTGGATAGTTTCTCATATTCTGCTCACTTGATTTCGTAATTGTTCTCGTTAGTATACAACACTTCTTAGTCTTGCTGATCTTTTCTTGTTCAAGATCATTTATCTTTGGGTTATTCTTTCTTAATATCATGCCCTAAGTTGGCGTCAATCAGCCTCAACGAGTTATTGCTTTTCCCTCCTTTTATTATGCACATACTAGTTCACCCAGTTTTGCTAAATGTTTGTTAATTCGCCTCTGATGCTTCTCAAAGTCATATCAAGGGCTGCTATTTTCTCGCATGGTAGTGGTGGTCGTGTATAGTTTTTAATGCTGTTCTTCTGAAAAGACTGTTCGTGCATCTATTACATTTATTAAATTCACCTGCTGATTGATTATAAATTCTTTAAGTTCCCATGTTTTGCATTTTGTTATCTGTGGGATTTCTTTAGTTGTTTTGAAGTTTAGTAACTGCATCCCTTTTTGGTGTTAGAAATGCCAAGAACTATTTTGATCGCTCAACCCCGATCTTTGTTTAATTGTACTCTTTTTTAAAAACTTTGAAGGTCAGGATTAGTTGTTAAGCTGAAACAAGTGTCCCTTGATCGTTTTTTGTCACTAACAAATGGCCATCATCTGTTACTTCAAAATCCATCAGGGGGTATAAATTCGGAGGTTCTTGACCTAAACTTTGTAGCAATGATCTAACCCTTAATTTTCTGTTAATTCACGCCGCAATGAGGGCGCTGAGGCGATGCTGTGACAAGGGATCATTTCGCTCCATGTCCGTCTCCAGGATCAGAACATCATAATCTTCTTCCCTTCAATTCCTGCCATGTTTTCTTAATAATTAACTTTTTATTTGCTTTATAAAAATGTCACAAGCATATGGTTCAATTCTTACGACCCGCATAGAAGACTGAAAGAGCCCTTTGGCGTGAAGGGAAAAATAAACGTAATATTTACTGTACCAAATAATCCCATCTACTATGATGCAGATCAAATTCATCCTGACAATTTTCCAGACCTAGGAGGCAGATGAAGTGATTGTGCCAGGCTCTGCGCGACTTACTTTCAAAATAGCGAACTCAGAATCAGCAACAGACCCAACAGGACAGTTGTCCAGAATCGGGACGGGCAATCGTTAAGAAATTTCTATAAACTTGAGGGGCAAGAAATATTTTCTTTACACAATGCCGACCATATTTAAACCTAAACTGATCTATGGCAACCGCGAAAGAAAGGGCTTGACTTATTGCGTTTCAAGGAATACGAAAATGAAGAAGCACAAAAACATAGAAAAGGCGCGAAGATGCCTAAAGACGGCAAAAAATATGTAACATAGTAAATTTGCGTATGGAAATCGCTTTTTCTATACCCTAAGATATTGAGTTGTTAAAAGCGCATGCGCCATACTTTCAAGGAGCATTAAAAGAAGATGGCCATAATGAAACTAATCTTTTAAAATGAATACAAACGTGTTATCAGATCCTCAGACACCGAAGCGAAAGTACAGCATTTCTGACATCTCTAGAGTTTGACGTTGTTAGCAACCCTAATTAATCAAGGCTGATTGAGCACCAAATCAGCCAGTCAAAATTAGCAATATAATAAGAAAGAAGTGATTCATCATTAGTTACAACATATCCAGAGCAAGAATGACGCTATATGGGAATTATAGTTTTAGTGCACATCAGATCACTAAGGTATTTTATTGCTTGTGAAGAAGAAGAACCATTCAAAGAGTAATGAAAGTTAATTACTCCTAAAAATAACGAAATTACAATGATCGATTGAGTGTAGATCCTAACCAAATCTACGCTAGCGGGCTTAGGCCATATCAGCATTTTGACGAAAATTAAGAAAATTGTAAGGGTGGAGTTAAGACGTCCAAAGTAGACCATGTGTCTAAAGATCAAACACCTTCACGAGTGTTACACTTGATGATTATATAACAACAAAATACGGTTTATGGATTGACTAAGGTGCCAACAGAGGATAATCCAGTTGCATGGAAGTGGAGAACTGTTAAAGACGAATAAACATTCAAATTGAAAAAGAAAAGAATGGCGAAAAACCAGTTAATGTAACATTTGTATTAATATATGATGACAGCTGAATATTCAAGATAACAGATAAAAGATATACATTACAAAATTATTTAAGTTTATTTTAAAAAAAAGCATGTCGTTAAGCAAATCCAAACGAACCTACAGCGCCAAGCGCTAAAAAAGGATAGTAGAAACCCTACATAAAAACCTTTAGATAACCAACTATTACACAAATGCAATAAAAACAAGAGCAAGACTTTCAAAAAACAGCAAAACCAAACGAAGGTAATACTGCTGCCTTTAAATGCTGTTACATAGTAAATACAGAACATCAACTATTAGTTGCTCTAAATCAGCATAACAAGTGTAGGTACACTTAGCAACGAGGCGCAGGATGCACCTTTAGCATTACCTCTAGGCGGTTTTGTCTTATAACTCTTGGCCTGAGTTCATTAGCTGTAAGATGCTGCTAGCAAAAAAATTAAAACTAAACTCCAAAGCACACAGCTAAGGTTCAAACTAATAACAGCTAACTTAGTTCCTTCAAACTGACAAAAATAAAGCACTATTTGACTCAAACATCACGGAAGAAAATATAAGTCGTTTACAGGCCCGATTTTGTATGACTATAAAAAAGACAAAAGTTTGATCTTCAAAAAAAGGCACGGGCAAGTTTTTCTCAACAGCCAACACCGAACAGAATAAAAAAGGAATGTTTAAAAAAAGTAAACGAGACATTAAACACTGTTCTAAACAGCTCACATTAACAACATAAAGGGCGTTTATACTTTAGTTTAGATCCAAGCACAAAAAGACGTGCTTAATGCTGAATCTGATTAAGTTTTTTTTTTAACATAAATAAATATTTCAGTTGGGAAAAGACAACTTAAGTGGCTAAGATATATGAAGGACCAACGAATTGTTTGGAAGGAATCATAGGAAGGCGTTTGTCCAAAAGCTTAAATGATATTAATCTAGAAGTCATTGATTCAGCAAACGTACAGGCAAGTGTTGTTCATGCTATTTCTCCAAGTTCCAGGTAACTAAACATAGACCCGCCATTAAAGTAATGTAAGCTGTTTTAAATCGACTATAATAACAATAAAGAAGAAAATCTAGAAGTCTGGGTCTCAACTAAACAACAGACCTATTCTTTCTCATAATGACTTAACACCTGGTTTTGGGGCAGAGACCGTAATAGCTCAGTTGGTAGAGCGCCTGACTCGTAATCATTGGTGAACCTGGAGTTGCGGGTTCGAACCTCCGCCGGGGCGTTTTTCGTACAGGGGGATTTTTTCCCTCGGAGTTTAACATTGGTTCTGACTCCTTTCCATACAGCCTTCGAATGAGACTAAAAACTCGAGGTTCCGTGTTTGAAACGCATGCATAAACATTTGGGGGGGGGGGGGGGGGGGCACACACTAAAATCCCATCACCCCAACTTTCGGAAGAGTAGGCCAGTTTGGCCGTTGGTATGGATGACACGTTTAGTTACACATAGCATGCCACCCTGCGTGAGAAAAGAAGGAATGAAGGAAATAAGGAAAATCAGCGTTCGATATGAACGATACTGAATGGATACAACACGGAAACGACTGGATGCAGCGCCAGCTGCAGCTCTTCAGTCGCAGCACCAGGATGCAGCCCCGCTTCGTAACGAGTGTTTGATTTTAAAACCGCTTAGAGCTTGGCCTCTAGCGGAGAAAAGGCGCTATATAAGTATTCATTATTATTATTATTATAATTACACAGTTTGATGTGCCGCAGAAGAAAGCCAAAAAGAAGCTTCTGGTGGATCAGAGGTGAAGTCCTTAGAGATCATATTAAAACAGGCTAAGTATGAGCCGATATGTAGGCAATCTTACAATCCACTAACCTCCAGCATTAGACGCAAAAAGAGCATTTCCTAAAACATAAAGAAATTCAGACGAACATAATGATTTATGTGGTGTGGTACTGCAAGGCTGCATGAACGGTCCCAAAAACCAGAGAGAGTATCTAACTATGAACCTTAACATATATGAACTTAACTTTAGTGGATACCTTCCTTTTAGAGTGGACAAAATTGATCAGTTTGAAGAACAAAACAACCAATAACTTTTAATGTATACACGACCCAGAGGCGAGGGGACGACCGGTCCACGTCACATTGGCTCGAGCATCATACGGTGTCCGAGGTGGATTAAAAATGGTCTGAGAAAACAAATTTGTGCCTATTAAGAGTGTCTAACGACAGCCCAACAATAGTGATCCGAACAAAAGCCATGTGACTTACTCCTAATGTCTTCGCCAACAAGGTTGCCTCAACATTACACATTGATACGCAACAATGAGTAGACTAATGCAGCTTCTTCAAAAGAGGCATCAAACAAGAATTCTGTAGAAAATGTTTAACAAGATTTCCATCTTCAAAGACGCAGGCTGAACATATAAAACATTGTAAAAGTTCTGTAGACTGAATACAGAACTAATTACTCTCCTATCCTGGATCTAAAGTAGTTTTAAGAACTGGAAACGGCTAGCAAACAAGTCCCTACTATTTACGCCGACTCGATCGCTTATTGTCCCTAATGAAGGGCCGGCGCCACGAAACTACCGAAACTGTCTTAATAGAATCATCAAATTTGTTACCTAATGCCTTTATCATTGTCAGGTCGGAAGGTGCCCCTTCGGAATCCCAAATTGTATAGAGGACCAGATCTGCAAAATACTTCTTAAAATGCATGCAGCAAGTGCGTAACGCCTGTTCTAAAGTAAACTGAAATCTCTCATACTAATTATGACTGCCCTTAAAGACCACAACAGTATGACTCGCCCACACGTAGTTGGATTTGTGGATAGGCTAACGCCCAAGAGTGTAAATCCAACAGTAAGAGACCATGATCACATTAGCGGAAAGTATCGAGCAGCAGCGGCACAACAACTGCAATCTTCAAACTAAGGATTGACCTAGCGAAGTGAGGCATGCCCATCTCTTTCATAAACTTGCGAGTTACGAACTCTCATCTTATAAAGCAAGCAGTACCCAACGGACAACCAGCTGACACCAGCTACACCAACGCCTTCAGATAACATGCATTGCACAGTCATCAGAAAAGTACATGTGTTTCACTTAAATAACATTCTTTTTTATGACTCTATGAACACCTAGATGGATCATTAGAGTCACTGCTATGTCCCTTAAAGTCAGCCCAAAAACAGAAGAATATTTTGCCCCAACCTTGTTAGAAAGGGCGTTTAACCCCTTATGATACATGAACACAGTTTGGGAAAGGTCTGATGAAGAATCACTTCCACCTAAAGGCCGCGTTCTTTTCTAGTCTTAAGGAAAGGACATCAGTGCATTCTTTTACCAGCAAGGTCAATAAGCATGGCAAAGTTAAAGTTAAAACAATGGGTGACATCAAGATTCATACTTGATGGATGATTTATGTTTGTTGGCGGACATTATTTGAAAATTAACAGAAAACCTGCATGAAACATTTATCCTGTATCTCGCGCAATACATTTCTGCGCCCGGATGAGTTGGGATGCTTTCTAAAGTTTACTAGATACAGATTGATATAATTCATCATTACCAATGATTCAGATGATTGAAAACGGATTGCGTAGGAATTAGTATGGCGTCCGCATCATTAATGTACAAAACAAACAACAAATACCTAGATATTATGAACCAAGTAAAAGGTCAAACTATCTCATGTATTTAGATGCAAACAATCTGTATGGTATGGGCCTATGGCGCAATCACTTCCATTAACGTAACTTTAAAATGAGCACAAAAGTTGTTTGAGGAAAAAACAACCATACAAGGAATTGTAGAAAGAACTGCATACCTTACAGCCGATTCGTAAAAGAGGCTATATTCTAGAAGTTGACTTAGAATAAATCCTCATGAACACCATGACCTACATAATGACTACCCATTAGCAGCAGAAAGTCTAAAGATGAATCCAACAGAGCCACCTAAACTTGTGCCTAATCATCGAGAAAAAAAATATGTCAGTCAATTACTGACTTCTACAATTTTTCTTTAAGACATGGTTTAAAGCTAACATGCAGTTCATCGTAAAATTGCTTTTGATTCAAAAACAGTTCATGAAACCATACATCATGAAGAACACGATCTAGTAACTAAATCCACAGATTCTTCATAAAAAGACTTATTCAAGCTGATGAACAACAGCTGGTTTCGGAAAGACTAAGGAAAATCCCACAATCGTAAAGATGTCAGAATTGTCACCAAAGAGAACGAGGCAATTAAGCAGACTTAAAAACGCTAATAACGGACTTTCGAAGATTTCAGTATGGGCATTTACTGGCATAATTGATGAAAAAAAAAAGAAGCAAATTGGACAAACCTGTATTTAATGGTTAACTACTGTTTTTAGAATTATCAAAGCAAAGCTTTTGATGTTAGAATTTCTTATAGACAACTTTAAACCCCAGTATCCAGAGTCCAATACTTTACACAGATACAATATTTAGTTATAGATATCCCTACTGAAGACATCTCTAAAGACATTGGAAATAGAAGCAGCTAAAGGCATGCGGATGGTAATGAATCCCCATCCCACCCATCTGATTACCCTAAAGATTGTCTTTACATTCATTCTGTTAATAAGAAGGTTTTAGGAAAGATGAAGGATGATTTATCGGAGGGTGATTAAGGAGTTATTGGTTAAAGGTACGAAAATTACAGTCTTCGAGCAAAAAAAAACTATCAAAAAGCTAAGGGAATATCTCGCTCGTGTTGTGCAGTCAAACATATCACATTGACAACAACAAAGAAGCATTGTTTACAGAAACCATACTTTTCATCATGACAACGTAAAACTACGATCTAATCTACATAGATTAACACAACATTTGTATAACAAAAGACTCTTGTACATGCAAACCAACACAAACGAGTATTTATTAATCAGAGTTTTCATATGCAATGGGCACCAGGAGAACTCAAAAATAACTACCTACTTCATAATTATTGTCCTGCGAATTTTTATTAAAGCCAATCATATCATTATCCAATTCAGCCAAATTTTTTTTTCATGTTTGCTTGATGTGCTCGAAATTTTTTTTATTATTTCAAGATTTCTTTATCCCATATTTGATGATCAAAATTTGGGATTGGGTTGTAGATGATCTGGATTTTTTAGCAGTTTAGGTGAACCCCTCCGAAATTTTTCTTTAATAGAGATTCGATTCAATGATTCCCGTATCAATTCCAAGGTCTGCTTCCTTTATCATTCTAGTTGTCGTTCTGTGCTTCTTCCGAACTTCCATTTTAGACTCAAATATATTTATGTAAAATAAAAAATAATTAAACAACTGAACTGTGTCCTGTGGGATTATCTGGCAGTTCCTTCCTTCACAAAAGATCTTTGAGGAGCTGGTTGTGTTGTTGTGTCCAGATCTCGAATATAATACACGGGCGGATTCATTTTTACAATTCTTTTTATTTCATATGGATCAACACTCCAAACTGGATCTGTTGCCCTGATGCGAGTGTCCCCTTCTGCTTCCCCCAGTAAATAAAGGTACCTTACTTTTAAACCAAACGGTAATAGTTTGCTGGTTGTACTGGAGTCTTCAGCAACATTTATTGTTTGTTTTTTGATTGCTTGTACTGGTTTTAGCCCTGTTAATTTAAATTCTTCATTATTCATTGCGCGCAAAACTGAGGGCAGTCTTCTAACCCATTCTGTGTTGCGAGAATTGTCAATCAGCTCTCTGTGACACTGTAGAAAAAAGTCTTTCAGATAACTGTTCGTTAAAGTTTTCAACTAAAGCCTGTGATCTGTGAAACTCCTGGAATGCCTCTTTTAATGGTAACTCTATGTTTTAACAATAATTGATTCACTTGGCCTTTAAGAAAATTCCATAAAGACTTTGGCGGTGTAGGCAGCCCTGTTGTTGTAGGTCTTGAATCAACTTGTTCTGGTGTTTTTATAGCTGGCATTGAAACAACTGGCTGCGGCTCTAGCACTTTTTCATTATGGCTATAATCTGTGCTTGTAACTGTAATTTTTTTGTTTGTTCCACTCTGCTACTCTTTTTCCTGCTGCAACACGCCCAGGCTTTTTACTGGTCACTTTCTCCACCTGATTCAATGTTTTCTGATTCTGCTGATTTTCTGGCTCGGTCATTTTTTAGGAAATAAAATCTATATGATTAAAAGTAATTAATCCCATGATTAGCGGTGACAATAATGTTCCAAATCTGTAATATAGATCACATCCTAGAGACTCTAATGACTTTGTTAAAACTGGATCCTGCGTTAAATCATACATAAAGTCTTGTTCAGAATCAATAGGCGCAAATTTACTTACTAGTTTAGTGTACAAACTGAGAACCGTTTGCCCGACACTTTTTACCATTCTTGATCCTAGTTGCGCTTCATACCTGTTGTGATACTTTACAATGTCTTGTGGCGACATTTGTTGAATCTGTTCTATGCTGAATTCATTTCCAAGGAACTGTTTTGTTTTTCCGCATGCTGCCAAAGAATACAGTCTTCCTTTTTTGGGCATGACAGCTTGGTCATCAACTTGTTCATTTGTAATCAGAAGTTCAGGACTGTTTAGCAGATCGTCGCCGTTCATGTTTTATTACTAAATATAATTATTATTTTGTTTTTAAAAATGAGCGCCGAAAAGACTGTTACCAATCTTGTATACCATTCTGCTGTTATTGGAGGCCTAAGTATAGGATACACAATGCTTGGTAAAAGCTTGTTAAAAATTAAACCAGCAGATCTTGGCAAGCTAGGCTTTGAGGATTCAGCAAAGCTAATTGCTATCATTACAGCTTCGTTTGCTACGAAAGATTTTCTAGTTAAGCAAGGAATAATTCCAGACAGTATAAATATGTAAAATAAAAAATAGATTTATAAAAATGGCTTCATTCGTAATGATGATAGGCGGCGCTGTGGTTAATGCGCTTGCTTTTAGCGGAAGTAATTACGCATTTAGTAAACTACAAACTAATGAAGAGAGAAAAAGACATAACAAAGCTATGGAGCAACTAGCAGCTGCACAAGATTACTATGAAAAGCAGAGAATTGAGCAGTTAGATTTTATTAACGACAAACTGAAAAAACAGGGACATGCAGCTTACACATTTAAAGACGTTGACCAGGCAATAAAAGAATATTTTCTTGTAACAGGCAAACCAATCGAGACATTGCCCCCACCAAAATTCAGTGACTTTTATCAGCCATCAGAAAAACAAAAGATGCAAGAAATCGTGTTTATCGTCTTTGGTATGACCATTGTGTATTTTGTTGCACATAATATTGGCTGAATAAAAATGAACAAAATCTATTATTCACCAAAAGGATATTGGAAGGGAATCAGGGCAATAAAAAAGCTAAGCCAAGCAGCGGGAGTCAGTGAATAAACAGCAAAGGAATGGTTATCTAAACAAGCGATTTGGCAAATTTATTTACCTGCACCTAAACGAATACAAAGACCGCACTTTGTGAATACAGCACCAAACGACACCCATCAAATGGACCTTCTATATTTACCCCATGATACGATTAGACGAAAAAGATTTAAGTACGCACTTACAGTCATTGACATAGCTTCAAGATACAAAGATGCGGAACCATTAACACAAAAGAGTGCTTCTGCTGTTGCTGTTGCCATACAACTGATATACCAACGAGGCCCGCTAACTTGTCCTCGCATGATTCAAGTCGATCATGGAAAAGAATTTAAAGCAATTGTCATTTTTGGTGGTATTGCTGCTGGGGTGGTTATTACGGTTATAAAATATATAAACAAAGACAGCAAAACCCAAAGCAGTCAAAAAAATCTCAACCACTAAATACAGAAGCCGAACAAAAAAGCATGCCAAAACCGCCAACAACAAAAGTTCATTTTGATCCATTTCAAATGCAATAATACTTAAGAACTTAATAAATAATTATAAGTTAACTTGAATAAGAACTTGGCTGTACTTAAAGGATGACTTAATTACAATCTTGAGGTGATTTAAGTTAAGAACTTGAGGTGACTTGATCAAGAACTTGATTAAGAACTTGAGGTGACTTGAGTAAGAACTTGAGTGACTTGAGTAAGAACTTGATTAAGAACTTGGGGTGACTTGATTAAGAACTTCATTAAGAACTTAATTAAGAACTTGGGGTGACTTGGGGCGACTTAGGGTGAAGGCGTCAAGTGTTTCAAAGTGGAAGGTTGCCAAAAAGTGGAACTACTAGGACCACTTCTTGGGGTGACGTGATTAAGAACTTAATTAAGAACTTGGGGTGACTTAATTAAGGACTTGGGGTGACTTATGGCATGATCTGGATCACACACACACACACACACACACATACACACAGAAATCATTCACACAATAGATGGGATGGTGCGTGTGGGGAAAGTGAGGGGGGCTTTTTGTGGTTCTGGTTTTTACCTCGTTAATGCGCATGCCCAGTAAAATCAAGTCTACTGAGTATGTGTGATTGCTGTGATAAGAGTTTTCTTTCAATTTCAATAGGCTTTGAAAGTCATTGAATTGCCTGCACGGCAAGCGGGATTCCAATAAACACAACGGTAACGCGTTGGCTTGTGTTGAAGAAAAACGGGGCTGTCGTCTCTCTGTCAACTGAAGATTATTCAAAGCAGCCACCAAGTGCATTTATCAAAAGCTTGATTCAATAAACAAGACAGTTGAATAAAGTACACTCTGTGGCCGCCCGAAGGCAGCCTGGAGCAGGTGAAGAAGTTGAAGCAGGTAGCAGGGCGTTGAAGCAAAACGGTGAAGGTAAAGCAGGCGTCGAAGAAGGTAAGCATAACACAAAACGTCATTTCATTATATACAAAGTCATGTGGCAGGAGTGAGAATGCTATCGATCATGCATGATCGTTACTATATTCAGAGTCATGTCATACTACAGTTCGGAAAACTTGTCAGGTAGGTAACCGGGTTATTTTAGAATCACGTCAGCAGCAATTGGTAAGATTTGCTATCGATCATGCATGATCGTTACTATATTTAGATGCTTACACACACAGTCTAAGGCTAGGACTGTTGACGCTCTGATGTGAGAGGAATATGCGGCGCTTCTGACCAGTACTTTCTGTATTCTTCGATTTGTAGCATCTCTTCGATTTGCTTCAGTTTGCTCATGATAAAACTGATTGGTAAACCAACAGTGTTAAAATCGTGGAAATGCATAAAGCGATTTAGCAACAGCACGTAATCTACGTGTATGAACATCAGAATAGCCAGTTTTTTCTTCTAACCACTGAGCCCACGTTTTTGTCATCTTTCCTTTTTTTCTTTGTCTCTCCTGCCATTGTTTGCATAAAATCAAAAACTTCCCAAACTGAATGTAAATCAAGATTTGTTGAGCGTTCTGCCTTTTGATATTTCTAATCCCTTTTTGCAGTCTTTCTACAATGTCTTGTTCATTTACTGCTTGAGCAAAATAAGCATTTGTGAAAGCTTCTGTGGATATAGCATGTCTAACATCTGCTTGGTTTGAAACGAGATAGTGATGTAAATCACTTGGTGTTGTTGGTTCTACTCTCTTTTTCTTTCCGCCTTTTTCTTTGAACAAATCTTCCATCTTCCTTTTTGTTTTTTGGGTAGTCTCATTGGTCCTTCTGTTTTAGCCTTAACTGCTATTAAGGCCATCTGCTCAAAATATATTCTATTCTCTTCTAGTACATGCTGTTCTTCTTCTGTCCATAACGGAGTAGTTTGCTCTTGTTGATGCATGACTTCTGGAAGAATTAAAGGAGTTTTTTGTTGAGAAAAATCTAATAGTTTTTGATTAACTGCTTGCGCTTCAAAAATTTCCTGATTTAATTCTTGTGAAGAAGGACTATCTAATAGTTCTGCTTCTGAAGAAACACTATCTGCTTCTGAAGAAACACTACCTAATAGTTCTGCTTCTGAAGAAACACTATCACCCGACATGAAATCTTTTTACAAACACCGTTTTTCACTGAAAAACACCACGTCTTTCCACCACAGTCCCAGTATGTAAAATGATCAGATAGGGGCGCTAGGTTGCTAACAACAAAAATGTCACGTGATTTAAGCTCAGCACTTGATTCGACAAGACAGCTAAGGCCGGTTGCCAACGTCAACAACAGTGCTGGGGCGGATGTGACGTGGTATCTTCGCGTTCGAGAATGTTCTTTTCTAATTGCACCATAATGTTGCAACTAGTCAGCTGCGCGCTGCAAGCCCGCCCCGTCAGCTAATTACAGGTATCACAGGAGCCACATGGACCACTGTACCTGTTGCTGCCTGACACCGCCTGATACGCCCTGCCACAATCCACGAACCCTGTAATTAGGTCTGCGCGCACAGTGTCTCGGTCAAGTCATACATAATTTCCAGATTTAGGCAGGATTTTCCACTCTATGTTTGTTGCCGTTTACAGAGACGCATTTGATGAATGTATGCGTGAAAATGATGTTATTGAAAATGATCAGGAAAAACACAGGATTAAGCAAAATCTAAAATCTTTAAAGTTTAGTAAATTAGTATTGAAAACGGATAATCCTACACAGTATGCATGTTTGTAGGGTTTACTAGTTAGAGAACTAATAAATACCTAGCCTAGGGCAACCGCCCGAAACTGGTTGAGGGCGGTTGAGCTAGGATTGGTATTTATTAGTTCTCTCATCATCAGAAAGTGCAGCAAGCACAGCCTGTTTCCCTGCAGTGGTTCCAAAGACCAGGGTGACTGGTGTCGGTGCTGGACCACCCCTGCTCCTGTGGACTTCACACTGGACATGAAGTTGACAGCTTTCAGTGTTGTCCTTGTTTTCCAGCGTCATTTCTGGCTGAATTATTAATTTTCTGGTCATTCAGCTCTTCACCATTTCCCGTCCTATCCAGAGTGATCAACGACTGGAAAGAACTGGTCGCTGTGTCAGGTGGAACTTCTGGGTCACCAGGATAGGGTGAGTCGTTGAACAAGGCCTCTACCTGCTCTAGTGTCTCAGGTGGAGCTTCCGGATCCCCAGGACAGGGTGAGTCGTTGTACTGGGCCTGTACCTGGTTCGCTCGGTCAGTGAGGTCAATAAAGGGTGCCTAGTCCGCTTGGTCCACTTGGAAAATGTCCTTTGTGCTGGGGGTAATACCTTCTTGGTCACTTGAGTAGTGACTGGTCTGTTCTGATATATGTGAGTAGTTTATATGGTCTGGTTCATGGGGACGAAACCATGCATTGTTCCGTCGAGAGCAGTTCTCCATGCCGTGCCCTGGGTCGTCCTGATTTTGTCTGTTGTAGTCTCTCTTCCCTTTGTTGATGGAGTGACTGTCACGAGTATTTTTGCTGGCGTGTGTGTTTGGACTGGGCTGGATGGACATCATAATAGAAAGACTTGTTTGATTGCCTATTGTTGTATGATTCAGTAGGATTGTGTACAGCTTGGTGATAACTGTGTGGCCCAGAGACAACAAGTTTCCCGTTGTAGAAATAACCTGTTTGTCCTTGACGTCGGAGGTCAGCCAGTTGTGCCGACTGTTTTCTGGTAAAGTCGTTGGAGACTCTGTAACTAGCTTCTTTCAAGCTTTCACACACTCTCCGCAATTTTTAAAGAGCCATTGTATCTGTCCATTGTGCGAATGTGACAAGGACTGGGCGGGTTCATTCCGTCTTGCACCCCCCCCCCCTTCACTCTGTGTGCGTGTCGTATGTCGACGGTCGAAAAGGGGACATTTGGGCTGCATCTCTCATTGATGATATCGATCACTTTCTGTGCACATTCCTCCTCCATTTCATTTTCAGATTCCTCAACGCCATAAAATCTGAGATTGTTTTTTCTGAAGACCTTTTCAAGACGGTCGATTTTGCTATTCAGAAAATCTATCTCTGACACCAGTATCCTTTCTCTTTCCATTGCTCGATGTTGTTCCTGAATGAGTTCGTTTATATTGTGTTGATTTATTTTGACTCTTTCAAATACAAATATATCTGCCTTCAAAAGGGACTGCGATGGTTCCCTTATGCAGCTAAAGAAGAGTTTTCATATCTGTAACATTTTTATTTTTTATTATTTTTAATTTTTTTTAAATTTCATTTTCCCAGTTTCTCCATCTTCAAACTCCCCTCCCCTCAAGTCCCAAATTCTTTGCCAGACAGTTTCAGTTTTTGGCCTGCTGCTGTTTTTCCTCCCACTAGTTAGATTGTTCGGCTATGTATTTGTCTGACTTTATTCAAGTTATAAAGCTGTGCAGTCTTGAATAAAGTTACTCTGTTTTTAGGTTTCCTTATGGGAGCAAAACATACCCCACGTGTTTACTTTTCTTTCAAAAAGTCACAGATATACCACGCATGTTTTCCTTGTTGGTTGGTTTCAGAATGGGACCTGGTTTAATTCTACGTCTCACAAGAATGAGAAGCAGGAGTTGGGAAAAAACCCGTGTGATTGTTCGACGTGTCAAAACAAGTTCTGTCGGACAGAGACTGCTTAGAAGTTGTAAGGAAAGGCACTGACCTTGTAAGGAAAGGGCACTGACCTGTGTGTCGGGAGAACTGTGTCACAGCAGCAAGAATCACAAGTGAAAATTTTTTTGCCGATAAAACGCCTTCTAGAAATGCTGTGTCTGATCGGAAATCCAAGTTGACTGAGTCAGGACAGACAACACTTCACCGACAGTAGGAGCACCACACCACAAGCGTTGACACGAGAACACGGTAGTTCAGGTCCGTGAAGTAATCCCACTGTGAGAGAGGGGAGTACTTTGGAGTTTACATGCCGACAACACTTTTTCTCTTCTAACTTGAAAAGATCCAATTTTTTGACGTGAGCTCCTGCACTCACTGGCATTTTAGCAGCGCTGCAACACGTCATCAAGATAGTAATGAACCGGCGTAATTAAACAAAATCAGCAGGACAGCTCGTGTACACGTCTTGCCGCAGCCGATGACGACAGCTCACTCAGAGAGAGAGAGAGAGAGAGAGAGAGAAAAGAGAGAGAGAGAGAAGAGAGAGAGAGAGAGAGAGAGTACTTAATTGTAGTATACTGTTCTGCGTTAATAGTAAATCTACATGTTGTGTGATGTCTCCAGCAAGGTCTGTCAAACAGGATTAACCTGCTCCTCTTCTGGCTGGCCGTGGCTGACCTCAGCTACCTCATGCAATTCGTTTTCTACACATCTGCCAATTGTTTCTTAACAGACTAGATTCTGGTCAAAACTGGACCACCATTTTGAACACCAAGTTTCTGCCTTTTTCCTACTGGTCCAGTGTTACGTCTGGTGCTCTCATTGTGGTCATGAGTGTGGACGGGTGTCTGTCCGTCGTCATGCCAATAAAAGCCAAGAAACTTCTGACCTACAGGTAATACTTTCAAACTCAGTTGTGGAAAACCTAGATACAGCATAAAGAGACATTAGTACGGGCGATTCAAAGGTAGTTTTGTGTTACGTACACAATTGTGGCACATTGATCTGAATTCAGACCCACTCATTAGATAAACATGATACATATGAAAGTGCCGATGATCTTCCGTGTGAGTAAATTTTATTCTGGCAGATATGGTGCAGTCTCAAATGTAAAAAATCTGTCTTGTTTTAAAAATGCTTAAAGATAACTCGATTCCTTGAAATACAAAGCAATCGCAGAATGTATTTTGTTTGTTCAAGTGCTTCATCAATTTGCTATTCATTGTGTGAGGCTTCCCACAGTTCTTATTAAACGAAAGGAACAGGTCTGAATACAGGCTTAGGTGATTTTTAAGGTGCTCTGTATGATCTTAGCAGTCTAAGAAAAGCGTGCCCTGTAAGAGTTATTGTCAGTTTGCTGTGGAGAGTTGTCATTTTTCCTGTGTGTGAATGTGCATGTGTATGAATATCTTATAGCTGTTGATGAGAAGACAGTTTCAATTCGATTTATGACATTCTATTTATGACATCATTTGTCAATTCCCAGTAGCATGATTCATGGTCTTTGGCAACATGGTAACATCATTGTAAGGGTATCTGGCATGTTTCCGAGGAAAACGGGTACAATCTTCCAAGAAAGCAGCAGTACTATGGAAAACAGCAGTTATTCTCAATGTTATTCGCACTGATCACGCAACTGTTTCCCTGTTTTTCCGACGTCCATATTTGCCTTCCAGCCTGGTGGTACAAACGTACCAGTGCGCAACGAGTATCAGGGATCGGCGTCTTCTCCTTTACCCCAGTGAAAAGTCACTGAGGCGCTGCACTCAACGACCGTTCTTTACGTGCCCCAGTCCTGTGGGTTATGTGCCTCCTGAGTCTCCTGAATGGTTTCCCCATCCATCAGGCACTGTTTTCCGTTCATCGTTTCTCTCTCTCTCTCTATGTTTCCTCTAAGGAAACTATATACAATTGATCCTTTTTTTATTGTGGAAGCTTTTTGATACCCAATCGAGCCCATATTGACTTCCGCAGCAGAAGTTTGGGGTTGGAGATACAGGGTTAATAGAAAAAACTGCATACTTTGCAATGAAACGATTTGTGGATGTACAACGATTTTGAGTGTACCATTACACTCTTCAAACAAAATGATGTAAGAAGAATCAGGAAGATATCCATTGTTCGTTCGAACAGCGGTAAAAATGTGTTAAATACTGGTTGCGAGTGGTAAGATGACCAACCAATAGAATATGTAGGCAAGCCTATGATATGTTGGTAATACAATTAGAGGCAGGCAAACACAACTGGGTATCAAAAGTTAAGAACCACTTTAACAGAATATGGCTTTGGAATAGTATGGTTGTGTCAGGGTGTTGGCTCCAAGAAGGGGTTTATATCAGAATTTAAGAAAAGACTTATTTCATGTTACAAACAAAACTGGCATTCTGAAATGGAAAATAATGATAAATATGAATAGTATCGTTCCTTTAAAATCACGTTTGAAGTGGAGAGGTGTCTGTCTTTAATAAAGAATAAAAAGATAGCAGCCACCGTGGCGAAGTGGTTAGCGTCGCGGACTCCCGGCTGGGAGGTCGTGGGTTCGAATCCCATCAGTAGTCATGTGGGTTTTTCTGCCCCGACCGGGTCCTACCCAGAGTTGAGTTTGCTGCGGACTCAGTTGGAAAGACTGGGACCACACATTCGAGTTTCATCCACTTAATGGATGCGTTTCTGAGTGTTGCTCAAATTTCCTGACCAACACTGCAGGTGTCTGTATCTCTCGGGCTGGTTGACGCCGGGTTATATTTTGAAAGGAAGCGTAGAGTACAGCCCTCTCATGTAGTCTCAGACCGAAATGGAAATCCGTAGCATCATCTTATCATCCTCATTCTCATCGATCGGCAAAAAAAAAAACATGTCTCAAATTCTGTGGCCCTTCGTGCCCTGCTCTCATGGTGACGTCAGTTTCGATGTCCTCTCCACGTCTGTGGCCTTGGTTTGGTTCTGTCGGGGTCACCGGTATCGGCGAGTCCCATGGTGGCTGTCGTTGGACGGACGTGGTGGCGCCCTCGGAGGGAGAGCTCACTCACGCCGGCTCCGCGACTAAGCAATTATTGTCATCAGTAGGGGGCTTAGTAGGTGGTGTCCTGCGTATGTTAGATCAGAACAGACGCCACTGAACACCACCGAAGTGACTCGGCAGCAGTGCAGTGTCTCCTCCGGTGGTTGCGTCTTGACGACTTGACATTGACTGCTCCCTGTGGATTGTCAGTGCCGGGGCTGCTGCGGGCTGACCGGGCTGTGGCTGTGGACGGGGTGTCGGAATGAGCGGCATGGGTGCACTGCCTCTGAGGTGGCGCAGAGGTTGGGACAGCAAAAAGAAATAAAAAAATAAAAAAATAAAAAATAAAAATAAAAAGATGAGAGAAGGTCTTGTAAAGTTTAGATAAGAGTGCATGGTCTACGCGTTGTAAAACACGGTCTATGACCAGCGAACGAAGTGCTGACTGCCCAATGTGTGATCACAATAAGGAAGATGAAGTGCACTTTCTTTTCCAATGTTCTTTCTTTTAGATATTCGCCGAAAATATTCATTTTTCAAAATGACTCATATCTAGCCTACAGTAGGTGGCATAGCAAATCTTTTCTCAACAGACAATGATACAACCATTATTGCCCTGGCTAAATATTTGACTGAAGCCACCAATGCGAGAAGAGAGAAATTAGAACTTGACGATAATATACTGACTTCCATAAAAAACGCGAAAATTTGAAAGGCTATTTTTCGGGTGAAAAGGGGTGAATATACAATATTGAACATTGTGGCAAGTTGTTTGGGTCCAAAACTCACGTGCAGTGAAAACATTGTGTGAGCAACACATCATTCTCGGCATTGGAGTGTCAACAAAATGGCAAACTGGTTGCTGCATGTGAGGCACGTGCACACCATGCAGAGCAAAGTTAACCAGCGACAAGTACGCAGGCATGCAGCCTTTATAAAGCCCGCGCTACAAGGTTCAGGTAACGACTTGCCGTCTGAGCGCTACAGAGATGCCAAGACCACGAGCAGAGGAACGCAATCGTGCCCTAGGCCATCTGGAGGCTGGTGTGGATGCCAGGCAGGTCGCCAACATCTTTAACGTCCACATCTCAACCATCTATCGTCTGCAGCACCGCATGCGAGTTACTGGTATCACTGATGATCGTCCCCGGCCAGGCCGTCCTTGGGTCACCACACAATGAGAGGATCGCCATATTGTTCGAACCCATCTGTGGGACAGGCGGCAAACAGCCGCTAACACTGCTCGACAGGTGCCTGGAATCTCCAGCAATGACTCAGCCTCAACACTATGCGGCGGCATCTTCAGGAGAACGGGCTGGCATGTAGGCGTCCTCACAGAGGTCCGGTACTGACACCAAGACACCGGCAGGACAGGCTGCAGTGGGCACAAGCCCGAATCAACTGGCGCAGGCAGCAGTGGGGACGCATACTGTTCTCAGATGAGAGCCGTTTTTGTATTGACATGGCTGACGGTCGTGTCAGAATATGGCGTCGACCTGGTGAACGCTATGCTGACTCCTGTGTGGTAGAGCGGAACCCCTAGGGAGGCCCGAACGTTATGATATGGGGTGCAATTGGCATTAACCACGCCATAGGACCAGTCATCTTTCAGAACATTGGTCCTGGTCGCGGACAGGGTGTCAATGCACAGCGCTACATCAACCAGGTGCTCAGACCCCATGTCGATCCTTTTTTTGCGCAACACCCAAACTGGACATTCCAACAGGACAATGCAAGACCACACACCGCCAGGGCCACCCAGCAATTTCTTCAGCATAACAACGTCAATGTGCTGCCCTGGCCAGCCCTCAGTCCCGATTTAAACCCAATAGAACATTTTTGGGATGAACTTGGCAGACGGCTGGACCTCCTGCGTCCACGACCAGCAACAGCGGCTCAACTTCACCAGGCCATCGTCCATGTGTGGGCTGGTGTGCCAAAGGGACGCATCAACCACCTGGTCCACTCAATGAGCCGCAGGTGTCGAGCAGTTGTCAACGCAAATGGTGGCCACACACGGTATTAGGACTTCAAGCTGGTTTGTCACGTGACCTTGGATTTTCCACACAAAAGACATATTGCTGATGACATTTTCACACATTACCGGTGTAATGAATCAAATCACGTTGAATTCTCGCTTTCACTCTGTATAATTGTGACCAATAAAATTCACCCCCAACCTTCAGCTTGTTTTGTTTTCGCGTTTTTTTTATGGAAGTCAGTATAGTTTTCCAATATAATTTCATTTCTTTTGTATTAGTATGTTCTTTTGTAATAGGTTTGTAGGCATGTAGTCTCAGTGTGTGTGTGTGTGTGTGTGTGTGTGTGTGTGTGTGTGTGTGTGTGTGTGTGTGTGTGTGTGTGGCGCGCGCGCGAGTGTGCGTGCGTGCGTGCGTGCGTGCGTGCATGTACGTGTACGTGAATGCATATGGGGTAACGTGAAGGGGAGCGGGGAAGGGAGGGGGAGGGAGGAGGGTGGTCGGGCGGTTGCGGATCTGTCAGATTAGATGGAGAGGTTGGGAGAAAGGGGAACGGAAGAATGCGAGCTTGTGTTTACTAGTTATGTTTAGTGTGTAAGGCGAGTGAAGGGAATGGAAACAATATTTTGAACTAATTCACTGTCCATGCCTCACATACATGCAGGCAGGACCCCAATGTCGTGTTTCATGGAAATGTTAATCTTTCTATTCATGTTTCTACAAAGACACACACACAAAAATGTACACATACATATGTAGATACATGTGTATGCTCACACAAACCCAAAAATCACACACACACATGCAAATTGACTTTTGCACACGCGCACACACGCGCGCACACATACATGCGCGCGCACACATACATGCGCGCGCACACATACATGCGCGCGCAACTGTACACACACACACACGCGCGTTCGCACACACATACACACACACACAACTGCGCACACACGCTTGCGCGCGCGCCGCGCGCGCACACACACACACACACACACACACACACACAAACACACACACACACACACACACACACCACACACACACACACACACACACACACACACTCACACACACGCACACACATCCATACACATACACGCACATCATACACACACACACACACACAAGCGCGCGCGCACGCACGCACGCACGCACGCACGCACGCCGCACACACACACACACACACACACACACACACACACATTCTAATTGATTTATCTTTGGCAAACGAACCGTTGAAAAGTTCATAGCTTCTATCTGTGGACATTCTATTAGTAGGAATGCTGGATTTGTGACTACTCGTGACTTCTTTCTTTTTGGCTGATTCCCATGCCAAAGCTTGTTACATGCCTGGCAGTTCTTTTCGCCCTCAGACATGCCATCGATGCCACTGCAATGCCAGAGTTCATGCTGGATCCTTGCCTGTGAGAATTTGAACATACTGAAACCATCGCTAAGTATTTGAAGACACTAGATAAAAAATTGTGTTTTTCTGTGCAGTTCCATCTTGGGAGTCCAATCAAGAAGCCAGAGGTTAGGGTTCCTTGATTATTACATTCCCTTGTAGGCTAGTCAAACATCCTTGTGATGGAAGCAGGTCATCTCTGTCTCTCTCTGTCTGTTTCTCTCTGTTTCTCTCTATCTCTCTCTCTCTCTCTCTCTCTCTCTCTCTCTCTCTCTCTTACTCTACTAACCCTCGAGAGAGAGACAGAAAGAAGAAGAAAAAAAGAAGAAGAGAAGAAGAAGAAGAAGAAGAAGAAAGAAGAAGAAGAAAGAAGAAGAAGAAGAAGGAAAAGAGAGAGAGAGAGAGAGAGAGGAGAGAGGAGAGAGAGAGGAGAGAGAGAGAGAGAGAGAGAGAGAGAGAGAGAGAGAGAGACTCAATTCAGTTTCCTTGTTGTAGATAAAATTTTCCCCACTTTTTTCTTTCTTTCTCTTTTCTTTGTTTTCTGTCTCTCCCCCACCTTCTATTTTTTTTAAGAGATGGAGTTTTCACTGTCCTACCTTTTCCCACCACTCTTCTTTCTTTTTTATTCTTTCTTTCCTTCTTTTCTTTTCCTTTTTTGCTTTTTCTTTTTCTTTCTTTTTTGATATCTGATTCATACTCGTCATGCATTGTCTGTGTGTGTTATTCACTCACTATGGATTTTTTTTTTCGAGAGACTCAATACATTTCTACTAATAGAGAAGGGCTGAAGATTTTACTCCGAAATAAATTTGTCAAATCCACCTGTACTATTTGTTCTGTAGAATTTGTTAAATCCACCTGTACTGTCTCTACTGTTGGTTTCTCTAACAGAAAAATAGCCGAGTGCTATGTGATGCTTCATTTGCAGGCCAATGGTATCAGCTATAGTCCTGGCTTACCTCTCTCCTTTTGGAATGGTCCTCACACTGTTGTTTTCCAACACTCTGAATTGGAGATGGATCCTTCAACCAATCGCAGCGTCGCTTACATGGCTGAAACACCCTGGTTTCCTGTGGACAGTCGTCTCGCAACACGATTGATGTTTTTGTCCCTTCTCATCACGAAGCCCATCTTCATTGTCCTCGTTGCATTGTTTTGTATCATCACCATTAGTTATCTACAGCAATCCTCTCGACAACGATTGCAAAATGACGAGTGCGTACAAGAGAAGGGTGTTTCAGGAGATGCCAAAATCACGAAAATGTTGCTATTTCTCTGTGTGTTGTATGCAGTGGTTCTTTCATTTGAAACCATTGGTGCTTTAACACATGAAATTGTTCCAGAATTCTATCTGTATAAAAATACCACAATACCTTTCTCATAATATATCGCTCGATTATCGATCTGCTCTGTGTGTTAATTCGTCTGCCAACGTCTTTGCTTATCTTACTCTCAGCTCCAGATTTCGAAGAACATTCAAAAAGTTGTTCTGTTGTTTCTGGATAAAGAGCACATCGTCATAGATGTATTCAGATATTCATCCGTCTTTCAATAAAATGAATATGTGCAATGTAAACATAAGGTTTGTGTGTGTGTTATTTCCACTGCCTTCTATTTTATATTAAGCTCCTAATACTTCGTCTATTTTAAAGCTGTTTGCAGTGTTGAATATTTCCTTACACTTTATACTTTTAGTGTTCCACCGAGGTTTTGTTTTGACAATTTGTACCCACCAACCCTTGTTGAAGGTTGTGACCACTATGATGACACATTTCCAATACATTTAGACTGAGTGAACAATTTCTAGTCTTTGAACTTGTTTAAGATCAAACAACTGTTTTGAAAGCGTGACGTGATATTTCGTGCAAGAATATTGCAGTCAGCTTTGGTTTATTTCAGGGGTCAGGCCGCGCCTTTTACGAGAAATATTCGCTGGTGGTGTTCGATGTTGATCATATATATTCCATCCTTTCCTTTTTCTAAACTAAGGCCACCCACATTCACCTTATCAGATTTTTTTATATGCTGATTTTTTTCAAGAAACCCATAAGTCATAAATTAACAGAGTTGAGTGTCTATTTTCATAGAGATGCTTGTTACAATGCATGAGAGAACATTGACAGCAGAAATGTTGTATGATAATTCTACTATACAGCGACGGGTTTCAATATTTTGTTATCGCGTGATGATTTTGACCATCTTCTCTATTGCAGATTTCCAGTGTTCTTCAATTACTATACGTCATTGTCTGCAGAACGAAAACCTGAAACCTTGAGATTGCCAGAGTTCATAAGTGTATTATCAACAGTGCCCCTGTCATTCCTTTTTGTCCTAGCCGCATGCCCTCCGACTTTCCGTTATTCAGCTTTAGACCAGTAAAATCCTCGATCAGCATGATTTGCTCATTCTGAACTAGCGTTGTGTATCATTCGCAGAGTGGCGTATTTTTTTTTTTACTTGGGTACGTCTCTTTCATCAAGGTTCTATTGCAAGTTAATCCTGTGGATGTCTTTACTGTTTCTTAATCTGATAGCTAATGTCTTAGCAGCTATCACACAAAGGAGAGGGCTGAGGGGGCAATCTTGGTTTATGCTTCTTGCGGTTGAGAACCAGTAAGACAAAAATGCATCATTGTGGATACAGCTTTCTTGTTTTTCATGGTGGTTGAAAAAAATATTCTTACATCTTGAGCTGAAGTTGAGAACATCAAGTGCTCAATAATACAGTTTTTGGACAAGACATTAAAACTTTCAAGGTCCACTTTTTACGAACATCTAGGAGTTACGTTGCTACAACACATACATATATAATATATACACAGCGACAAAGATACAGCATCTCAAATAAGAATTGGAGCTGCAAGAATTAAAGATGCAAGAGGAGTTCACATGAATTCAAGAGTCAAATGCTTTGATGAGGAGGAGAAAGCATAGAAAAGATGTTTTCTGCGTGTGTTTTCTGAGTAAGATTAAAACACTTTTTATGACCAAAATCAACACATGGATTATTCCCTATATCGGACCACTGTTATCCCAGGAGGGTCAGTGTTACCCAATATAGAAACACTTCCATTGTCCTGATACAGGTGAAATAGTATCTAAAGTGATCAAGCACAATTTTGAAAAATCCCTTCACAGGCTCGTGACGCTGCTGTCTCGTCACAGGGAAATGAAGGTATCTTCATTCAAGCTGAGAAATCCACTGAGTGATGCGGTCCTTTGTTCTCTCTGTCTCTCTGTCTCGGTCGAGCTCTCTCTCCTCTCTCTCTCTCTTCTCTCTCTCTCTCTCTCTCTCTCTCTCTCTCTCTCTCTCTCTCTCTTGATTATTTACCGTTTTTGTTTGTTTCTCCAAAGATTACTGATATAATTAATCAAAATTAACTTAATGGAGTGCCAGAACGACAACAGCATCAAAATATTGATTGCAGTTTAGCATTATCAGATGCGGTTGGTGGCTATGATGAGTTTTTCACTGTCAGCGAGCAAACCGGCAGGCCTACATGATTACAGGTCTGGTAGCTACAGAAACTGACAGGGTTTAGGTTGCCAAACTTTCAATAAATGGATTGATATAAGCCCATGCCCCCTTTGTTTTCTGTGTGTAATGTATGTGTGTGTGTGTGTGTGTGTGTGTTGTGTGTGTGTGGTGTGTGTGTGTGTGTTGTGTGTGTGTGTGTGTGTTGTGTGTGTGTGTGTGTGTGTGTGTGTGTGTGTGTGTGTGTGTGTGTGTGTGTGTGTGTGTGTGTGTGTGTGTGTGTGTGTATGCGTGCGTGCGTTTATAATAACAAAGCTGAAGCTTGCTCCAGTTTCGACCGGAATCTATGACTGGAACCTTTACATCACGTTCCAAAGTGTTGGACTCAGAATATTAACCCTTCCGAATTTTGGTGAATGAGAGTGTCCGAGGTCAAAGTTTAAATGTTAATTAGTCGTAGTCTGGCACATGTGTGTCTTCTGTTACTTATGCAAAACCCCCTGTCACAGATCCCAAGTAAATCGAGAGCCAGCTGAAACTAATGGGTGAAATTGCATGTTAGAGATGAGATGATTGTCCTTTTCTGTGATCTATCTATCTATCTATCTATCTATCTATCTATCTATCTATCTATCATATCTATCTATCTATCATCTATCTATCTATCTATCTATCTACTATCTATCTATCTATCTATCTATCTATCTATCTATCTATCTATCTATCTATCTATCTATCTATCTATCTATCTATCTATCTATCTATCTATCTATCTATCTATCTACAAACTCATTTCCTGGTTCCATCATTCGTATCACCCCAACAGATAATGTCTGACAATCTGCAAGGCAGGTCAGCGAGACTGAGCTGCCATCTTCTTGGCTCAGACGTAAACTGATGGGCATGTCAGCTGATGGGCATGCCAACTGATTGGCATGTCAACTGATGGGCGTGTCATCTAATGAGCATGTCAACTGAAGGGCATGTCAACTGATGGGCATGTCAACTGATGAGTACGTCATCTGATGGGCATGTCAACTGAAGGGCATGTCAACTGATGGACATGTCAACTGATGGGCATGTCATCTAATGAGCATATCAACTGAAGGGCATGCCAACTGATGGGCATGTCAACTGATGAGCATGTCAACTGATGGGCATGTCAACTGATGAGCATGTCAATTGATGGGCATGCCAACTGAAGGGCATGTCAACTGATGGGCATGTCAACTGATGGGCATGTCAACCGATGAGCACGTCACCTGATGGGCATGCCAACTGAAGGGCATGTCAACCGATGAGTCCGTCACCTGATGGACATGCCAACTGAAGGGCATGTCAACCGATGAGCACGTCACCTGATGGGCATGTCAACTGAAGGGCATGTCAAGCGATGAGCACGTCACCTGATGGACATGTCAACTGAAGGGCATGTCAACTGATGGGCATGCCATATGATGGGCATGTCAACTGATGAGCATGTCATCTGATGGGCATATCAACTGATGGGCATATCATATGATGGGCATGTCAACTGATGAGCATGTCATCTGATGGGCATGTCAACTGATAGGCATGTCAACTGAAGGGCATGTCAACTGATGGGCATGCCATATGATGGTCATGTCAACTGATGAGCATGTCATCTGATGGGCATGTCAACTAAAGGGCATGTCAACTGATGAGCATGTCATCTGATGGCATGTCAACTGAAGGGCATGTCAACTGACGGCCATGTCAACTGATGGGCATGTCAACTTATGGGCATGTCAACTGAAGGGCATGTCAACTGTCGGCATGTCAACCAATGAGCATGTCATCTGATGGGCATGCCAACCGATGAGCATGTTAACTGATGGGCATGTCAACTGATGGGCATATCAACTGAAGGACATGTCAGCTACTGGGCATGTCAACTGAGGGGCATGTCAACAGATGGACATGTCAACTAATGAGCATGTCAGCTGAAGGGCATGTCAACAGGTGGGCATGCCCAAAGTAATTTAGCTCTATTAGTCGGCTCAGCAGGGCAGTTAGAGAGAGAGTCAAATCCCAAACGTGGGTGTGAAGAGATGCGCCTATGATAATAATGATAATGATAATTATAATGATGATTACGTATATAGCGCCTATTCTCGGCTAGAGACCAAGCTCTAAGCGCTTTACAATCAACACTCGTTTACACAACAGGCTGTCTACCTGGGTAGTGCCGACTGAAGAGCTGCCAGCCGGCGCTTCATTCAATCGTTTCCCGTGTCATCCAGTCAGTATCGTTCAATATCGATAACTCATTTTCCTTACTTCCTTCATTCTTTCCATTTCTCACGCAGGGTGCTATGTGTAACGTGTCATCCATACCAACGGCCAAACTGGCCTACTCTTCCGAAAGTTGGTGATGGGATTTTACGTGTGTGCAAGATGTTATGCGTGCGTTCACACACGGAACCTCGGTTTATAGTCTCATTCGAAGGACTGTATGGAAATGGAGTCAGAACCAATGTTAACTCCGAGGGAAAAATCCCCCTGTACCGAAACGCCCCGGCGGAGGTTCGAACCCGCAACTCCAGGATCACCAAGATTACGAGTCCGGCGCTCTACCAACTAAACTATTCCGGCTCCCCAGCTTCTGGATACAGTCTATATGCCTAATGTTATCCTGGCTGCACTTCAGATCAATGGTTTGACTCCTAGATCTGTCTCCCTCTATTTGCTTGCTCCATTAACTGAGAATATTGAGAGTATCTGCAATGAGAAGACATGCATCAACTTCCCCCTTACCTGGTGAGGTGAAGTAATTGTTCAGAAAGAACAAACAAAACAAACACGCACAAAAAAACCCAAGACCACAACCACTACACCACCACCACAACGAACACAATACTCACCACACACACACACACACACACACACACACACACACACACACACACACACACACACACACACACACACACACACACACACACACACACACACACACACACACACATTTCCATCGACTCATCGACTCAGTTTCAGCAAATTCAAAAATGGAACATCTTCATACAAGCAGTTTTGCCTTCTGATCTTTAGCAAGGCGTGAATTCATTTATGAGTTCACTCACAGCTCAGAAGAAAGGCTGTAAGGGCAGGTGTGACCACCACGAGCCGCCATGACAGCGTGGCACTGCCTGGACACGGATCCCGTCACACCTTGGGTCACTTTGCCAGCGCAGTGAAGTGGAAGTGGATCCTTCAACCCATCGCAGCGTCGCTTACATCGCCCGGCAAACAGAATGGTCTTATGTTTCTCATGACGAACCCCATGTTTATCGCCCTTGTTGCAGTGTTCTGTATCATCACCATCAACTATTTCCACCACGTGTCTCGTAAACAATTGCAAATGACAAGGTGAACAAAAGACAGAGGTGTTTCAGACAATACCAAAATCACTAAAAATGCTGCTATTTCTCTGTGTTTTGTATGCCATTCTTCTCTCACTTGAATCCATTGGTGTTATGATACACGCCATCGTCCTAGAATTCTACCTGTACACAAATATCAGACTATATTTGAAATTACATGTCAGCTGATTATTCTACCTGTTCTCTGTATGAATGTATCAGCCAACTTCTTTGATTCTCCCACGCTTAGTTTCGGATTTCAAAGAGCATTGGAAAGGTTTTTCCATGGCTTTCGAATGAAGTCATAGCTGTCGACAAAACAGCATATGCTCATTGTTTGTTTGTTTTTAATCGGCTGTGCATCAATTAAAAAACAACAACAGAAAACGTAACGTTTTTTGTGTCTCTATTTCTATATTGTTTGCATCCTTTCTTCTTCTCTCCCTTTCTTTCCTTTATGTTTATCTATCTATCTATCTATCTATCTATCTATCTATCTATCTATCTATCTATCTATCTATCTATCTATCTATCTATCTATCTATCTATCTATCTATCTATCTCTCTATCTATCTATCCATCTATCTATCTATCTATCCATCTATCTATCTATCTATTCATCTATCTATTTATCCCTCCCTCTTTCTCTCCTTCCTTCCTTTCTCCCTTCTCTCTTTCCCTTTATTTTTCTCTCTTGCTATCTCTCTATTTCTATTTATAAACCTGTCAGTGCTCCTGCTCTTAAATGGATATAATCGATCTAACAAACTGCCCTTGCCCTTTGGAATTAACATTTACTCTTGATTGGGACGAAGACATGATGCAAATCAGCGGATTTTGCAGCTTTGCTTCGCGGTGTAGTATTTGGGACGCATAGTGATAATCTGTATTCATTTTCAACCTTTTTCTTTCTTTTTTCGAATTGTGGGCAGTCACTTATCTTGCATTTTTTAGGAACTGGACGCTCCAACTGTAATGAGTTGCAGGCAGATGGGACAAGTAAAGTGCTGTTCTGCATCCTGCCCAGAGGAAGGACTGAATTCAAAGACCGGTGTATTCAGGTGGTAGAAGAAGCGTTCTTCTGGATCAGCCTTTAGTACAGACCCAGCAGTGTGCGCTCATTTCTGGAGAGTGCCGGAAGAGTGCTTAACCCTTACATCTGAGAGACTGATATGCCGAACAACAAAACTGTGCTCGATGAGGCCGTCCCACAAAACTGCAGTCGCAGGATACGTTCCAGAAATATTCGGTCGCTGGAACTGTTCCACAACACTCGGTTACTGGGACTGTCTCACATGAGGTGGCATTTGCACCTGTGGAACTTTGAGCGCTTGCTCAGGTGTGTAAAGAGGGTTTACGCACTCCGTCATTTCAAAAGGTCCCTGTCATTTCAGGTTCACTGAAGTCAGGAGGGATACCACAAACAGATTTGTCTTCAAGCCCTGCAGTGATGCAGAAGTGGTGATGGGAACAAACAAAACACACTGCTGGAATTTCTTAGCTACAAATTTGTTAGCACGTGGCTATGGTGTGATGGTCATCCTCCGTATATTTGGGTACATGCCCGATACGGTGTCCCCATCCTTCCACAGTGCAACCCTCTTCAGGGACAGTACTGGTCTTCTGCATGGGGAGGCAGAGGTTTAAGGATTCCAAAGGAAAGCCAACCATTAAAACACCTGGCAAGTAATCCCACCTGCTTGGACATCCACTTATGCAGTCTAATAGGATGAAGAATGTAATGACCTTGGAACTCGGAATGTGTGACCTTTGCTGGGCAGAGGCGAGAGACGTGAATGATGTACTGTTCGTGTAACCAAGATGCTTGGCCATCACCAAATTAGCATCGCAGTTCTTAACGGGACTAGACTGTCAAGGTAAAATGTACATGGAGGGAATTGGCAGAAGGAACATCTTTTACTGCATCAGAAAACCTGAAGAAAGTCTGAAGATGCACCGAGAATGTCTGGAGTTAATTGCGTACGGAATACCAGAATGTAAACATATGCAACTATAGCATTTGCAAAGGAACTTCAATACACTACTTAAAAAATTGAAGAAATTGGCAACTGAACAGTTTTGGATTCAAAACATATGCTCTGGTAGACACAATGGATCTGAGCTCTTATGGAGAAAAGATTGCAAAACATGACACCTAGGACGTAGAATAAGGGTCAGTTAGTAATATTTCTCTTTTATTCTTGTTTAATCATCGTTTGTCATACCATTGTTTTATTTCGTAGAAATGACTGAAATATGCTTTTTCCATAGTACTGGACTTGTACATTCACATTAACATTTTGCCAAGATGAGTGACAGTCAGTGATGTGGGAAAGGCGCTAAGCGTAAAGAATAAACAGCATGGTCTTCATCATAAAACCTTAAGGGACTCCACACAAAGGAGGCGGGGCGAGAAGGGTGATTCAACCGAAAGCAGGATAAACACTACTGTTTTCCCCAAGCATGACTTTAGGAAAGACGTGCTGTTTTGAATCCCAGCAGAGTGCTGCAGCCGGGCCAACAGGATGGTGTAATCTATTGTATCCAATGCAGCACTCACATGAAAGGGTCTCCAGACAACAGGATGGTGTGAACTATTGTATCCAATGCAGCACTCACATGAAGGAGTCTCCAGACGCCAACAGGACGGTGTGATCTATTGTATCCAATGCATCACACACATGAAGGAGTCAGACGCCAACAGGATAGTGTGATCTATTGTATCCAATGCAGCACTCACATGAAGGAGTCTCCAGACAACAGGATGGTGTGATCTATTGCATCCAATGCAGCACTCACATCAAGGAGTCTTCAGACGCCAACAGGATGGTGTGATCTATTGCATCCAATGCAGCACTCACATGAAGGAGTCTTCAGACGCCAACAGGATGGTGTGATCTATTGCATCCAATGCAGCACTCACATGAAGGAGTCTTCAGACGCCAACAGGATGGTGTGATCTATTGCATCCAATGCAGCACTCACATCAAGGAGTCTTCAGACGCCAACAGGATGGTGTGATCTATTGCATCCAATGCAGCACTCACATGAAGGAGTCTCCAGACGAGCATCAGGCCTTGATCTCAACTTGTGAAAACGTTTATAACAGATTAACGACAGAGTCATCCTTATGTTGTGATCTTGTTGATGTATTGACTGAAAATCAAGCTTAAGTAAGATATTCTCCAAAAGATCAGGAACAGAGACAGCAGTCTTTTGAACAGATTTGAATAGAAAAATGGGTTATTGCACACAAAGTCAGAAATTATTTAAAATGTTGGAGTAGAGTAAATATTGCTTTACAGAAAAGGGCATAGCATGGCATTTTTCAATGATTTAGCCATAGTGCTTGGTAACTGACCCACTAGTCGGCTTAGTGCGACACAGATTAATG
>CM031620.1:4678587-4683587 GCA_018398815.1 Conus ventricosus | reverse complement strand
ATGGACGATTCAACGTTAGTTTTTGTGCTAAGTACACATGCGGGCACACATACACACACAAGTACGCACGCACGCATGCGCGCGCGCACACACACACACACACACACACACACTCATACATACGCATACACGCACATCATGACACACACACACACACACATGCTAGTAATGTATCTTTGGCAAGTGAACCGTTGAAGAGTCCATAGCTTCTATCTGTTGACATTTATATTAGTACGAATGCTGGATTTGTGATTGCTCGTGAATTTTTGTTTATTTGGTCGATTCCCATGCCAAAGCTTGTTAACATGCCAAGCAGTTCTTCTTGCCCTCAGACATGCTGTCAATGTCATCTGCAATGCAAGTGTTCATGCAGGTTCTTTACCTGTGAGAGTTTGAACCATACTTACAAACTGTCGCTATATGTTCGAAGACACTAGATCGAAAATTGTATTTTTCTGTGCAGTTGCATCTTGGGAGTCCAATCAAGAAACCAGGAAGTCAGGGTTCCTTGATGTTTAGATTCTCTTGTTGGCTAGACACAACATTCATGTGTTGGAAGCAGGTCATCTCTCTCTCTCTCTCTCTCTCTCTCTCTCTCTCTCTCTCTCTCTCTCTCTCTCTCTCTCTCTCTCTCTCTCCTCCCCAACCCCTGAGAGAGAGACAGAAAGAAGAAGAAGAAGAATGTTATTGATGGAATGAGTGTGTTGCTGGTGTCTGACTGTCTGACTCTTACACAGAAATTATGGATGCATGCACGACTTTTCCAATTCACATACACACCCACTCACCTGAACATTGACAGCCAGGCAACAGAACAACACTTTTGTTTTTGTTTTATGCTGCCCGAGCCATCAGACAAACATATATAATAAATATCAGTTCATCAATCGGTCGGCACGCCAACATAAGGCGTACACACAGAACTCTATTTATACTACTTCCAGGTACGCCAAACACAGGGCGCACGACACAAAATATATCTCTATATAATTGGCTATCTACTAGCGCTGCTGGTGCTGGCCGCGTCCGGTCCAACACAGTTCTCTGAACGGCGCAGGGTTCCAACGATGATGATGAGGATGCTAAAGACGATGAAGACGATGAAGACGACGTCTACAGAGTCAACTCCGACACAGGACTAATGGAACTTCACAGAGCTGTGGCTCAAAATCACTACCACACTGACAGCATCTCTGCCGACGACAAGGCGACAGTCTCACACAGGAGCTGTGGCTCACGCAACAAACAGAACGCAGTGACGGCCTAGCCAACAGGTCACTGGATCAAATCCTCGGGAGCGGCGCTCTGGCTTGGCAGCAGCGGCGTCTCCGGCCCAACTGGCTCAGCAGGTAGTCAGTCCCGGGCGCAGTGGCAGGTAGGGTAGTCGTCGGCACTCAGGCTGGCCTCTCCATGCTGACACAAGGCGGAGAACAAGGGGGTAGATCACAGCTACAGCCCCAACCCTCAACAAGTGGCAGCCAGTCCCCTTCAGACCAGGGTACACTTCTACCTGGGGGAACTGATTGACTACCTTGATTATCATGGCTACTATTCTTTCTTTACAACACTACACCATTCCCTTTTCCGGAATCATAACACTACAATATTCCTTTTCTGGAATCACTACACAGGAAAGGATTTTAATATAAACCTTTCAAAATCTAGTTTTCCAAATTGGGGGAAGGATTCCCACCTAGACCCTCTTCGATAAACCATGAATACAATCATTACACACAATCAATGATTACTTTTTATCAAACTATGAATGTCTTTCGTCACGACAAAAATGTTCATTTCGTTCTCTTGTATCACGACAAGAATGTTCATTTCATTTCATATAATCACCAGATTTTAGAAGGTTTCTTTTTTCAAAAGATTCATCTAATTCAATATATGTAAGGGAAAGATTTCCACGCACTCTTGTTTACCAACATACAACTATTCAATATTCATATCAAGAATGAGTTAAATACTCATCCACATCAAAAAATCAAAACCAGCATATATGATAGTCTCTGTCGCTCACTTTGGGAGCTTATTATCCATAGCATCAAAACTCTCCTTCCTCTTGCAAACCCTAGCTAAACCACATTGGAATAATCAACACCTTTTTCATCATGAAGTTCATAACTGGTTAAGTCACAGAATAAACAAAATCTTTTGTTTCCTTAAGACCACTTCCTTTCACACTCACTTCATCTATTCATGTTTTCCGAAATGATTTCGTTTTGCTACCCTATCAAGTCATAGGATAACAGAACACAACAAGTACTTTTCTTTTCTAAACAAAACCTCCACAGTGGGCTGAGGAAGTTTCAGTCGCTCCTAAACGGGAATACGGCTTCGGTTTGCTAATAAATAAGTATTGAATGATACATACCTGACTGCCACCAAAAACAAACAGGAGTCCCTCTTCCGCTTCTGGGTAGTTGCGTTGCCGGAATCACTGCAGAGACTGCCTAACCGTTTCAGCTCACCCGGCTTAAACAGAGCGCAGGTGAGCAGCAGTCGGGTAAGCTTTTCAACCAGCTTCGGTCGACTACCTTCCGGTTAGCACGGTTGCACGAAAATTTGTGACTGGACGGGAAACAGTCCCTCACAAAGAAGAAGAAGAAGAAGAAGAAGAAGAAGAAGAAGAGAGAGAGAGAGAGAGAGAGAGAGAGAGAGAGAGAGAGAGAGAGAGAGAGAGAGAGAGAGAGAGAGAGAGAGAGAGAGAGAGAGAGAGAGAGAGAGAGAGAGAGACTGAATTTATTTTCCTTGTTGTAGATAAGATTTCCCCCACCTTCTTCTTTCTTTATTTTTTCTTTGTTTTCTTTCTCTCCCCCACCTTCTATTCTTTTATGACATGGAGCTTCACTGTACTACTTTTTTCCACCACTGTTCTGTCTTTCTTTCTTCTCTTTTCATTTTTTGTTTTGTTTTATCTAATTCATACTCGCCATGCATTGTCTGTGTGCGCTGTTTACTCGCTATGCTGATTTGTTTCGAGAGACTCAATACATTTACTCTAATAAAGAAAGACTTAAGATTTTGACAAAAAATTGTTACTCCAAAGTAAATTTGTCAAATCCACCTGTACTATTTGTTCTGTAGAATTTGTTAAATCCACCTGTACTATTTGTTCTGTAGAATTTGTTAAATCCACCTGTACTGTCTCTACTGTTGGTTTCTCTAACAGAAAAATGTCCGAGTGCTATGTGATCTTTCATTTGCAGGCCAATGGTATCAGCTGTAGTCCTGGCTTACCTCTCTCCTTTTGGAATGGTCTTCACACTGTTGTTTTCCAACACTCTGAACTGGAGAGTGGATCCTTCAACCAATCGCAGCGTCGCTTACATCAGTGAAACGCACTGGTTTTCCTGTGGACAGTCGCCTTGCAACACGATTGATGTTTTTGTCCATTCTCATCACGAAGCCCATCTTCATTGTCCTTGTTGCATTGTTTTGTATCATCACCATTACTTATCTACATCAAGCCTCTCGACAACGATTGCAAATGACGAAGAGTATACAAGGGAAGGGTGTTCCCGTAGATGCCAAAATCACAAAAATGGTGCTATTTCTCTGTGTTTTGTATGCTGTTGTTCTTTCATTTGGAACCATCGGTGCTTTAACGCATGAAATTGTTCCAGAATTCTATCTGTATAAAAAATACCACAATACCTTTGTTATAATATATCGGTCAATTATCCGACCTGCACTGTGTGTTAATGCGTTTGCCAACTTCTTTGCGTATCTTACGCTCAGCTCCAGATTTCGAAGAACATTTAAAATGTTATTCTGTGGTTTCTGGATAAAGAGCACATCGTCATAGATGTATTCAGACATTCATCTGTCTTTGAATAAAATGAGAATGTGCAATGTAAAACATGATGTTTGTGTGTCTCCATTTCCATTGCCTTCGATTTCTATCAAGCTCATCATAGTTCGTCTATTTTTAATCGATTTTGCAGTGTTGAGTATTTCCTTTACACTTTATACTTGTATTGTTCCACCGAGGTTCTGTTTTGACAATTTGTACCCACCAACCCTTATTGAAGGTTGTGACCACTATGATGACATCTTTCCAATACATTAGACTGAGTTAACAATTTCTTGCCTTTGTACTTGTTTAAAATCAAACAGCTTTTTTGAAAGCGTGACGTGATATTTCGAGCGAAAATATTGCAGTCAGCTTTGGTTTATTTCAGAGATCAAACTGCGCATTTTATTAGAAATGTTTGCTCTTGGTGTTCAATGTTGATAATATATATCATATCCTTTTCCTTTTTTTCTGAACTAAAGACACCCACATTCACCTTTTCAGATTGTTTTGTATGCTGATTTTTTTTTCTTTCAAAGAAACCCGTAAGTAATGATAATTGAGTATCAATTTTCATAGAGATGCTTGTTACCATGCATGAGAGAACAGTGACAGCAGAAATGTTGTATATCAGTTCTACTATACAGCGACGGGTTTCTATCGGCTCATCTCGTGATGATTTAGACCATCTCCTCTATTGCGGATTTCCAGTTTTCTTCAATTTCCAACATGTCATTGTCTGCAGAACGAAAACCTGAAACGTTGAGATTGCCAGAGTTCATAAGTGTATTATTGACAGTGCCCCTGTCATTCCTTTTTCATCCTAGCCACATGCACTCTGACTTTCAATTGTTAGACCAGTAAAATGCTCAATCAACATGTCTCATTCATTCCCAAGTAGAGTTGTTGTGTCATTCGCAGAGTGACGTGGTTTTTGATACGTGGGTGCGTCTCTTTCATCAAGGTTCAATTGCAAGTTTATCCTGTGGATGTCTTTACTGTTTCTTATTCTGATAGCTAATGTCTTGACAGCTATCACACAAAGGAGAGGGCTGAGGGGGCAATCTTGGCTTATGCTTCTTGCAGATAGGAAGCGACCAGACAACAATCCATCATTGTGGATGCAGCGTTTTGGTTTTCCATGGTGGTTGAAAAATGTTTGTACATCTTGGGCTGAAGTTGAGAACATCAAGTGTTT
>CM031620.1:4671087-4673587 GCA_018398815.1 Conus ventricosus | reverse complement strand
ATGATGGGCATGTCAACTGATGGGCAAGTCAACTGATGGGCATGTCAACTGATGGGCATTCCAATGATGGGCATGTCAACTGATGGGCATGCCAAATGATGGGCATGTCAACTGATGGGCATGTCAACTGATGGGCATTCCAAATGATGGGCATGTCAACTGATGGGCATGTCAACTGATGGGCATTCCAAATGATGGGCATGTCAACTGATGGGCATGTCAACTGATGGGCAAGCCAAATGATGGGCATGTCAACTGATGGGCAAGTCAACTGATGGGAATTTCAACTGATGGGCATTTCAACTGATGGGCATGTCAGCTGATGGGCATGTCAACTGATGGGCATGTCAACTGATGGGCATTCCAAATGATGGGCACATCAACTGATGGGCATGTCAACTGATGGGCATGTCAAGTGATGGGCATGTCAACTGATGGGCATGTCAACTGATGGGCATGTCAAGTGATGGGCATGTCAACTGATGGGCATTCCAAATGATGGGCATGTCAACTGATGGGCATGTCAACTGATGGGCATGTCAACTGATAGGCAAGTCAACTGATGGGCATGCCCAAAGCAATTTAGCTCTATCAGTCGGCTCAGCAATTCAGTTAGAGAGAGACATTCCTAAACGTGGGTGTGAAGAGATGCGCCTATGATACAGTCTATATGCCTATTGTTATCCAGGCTGCACTTCAGATCAATGGTTTGACTCCTAGATCTGTCTCCCTCTGTTTGCTTGCTCCATTGACTGAGAATGTGTGAGAGTATCTGCAATGAGAAGACAGGCACCAACTTCTCCCATACGTGGTGAGGTGAAGTAATTGTTCAGAAAACAACAACAACAAAACAGAACAACAACAACAACAACAACAACAACAAAACAAGACCACCACCACGACCACCATCACCACCACCACCATCACCACCGCCGCCGCCGCCAACAACAACTACAACCACATCAACACACACACACACACACACACACACACACACACACACACACACACACACACACACACACACACACACACACACACACACACACACACACACACACACACACACACACACACACACAACACACACACACACACACACACACACACACAAAACACACACACACACACACACACACACACACACACACACACACACACACTCACACACACACACACACACACACACACACACACACACACACCCCACACACACACACACACACACACACACCTATTCAAAAGCAGGGCAAGCCTCGGTCTGAGACCTCTAGCTAAAGACCCATTTCAGTCACTTCTCAAACTGGAAAAGTCATGGAAAAAAATAGTAAATTTCAGAATGGCCTATTGCAGTGATAAAAATGATGTATTTTCTTCACATTAAGCTTGATTTAGAAAGGACGGAGTACAACTGATCACCTGACACGACTAACTACTCAAATGAAAAAAAAACAGTTTTCTAAACGTAAAAGTGTCCTTGCTTCCTTCTTTGATCTAACTAAAGATTACGATAGAGTGTAGCACAGCCGATTATTGTATAAATTAAAACAAATTGGTCTTTCTTGTCACGTCTACAATTATGTGAAATCCTTTTTAAGTGGGAGACACATAATGGCCAAGTTGGTGTGGCTTTATCATCCTCAAGATCATAAATATGGGAATTCCACAAGGTTCTATAATCTCCCTATTGTTATTCAACGTAATGCTATATGACTTATATACATGTTTTTCATCATATACCAAAGTAGCTCAATATGCTGATGACATTGCAATATGGATTAATGTATCTTTAAAGAAAAGAACACATTTACGTCACATTAATTATATTCAGAAGCTCTTTCAGAACGAGCTGGTTAAAGTAAATAGTTATATATATTAAATGGCTTTCAATTCTCTGTTGAAAAGACACATTTGGTTCTTTTTAACAATGGATAAAACCAAGTAACCTACCTGTATTCTTTCTGGGAGGACGGGAATTTTTTTTTATAAACTTGAAGTAAAATTTTTAGGTGTCCTACTTGCACAAAATTTTAACTGGAAAAAACACATTGACTCAATAGTTACTAAAGCAGTTAAAAGTTTGAATTTTCTAAAAAATTGTGAGTCACTCTCCATGGGACAGGATCCCAAAGTTTTGTTGCATTTAGCAACCAGTCTTGTACGATCAAGATTGACTTACGGACAGGAAGCATTCTTTTCTGCTCGGCGATCGCATTTAAAGAAACTTCAAAGAATTGACAGTAAAGCTGTAAAGTTGGCCCTGGGCGTAACTGTGCACACTAAGTCCTCTGAAGCTTATAAGATAGCAGGCCTTTTGCCACTTGATGAAGAAAGGAAAATAAGTTCTGTAAAATATGTAGTGAGACGGATTGCGGTGGGCGACCTTGAAGATTTAAAAATAAAAGATCCGACATTGATTTTCGAAAAATGCACAAAAAATCAAATTTAGAGACGCTTCGTTCATATGTTTCAGACGTTATTAATTCATCAAAGATTGACC
>CM031620.1:4646087-4666087 GCA_018398815.1 Conus ventricosus | reverse complement strand
CCAGAATAACATCTGACCTTGATCTCATCTAGTGAAAACATTTATAACAAGTTAACGACAGAGTCATCTTTATGTTGTGATCTTGTTGATGTATTGACTGAAAATCAAGCTTAAGTAAGATATTCCCCAAATGTTCAGAAACTGAGATCGCAGTCTCTTGTGCAGATTTGTATACAAAAAGTGGATATTGCAAAGAAACCAGAAATTATTAAAAGCTTGGAGTAGAGTAAAGATTTCTTTTACACAAAGAGTATGATATGGCATTTTTCAATGATTTAGCCATAGCGCTTGGTGACTGACCAACTGGTCAGCTCAGTGCGACACTGATTAATGCCGTCGATGCAAAACAATTAATGGTAATAACAACTGGATTCTGTTCCCATGTCTTCTGAGATATTTTAAAACAGCATCAGCTTAAGCAGTGTTTTTTTCTTGGATACGGGATTGTATTGTGATAAAAGGGATTAAGTGAAAGATTTCTCGCTGTCAACAATGCACAGCTCGTATGATTAAACAGCACGTGCAGCCTGATCTACGTGATTTCTTGTAAAGCAAGTCTTGCTGCCAAATTGATCACCAAGAAACCTGACCTGGAGATGTCTGAATGGGAACAAGAACTACAAAAGATAAACCAACATATTTCCAGTCAAACGTTAGAAGCGTTCAATCTATCTTCAGTTCAGATCAAGAAAAGTTCTCTCATTAATTAAAAGAATATTCCCCAAGTATACAATATGTCTGTAAATGTTTACTTTTTCATTTTTTCAGTTGCATATAGCTTTAGATATAAGTGGTTTTCCTTTCATTTTCTTCTCGTTCTGTATAATGTTGTTACAAAAAAGCATCCGTTTTTTTTATCGAGTTCAAGTTTGTGGTCTCATTTTGTTGTAATTATTTTTTCCTGCTGACCTTCGTTTTGTTATTATACAGTCAGAGTCTCTATCTATTTAACATGAACATTCAAGGAGAGTTGGTTGAAATGATGAGTTGAATTTAGTCACTTGGAATTTGGTCTATATTTCTGGATTCTTCAAAACTTAGTTGTATGTTATATATTGTAACTTATATATTGCAGGCAGGCAACATATTATGGCGATATTATTACCAACAACAACAACAACAACAACAGCAGCAACAACAACAACAACAACCACAACAAACAAAGAACAACAACGACAAAACAACATAATAATGATGATAGTAATAATAACAACATAATAATGAGAATAGTAATAATAATAATAAAATAATAATAATGAAAAATAATAATAATGATACTACCACTACTACTACTACTACTACTACTACTACTACTACTACTACTACTACTACTACTACTACTACTACTACTACTACTATTAAAATGATGATGATGATGATGATGATGATGATGATGATGATGATGATGATGATGATGATGATGATGATGATGTTGATGATGATGATGATGATGATGATGATGATGATGATGATGATGATGATGACGACGATGACAATAATGATGTGAAGAAGAAGAAGAAGAAGATGAAGAAGAAGAAGAAGAAGAAGGAAGAAGAATAGAGAGAAGAAGATGAAGAAGAAGAAGAAGAAGAAGAAGTAGAAGAAGATGAAGGGCGCACATCAAATTATCTGCCTTCACTTTTCCTATCAAGGATAACGGTAAATGAATTCTTACCGTATGAGATATTCAATGGGGAGCTAGTTGTTTGATCTGGAGGGAAATATCCCTTTTGTAAACAAGGTTAAGTGGTTTGTTTAAATTCTTTTCCAGTTTAATTTAGCAGTCGGGCTTAGATGACATTTCGCAAATGGAAATTGAATAAGCAAATTTGTCTAAATTTTGCAACCATTTCTATGTAATGACTCTGTCATGAGTAGGTACAATGTAAGCTTAGTCAAGAACCAATATTGAGTATAATTCCATTGTCTTATTGCTAGGGACCTATTTCGTCCAGTTCCTAATTTTTGGGACACGTTGGAACCGGAACATGTAACCTGGAAAAAAACCGGTTGACCCTGTTTACTTGACATCTACTCACCTGCGTTTGCTCGTTGGTCGGGTGAGCGAGGGACTTCCGTGCAGGCTCCTTAGCGCTACCGCACCCGTGCAACTTGTCCAGACGAGCTGAAGGGAGGATTGACGGCGTGTTCTCGCTGGTAAACCGGTTGATCTGTTTTGGTGCCAACGGGTCCCCCAATTATGGGACTGGACGCGTAATAGGTCCGGCACACTTAGAATTAGAGAAAAATGAAATTTTAAGCAATCACGCACTTTCTTACACGTTCTACAACTTTCCATCGCAGGCTATTCCACTCAGTCTCACGGTTTTTTTTGGTTGGGCATACATGAATATGATAGTTTTTGACAGTGTTTTGTTGAATATTTTGGACAGATTGATGCTCTTTTGGGAACGATGTTGTTAAGATTTTGAAATTCTTTCCCTATTTCGTGTTGTATGTCTTTCCGTCGTATGAAGGCGTTGTTCCATAGGATTTTCCTTTTCGTTCTTCTAACTTTTGTTCATGTTGTTGTCTGGGTTGTATCGGTAATTTGTAGTTGTAAATCCACTTCTTTGCAGTGCTTCTTGATATTCTACTGCTGCGTTAGTGCAATACTCTTTCGTTGCATGACAGGTTGGTAGTCTCTTGTTTATGCCATTGGGTATGAGTCATAATACAGATGGGGATGGGGTGCTTTTGATGTTACAATAATGGGTGTGTCATTGGGTTTCCTTTATATGGTTTATATATGTGGTTGTTGTGGTCAAGTGTTTTTCTAAGTGTTCACTACCTGTTTGTTTGCTTTCAATTAGTTATTTTTAAGTTATGATTTGGAACATTGTGCCATAGTTCTCTTTTTTCTTCGTTTTCAATGGTTCTTGGGTGTTGGCTAGTGCGCAGGCCATCGTTCTTGGATAATCCCAACTTGCTTTCTAAGTGGCTTTTGATGTTCGGATAAGCATGAACCCCGTCCGACAGTTCGCATGTTTCTGCACCATCATATGATCCCATGATTACGTCTTATGTTGAGTGTTCTGCTTCGTTTTCTTGATCCAGGTTTATTTTTGCGTGTCTGTAATAACGTTTTCTTGGTTTGGAGGATGAGTTCCTTTTCTGACCCTGTTATGTCTGTATAGGTTACTTGCTAATTTGTAGAGCTTTGGTGAGTAGTTTCCTCGGTCTATGGATGGGTATAGAAGTTATACTATGTCAAATGTGATAAATACTGTGTTCCTTTGTTTGTAAGTTTTTTTTGCTTTGGCATCAGCTTGTGTTTTAAGAGGTTATCGTTTTTTATTTTTTCTATTTTCACAAGAAAATGTAGCTTGGTTTTGCTCTCTCATGATTCTTCTTTTGCTTTCTTAGGGGGCACCTTTGGTTGGTTTTTTGAAAACTCAACAAACTACTACGGTATTGCACACCAGCCTTTTCTGGGATAGCTTTCTTCTTAAAACCGAAAAGGCAGAGAGAGTCAATTACCACTTATCCGCGGTCAAACTTTGAGGAATCAATCTTGTTTCGAAATATCGGTATTCTGTCCAGAGGATATGTTTAGTGCGAGTTTTCCCTCCCTATTGGAGTTTGTGGGGGCTCCACCCACCCCATCCACTTGGAGACTATATAGCTTGCTGAAGGCTCATTTTGGAAGCATTTATTTAGTTTTCCCATTCATCTACTCAATCACATAGTGTTAGTTAGGCTGAATTATCTACCATTGCAGGGATATTTTTGATTGATTATATCCTCCAATTCTTCTATCTAAGGTCTTAAGAGCAAGATTTGTTTATAATCAATTTTTTTGCAGTAATTGCAACACCAAGCTGCCCTGTAAGTTGCTGGAATGGTGTCGGTACTTATCCTTGGAATTTATTAGTTAGTTGTATATATATATATACAAACAAACTAATAAATTCCAAGGATAAGTTACCGACGCACGTTCCAGCAAAGTACAGTGGCAGCTTGGTGTTGCCAATGACTGCTAGAAATATTGAATTATATATCAAAGCTTGCATCTTATGGTCTTAGATTGAATGAAATAAGGGGGGAAATACGCATTCATATCTGCAGTGGTAGATGATTATGCCTAATAACAGTATGTGCTTGAGTGGGTGATGAGGAGAAAAATAATAAAATGAATTCTCAAAATTGAGCCCTTCAGACAGCTTTTATTCTCCAGGGGGTGGACATCCTCCAATAGGGAGGGAAAACTCACTAACTATAACTCCTGGCGTCATATACCGATATTTCGATACTTGGTTGTCTCTCCTCCAGTGACCGCGGAAAGTGGTAATGTGACTCCTCTGCCTTTTCAGTTTTAAGAAGAATGCAATCCCAGAAAAGGATGGTGTGCAATACCGTAGTTTGTTTGTTGAGTTTTCAAAAATCCCACACCAAAGGTGCCATCTACGAAAGCAAAAGCAAATCATGTAAGAGCAAAACGAGCTACATTTTCTTGTGAAAATAGAAAATATAAAAAGATATCTTCTAAGACACAAGTGCTGAGGGGGCCAGTTCTGGAAATGACTCGCAAGGGACTAAAATACAACAAACTAATAATTCCAAGGATAAGTAGAGCACCGTTCCAGCAACTTACCAGGCAGCTTGGTGTTGCAATGACCTGCCAAGAAATTTGAATTATTAAACAAAGCTTGCTCTTATGTCTTAGATTGAAGAAAATAGGGGGAGATACGCATTACATATCTGCAGTGGTAGATGATTCTCTAACTAACAGTAGGTGCTTGTGTGGTGTGAATGGGTAAAAAATAAAATAAATGATTCTTCCAAAACATATGAGCCTTCGCATGCTTATATTCTCCAAGGGGTGGACATCCTCCAATAGAGAGGGAAACTCACTAACATATAAAACTCCTGGTCATTTTCCGATATTTCGAAACTGTGTTGTTTTCTTCTCTCAGAGTGACCGCGGGGGAAAGTGGTATTTGACTCCTCTGCTTTTCAGTTTTTAGAAGAATGCATCCCAGAAAAGGCTGGTGTTGCAAATACCGTAGGATGTTTGTTGAGTTTTCAAAAACCCATCAAAAGGTTTGCCTTCTAAGAAGCAAAGAATATCATGAAAAGAGCATACGAGCTACATTTTTTCTTGTGAAAGTAGTAAATATAAAAAGATTATCCTCTAAGACGCAAGTGCGGAGGGCCTGTTCTTGGAATGAATCCGCAGGGAATAAAATACAACACACTAATAGATTCCAAGGATAAGTACCGAGCAACGTTCCGCAAACTTACAAGGAGAGCTGGTGTCTTGTTGCAATGACTGCAAGAATTATTGATTATAAAACAAAGCTTGCTCTTATGTCTTTAGATTGAAGGAAATAGGGGGAGATTCGCATTCATATCTGCAGATGGTTGATGATTCTGCCTAACTAACAGTATGTGCTTGAGTTGGAGTGTATGGGCGAAAATTAAATAATTTGGCTTCTCAAATTGAGCCTTCCAGCATAGCTTATATTCTCCAAAGGGGGGTGGAGACATCTCCCAATTGGGAGGGAAACTCACTATAACATATAAACTCCTGGTCATATTCCGATATTTCGATAAACTGGGGCTGTTTTTCCTCAGTGACACGAGGAAGTGTAATTTGACTCCTCTGCATTTTCAGTTGTAAGAAGAATGCAATCCCCCAGAAAAAGGCTGGTGTGCAATACCGTAGTTATGTTGTTGAAGTTTTCAATAACCTCCAACAAGGTGCCATCTATGAAGCAAATAGAAAATCATTGAAAGAGCAAAACGAGCTACATTTTCTTGATGAAATGTAGTAAATATAAAATAGTGATCCTCTAAGACACATGTGCTGAGGGCCAGTTCTTGAATGAATCCGACAAGGGTCTAAAATACAAACAAAAACTAATAAAATTCCAAGGATAAGTACCGAGCACCGTTCCAGCAACTTACAGAGCAGCTTGGTGTTGCATGACTGCAAGAAAATATTGAATTATAAACAAAGCTTTGCTCTTATGTCTTAGATTGACGAAATAGGGTGAGGGAGATACGCTTTCATATTGCGGGGTAGTTGTTCTGCCTGACTAACAGTATGCTGCTTGCGTGGGGTGAATGGGGAAAATTAAAATTAATTGCTTCTCAAATGTGCCTTCAGCAAGCTTTTTTCTCAAGGGGGTGACATTCCTCCAATAGGGAGGGAAACTCATAACATTATAACTCTGGTCATATACCGATATTTGAAAACTTTGGTTGTTTCTCCTCTGTGACCGCGGAAAGTGGTAATTTGGCTCCTCTCGACTTTTCTCCCCCTTGGTGAATATATGCTTGCTGTGGTCCATTTTGAGAAGCATTTATTTATTGTACCCCATTCACCCACTCAAGCACCTTATCGTTAAGTTAGGCACGATTCATCTACCATGCAGATATGAATGCGTATTAACCCTTTTTCTTTCAATCTATGACACTAAGAGCAAGCTTTGTTTTTAATTCAAATATTTCTTGCAGTCATTGCAACACCAAGCTGCTATGTAAGTTGTGGAACGGTGCCTCGGTACGTATCCTTGGAATTTATGAGTTTGTTGTTTTTTGTCCTTGTGGAATCATTCTCCAAGAACTGGCACTCAGCACGTGTGTCCTTAGAGGATATCTTTTTATATTTTCTACTTTTCACAAGAAAATGTTCGCTCCGTTTTGCTCTTTCATGATTTTCTTTTGCTTTCTTTGATGGACCTTTGGTTGGGTTTTGAAAACTCAACAAAACATACTACGGATATTGCACACCAGCCTTTTCTGGGATTGTTCTTCTTAAAAACTGAAAAGGCAGCAGAGGGAGTCAAATTAACCTCTTTCCGCGGTCACTGTGGAGAAAACCCAAACCAAGTTTCGAAATATCGGTATATGACTAGGAGTTTATATGATAGTGAGTTTCCCTCCATTTTGGAGGATGTATCCCCCTTGGAGAATATAAGCTTGCTGAAGGCTCCATTTTGAGAAGCATTTATTTTATTTTTTTCCCATGCACCCACTCAAGCACATACTGTTAGTTAGGCCAGATTCATCTACCACTGCACGGTATGAATGCGTATCCTCCCTGTTTTTTCAATCTAATAAGAAATAAGAGAAAGCTTTGTTTTTAATTCTAGAGATATATATATATATATATATATATATATTTATAGATATATATTATTATATTGTTAAAATAAGTATTAAAAAGGATATTAAATGCCTACAAAATTTGTTTCAAGTGGGTGGCTATCTTCGGATGATGTTTGGGTTGCCCACCGCCGGGTGTTATATAGCGTTGTGGGGCCCGATTGCAGCTGTTTTTCACGTGTGGTTGGTTGCACGTGTTTTTTTTTTTTTAATGAGTTTCAGGTGGTAGTGTGGGTTTGTTCACGACAAACGATTCCATTTGTGCCTGCAGGTTGTTTACTATTTCTGTTTAGTGTTTTAAAGTTGCTAAATGTGCTTTACATTGTTATCAGCCTTTTTCAGTTATACATTTAGGTTGCATCTTTTGAAATGTTGTGTTGGTGTTGCCCCTTTTTATGATTTTTCCAGGATTTATTGCACGTTTATTTTGCGCGTCTTTAAGATTTCCAAATATATCTGGCTCAATTGTTTGGTTTTTGTATTTTTCTTTATTAAATGTCTGTTTGTGGTTTGCTTATTGGTTTTGAAGTGGTTTTCAGTAATCACTATGTATGTTTCTTTTTCATTTTCTGATGTCAAGTGGCTTGGGTATACGGTCCTATATAAAGGACATTTGTTGCTAGGGGGCACTGCTATTTTTTGTTGCGATTGCAAGATTTCCTTTCTTCGCCCTTCATTGCTGTGTTGAGTTTCGTTTTGTTGGATGCATCAATTATGTTCTTGAGGTTGGGATTAACATGAGTATGGATAGTTTGACGGTGTTTTTGCTGAATATTTTTGACAGTTTGTGTTCTTTTGGGAAATGAGGTGTTAAGATTTAAAAGAATTACAGTTCCTATGTTTGTTTTGAGTTCCCGTCGTATGAAGGGTGAACCATATGATTTTTCTTTTCCTGTTTTTCTTTTGACTTTTATTTGTGTTGTTATCTGGGTTGTTATGAAAAAGAAACATAAAAAAATTATAGCGTATGGGGCCCGATAGCAGCTGTTTTCACGTGTGGGTTGGCTTGCACGTGTTTTTAAGGTATTCAGGTGTTGTTTGGGGTGTGTTCATAACAAAAGATTTCCATTTGTGCCTGCAGTTGTTTACTATTTCTGTTTGTGTTTAAATGTTGCGAAGTGTGGTTTAATTGTAGTATCAGCCATTTTTCAGTTAAACATAGGTTGCATCTTGCCATTGAGCCGGAATTGCTCAGTTGGTAGAACGCCTGACTCGTAATCTTGGTGATCCTGGGGTTGCGGGTTTGAACCTCCGCAGGGCGTTTCGGGCGGGGGTTTTTGCCCTCGGAGTAAAATTTGGTTCGGACTCGATTTCCATACAGTCCTTCGAAATTGAGACTATAACCCGTGGGAACGTGATGTGAACGCATGCATAACTTCTTGCACACACGTAAAATCCCATCAACCAACTTTCGGCAAAATGAGCTGGCCAGTTTTAGGCCGTTGGTATGGATGAAACGTTACACATAGCATGCACCCTGCATGAGAAATGGAAAGAATGAAGGATGTAAGGAAAATGAGTGATCGATATTGAACGATACTGATGGATGACTACGGGAAAACGACTGAATGAAGGCAGCTGGCTGATCTTCAGTCGGCACTAACCCTGGTAGAGCAGCCGTTGTGTAATCGAGTGTTGTATTGTAAAGCGCTTAGGTTGGCCTCTAGCCGAGTATAGGCGATATATAAGTATTCGTTATTTTTATTAGTAGCTATTTTTTTATAACACCGGCGGTGGGCAACCCAAAACTTCTTCCTGAAGATAGCACCCAGCTGAAAACTTGTGGTAGTGTATTTTTAAATATTCCTTTTTAATAAATTATTTTTAACCCAAATGTTGCTCCCCAAGGGGTTGAGCGCTTTTAGAATCGTGTTAGGTGGGCAGCTACATGTTCTATCTATCTATCACTATCTATCTATCTATCTATCTTTTCTATCTATGTTGTGTGGTGTGTGTGTCGATACATGTATGCACACACAACACACACACACACACTCAACACATTCACACACACAGATATATGTATATAGATATATATATATATATTGTTTTTAAACAAAGCTTGTCTTTTGTATGAGATTGAAGTTATAGGGGGAGATACGCATTCATATCTGCAGTGGTAGATGATTATGCCTTATCTAACAGTATGTGCTTGTTGTGGGGGGATTGTTGGTATAATTAATATAATAATTAATTGCTTATCAAAAATGAGCCTTAGCTTGCTGATTAGGCTCCAGGGGGGGAGACTCCTCAATAGGGAGGGCCCATAAACTCTCTTACATTTTAACTTATTCTGGTCTGATTCCGATTATTCGATACTTGGTTGTTTCTGCCCTCAGTGGACCGCGGAAAGTGGTAATTTGACTCCTATGCCTTTTCAGTTTTAAGAAGATGCAATCCCAGAAATGGCCTGGTGCGCAATACCGTAGTATGTTTGTTGAGTTTTCAAAAAACAACCAAAGGTGCCATCTAGAAAGCAAAAGAAAATCATGAAAGAACAAAACAATGCTACATTTTCTTGTGAAAAAAGTCGAAAATATAGAAAATATCAAAAAAGATATCCTCTAAGACTCTAGTGGATTGAGGGCCTCAGTTCTTTGGTATGAATCCGCATAAGGGACTAAATACAACAAACTAATACTTCCAAGGATAAGTACAGGGCACCGTCCTGCAACTTACGGAGCTGCTTGGAGTTGCAATGACTGCAAGAAATAATTGACTTATAAACAAAGCTTGCTCTTATCGTCTTAGATTGAAGAAATGGGGGGAGATACGCATTTCTTATCTGCGTGGTTGATGATTCTGCCTAACTATCAGTTTGTGCTTGAGATGGGTGAATGGGGGAAAATGAAGTTGCTGGAACGGTGCTCGGTATTATCCTTGGAATATATTTGTTTGTTGTATTTAGTCCTTGTGGATTCATTCCAAGAACTGGCCTCTCAGACTTGTGTCATTAGAGGAATATCTTTTGTATATTTTCTACTTTTCAACAAGAAAAATGTTGCTTGTTTTGTTCTTTCGTGATTTTCTTTTGCGTCTAGATGCACCTGTGGTTAGTTTTTTTTTGAAAACTCAACAAACATACTTCGGTATTGCGCACCGCCTTTTTCTGGGATTGCATTCTTATTAAAACTGGAAAAGGCAGAGGAGCAAATTTCCACTTTTCCGCGGTCTCTGAGGAGATACATACCAAGTTTCGAAAAATATCTGTATATGGACCAGGGGGTTTGATGTTAGTGAGTTTTCCTCCCCTATTGGAGGATGTATCCCCATGGAGAATATAAGCTGCTGAAGGCTCATTTTGAGAAGCATTTTATTTTATTTATTTTTCCATTAACCTAGCAAGCTCTTACTGTTAGTTAGGCAGAATCATCGACCATGCTGTTATAGAATGCGTATCTCCCCCTATTTTCTTCCATCTAAGAAATGGCAAGCTTTGTTTTTAATTCTATATTTCTTGCACTCATTGCAACTCCATGCTGCTCGTGTTTTAAGTTGCTGAACGGTGTCGCTACTAATCCTTGGAATTTTTTAGTTTGTTGTATATTATATATATATATATATATACTATATACGATCTTCTTTACTATATATATATATACCAGGTATTAAATAGTGGATTTTAAATGAAGAGGTAAAACCTACAAGCTTGTTTTAACTACTAAAAAGCGCTCTCTCTGGAGCTATACAATTCAATTTGGCCACGCCCACCGGTGTATATACCGTGGTGTGTGGGCGTGTGTGTTCTGTGCAGTAGCACCCGGGGGCTGCCGGTTTTTCTTTTTTGGGGCGCGTTCTGGGGGGACGTGCACGGAATGGTGCATTGACAAAGATTTCCATTTAGGAATGCATTTGTTTATCATTTCTACTTTAGAGTTCAGGGATGCTAGGTGGGTTTTAATAATATCGCACTTTCTGTGGTACATAAGTTGCATTTTTAGAAATGTTGTTGTATGGTGATGCTCTTTTATAATTTTCCATGATATGTTGTAATCTTTTTTCCTTTTTTTCGGCTTCAAATATATTTACTTAATTTCTGTTTGAGTTTTTATATTTTTCATTTTTGAAAAGAATGTTTTGGGTTTGCATTATCTGGTTTTAAAAGTGGTTAGCCGTTGATTCTATGTTTGTTTCTTTATCACGGTCTGTTGTTACCGTAGACTTGGTACAATATTGTTGTGAGACATTTATTATTCAAAGGGACTGGTCTTTTTTTAGTGCAATTAACAAGATATCCTTTCATCTCCTCTTGGTTGTGTTGTTTTTGGTTTTATTGGAAGAATCAATTATATTTCTTAAGGTTGGGCATACCGAGTATGAATAGCTTGACGGTTTTTTGTTGAATATTTTAGATAGAATTCTTTGTATTTTGGAATGAGGTTTAAGGTTCTGAGGAGATTCTGTTCCCCTACGTTATGTTTTGTTCTTCCATTTCATAATGGAGGGTTGTACCATATTTTTTTTCTTTTCCTGTGTTCCTGTTGCTGTTCATGTTTGTTATATGGGTTGTATTGTAAGTTTGTTGTTGTAGCCACTTTTTTTTCAGCGCCTTTCTTGATATTCAGCTGCTGCATGATTAAGAATTCTTTCTCATTGATGAACAGTTTAAGATAATCTTTTGTTTATACCATTTAGGTTTGGTTTTTTAGATGGAGGGTGGGTGGTTACTATTGGTTATGTCTACGTAGAGGGTGTGTCATTTGTTTTTTATATGGGTTCTGTATGTATGATCCTTAAGGTATACTGTTAGTCTAAATTAATTTCACTGTTTTTTGTTGGGCTTCTACTGTGATCTTTTAGGGCTTTTGCTTGAAAATTTTTCCAAAGTTCTTTTTCTTGTTTTCAATGATTTTTGGTTTATTGTTTAACGTGGCAAGACCGTCATCTCTGTATAAGCCAACCTGTTTCCCAAGTAATTTTCTGAATATGAGACAACATGAAAAGTCCATCTTAATTCACACGTTCAGCTCCGGATAAGATCCCATGTGAATCGAATGTGGAATTTCTGATAGTTTTTTTAATCAAGTTTCACTGTTGCTTATGGAGCAAAGGGTTTTCTTAGTGGTGGGAGAATGTTTCCATCGCGAATCTGTTATATTTGTATATTTGTTGGCGATCTTAGAGCTTTAGTAAAGTAATTCCTCATCATTGGAGGGTAGAAGTCCACTATGTCAAAAGCAATCTACACTGTATTTGTATGTTTGTTCTAATTCTTTAAACCATTGGATAAACTTCTTAACTATTTTTCCAGGGAGTTGTATTCAGTGTTTGTGTTTATGTCCTCTATTGCTTTCTTCCAGGATCTCTTTACGAATTTTGCCTAATTCAGATTTGATGGTTTATCGTCTACAAAGTTAGGGTTGTTGAGAAGAAAATTAGGTTGGTGAGTATTTAAGGGTTATAAAGGCTTCTTTCATTGCTGTTGCTTCTATGCTGTCACCTAAATCCATCTGGTGCACAAGTCTTTTTCTTTTTTGCAGAATTGTGTGCTATTGAATGGTCTTATCAGCTTTTTTATAATTTTTCCTGAATATTTTTGTTGATGAGTTGAGAGTACTTCATTAGTTTCCATTTTATAGAAATTGTTTGTCTTGTCCGCCTTTATGAATACTTTTTGGTCTCTGGATTTGTTTGATCTTAGTATTCAATGTGGTTTGAAAATTGTTATGTGGTTTTCCTGAATTCAATATTAGGCTATTAGTTTCTTCATGCTATCTTCAAAAGGGTTTCATTTCCTCTTTTAGAGGTGGCGATTTCCATGACTTAAACCATAAGTCTTTATTATCTTCCTTTTTGGCATCTGGGTTCAAAAAGAAAAACGACCTTCCACCTCATGTTGCGCACAAAAGTTTCGTCGCTCTATGAGTTTTTTCTTGTAGAGTGGTGGATTTGAAAAGGTATATTCTTTTGGTTGACTGCCCTAAGTTAATTCTCTCCATTATTAAATTTTAGGTTCTGTTAGGCCACAGTGTCTCAACGTGAGGAAGGAAGCAATCAATGAAATCAGGGTTAAAGCCATCAGGACGACAAAGGTGCTCATCCTTGTAGGGAGCGACATACCAGTATAAAATTGGATTTTAAAATGAAGTGGTTAAAACCACATGCTTGTTTCAAGCTAAAAGCGCTCTCCTCAGGGTTTACAATACAATTTGTGGCCACGCACCGGTGTTTTATTACCGTGGTGTGTGGGCGTGTGAGTCTGTGTGTGTGCACGTGGCCTGCCGGTGTTTTTTTTTTTCTTTTTTGTACGGCGCGTTCGGGGGGGACGTTGCCACGGAATGGATTGCATTGACAAAGATTTCCATTTATGCATGCAATTTGTTTTTCATTTCTATTTAGGTTCAGGATGCTAGGTGGGGTTTACATAATATCAGCCACTTTTCTGTGGTACATAAGTTGCATTTTTTAGAAATGTTGTTGTTATATGGTCGTTGCTCTTTTATAATTTTCCATGATATGTTGTATTATTTTCCTATTTGTCAGCTTCCTAATATATTTTACTTATTCTGTTTGGTTTTTATATTGTTTTATTTTTGTAGACTGTTATGGTTTGCATATCTCGTTTTTTTTAAAGTGGTTTGCCGTGATTCTATGTATGTTTCTTATCACTGTCTGTTTTGACCGTAGCTTGGTACACAATATTGTTGTAGAGACATTTATTATTCAAAGGGCATGGTCTTTTTTAGTGTGCATTTACAAGACTTTCCTTTCATCACCATCTTTGGTTGTGTTGTTTTTGGATTTATTGTAAGAATCAATTTTATTTTTAAGGTTGGGCATACACGAGTGATGATTGATTGACGGTTATTTTTGTTTGAATATTTTAGATAGTACCTGTTTTTTGGGAATGATGTTTTTAAGGATTCTGTGGACTTCTTTCCTACGTTAGTTTTTGTCTTCCATTTAATATGTGAGGGTTGTACCATATTAATTTTTCTTTTACCTGTTTTTCCTGTTGCTGTTCATGTGGTTATCTGGGTTTATTTGTAATTTGTAGTTTGTAGCCACTTTTTTCCGCGCTCTTGATATTCAGCTGCTGCACTTTAATTTCATTTCTCTTTGCATGACTGTTTTAGATAATCTTTTGTTATATTACCAATTAGGTAGGGTTTTTTTAAGATGGAGGGTGGGGTGGTTACTATTGATGTCTACGGAGACGGGTGTGTTGTTCATTAGGTTTTTGATATGGTTTGTATGTATGATCCTTAAGGTCTAATGTATGTCTAAATAATGTACTGTTTTTTTGTTGCTTCTACTGTGATTTTTAGGTTATGCTTTGAAAAATTTTACAAGTTCTTTTTTCTTGTTTTCAATGATTTTTGGTTTATTGGTTTAACGTGGCAAGACCGTCATCTCTGTATAAGCCAACCTGTTTTCCCAAGTATTTTCTGTATATGAGACAACATGAAAAGTCCAACTAATTCAAAGTCCTTTCAGCTCAGTCATTAAGATCCATCGTGACATCGAATGTGGAAGTTCTGCTAGATTTTTTAATACCAAGTTTCACTGTGCTATGTGAGAAGGGTTTGCTTAGTGTGGGAGAATGATTCATCTCAGATCTGTTTTATTTGTATATTTGTTGGCGAATCTTAGTGCTTTAGTAAGTATTTCCTCATTTCATGGAGGTAGAAGTCCACTATGTCATAAGCTAATGAACCGTATTTGTATGTTTGTTCATTCTTTAAACCATTGGAAACCTTCATTAACTATTTTTCCCAGAGATTGTATTCAGTGTTTTGTTTTGATGTCCTCTAGTTTGCTTTTTTCAGGATCTTTTACTAATTATGCTCCTAATTCAGATTTTGATGGGTTTATCAGTCTACAAGTAGGTTGTTGAGAAAATTCGGTTTGTGGTCTTTAAGGGTTATAAAGGCTTCTTTCATTAGCTGTTGCTTCTATCCTGTCACCTAAATCCATTTGCGTGACACAAGTTCTTTTTCTTTTTTGCAGATTTGTCATATGTGGTTTATCAGCTGTATTTATAATTTTTCTGAATATTTTGTTGATGAGTTGGAGTAGTACTCCATTTGTTTCATTTTATAGAAATTGTTGTCTTTCCGCCTTTATGAATACTTTTTTTTCTTTCTGGATTTGTTTTATCTTATTATTTTCAATGTTGTTTGTAATTTGTTATGTGTTTTTGAATATCCCCAATATTAGCTTATTAGTTTCTTCAATGCTATCTCAAAAGGTTCATTTCCTCTAGTATAGGTGGCGATTTCCATGAATTAAACCCATAAGTCTTTTTTCCTTCCTTTGTGGCATCTGGGTTCAAAAAGAAAAAGCCTTCCCTTCATGTGCGCACAAAAGTTTCAGTCTGTATATGCGTTTTTTCATGTTGACGTTGTGGATTGAAAAAGGTATATTTTTGGTTGATGCAATGTTAATATTCTATCCATATTAATTTGGTTCATGTTAGGCAACAGTGCTCAACGTGAGGGTGCAATCAATAAAATCAGGGTTAAAATGCCACTCAGGACGCAAAAGGTGCTCAACTCGTGTTGGCGAGCGACATACAGTATAAAATAGGATTTTAAAATGAAGTGGTTAAAAAACCTAAAAAAAAACAGCTTGGTTTCAAGCTAAAAGCGCTCTCCTCAGGGTATACAATACAATTTGGGCACGCCACGGTGTTATATACGTGGTGGGTGGGCGATGTGAGTTCTGTGCGTGTAGCTCGTCCACGGCCTGCCGGTTTTTCTTTTTTGGGGCGCGTTCAGGGGGGACGTGCCACGGAATGTTGCTTGACAAAGATTTCCATTTTTTGCCTGCAATTGTTTATCATTTCTACTTTAGAGTTCAGAGATTGCGAGGTGGGTTTACATAATATCAGCGCGTCACTTTTCTGTGTTACATAAGGTGCAATTTTTAGAAATGTTGTTGTATGGTGTTGCTCTTTTTATATTTTCCATGATTTGTTGTAATTATTTTCCTTTTTCTAGCTTCCAAATACTCTTTACTTAATTCTGTTTGGTTTTATATTTTTCATTTTTGAAAAGAATGTTTATGGTTAGCTTATCTTGTTTTAAAGTGTTAGCCGTGATTACTATGTATGTTTCTTTACACTGATCTTATTGTTACGTTGTTGGTACACAATATTGTGTAGAGACATTTATTATTCAAAGGGCACTGTCTTTTTTAGTGCAATTACAAGATATCCTTTTCATCACCTCTTTGGTTGTGTTGTTTGTGGTTTTATTGGATGAATTCAATTATATTTTTTAGGTTGTGCATACTCTGAGTATGATAGCTTGACCGGTTATTTTTGTTGTATATTTTAGATAGGACATGTTCTTTTGGGGAATGATGTTTTAATGGATTTCTGTGGAATTCTTTTCCTACGTTGTTTTTGTTCTTCCTCATATGGAGGGTTGTACCATATAATTGTTTTTCTCCTGTTTTTCCTGTTGCTGTTCATGTTGTTATCTGGGTTGTATTGTAATTTGTAGTTGTTGCATTTTTTTCTGCGCCTCTTGATATTCAGCTGCTGCCACCTGTTAAATTCTTTCTCATTGCATGGACAGTTTAGATATTCTTTTGTTTATACCATTAGGTATGGTTTTTAATATGGAGGGTGGGGGGGTTACTATTGAGGTCTACGTAGACGGTGTTGTGTCATTAGGTTTTTTATATGGTTTGTATGTATGATCCTTAAGGTCTAAATGTTATGTCTATTTATTTTACTGTTTTTTTTGTGGGCTTTCTACTGTGATTTTTAGGGTTATGGCTTTGAAAAATTTTACAAAGTTCTTTTTTCTTGTTTTCAATGATTTTTGGTTTATTGGTTAAACGTGGCAAGACCGTCATTCTGTATAAGCCAACTCTGTTTCCAAGTATTTTTCTGTATATGAGCACATGAAAAGTAAACTAATTCACACGTTTCAGCTCGTCATAAGATCCCATCGTGACATCGATTGTGAATTTCTGCTAGTCCTTTTTTAATCCATGTTTCACTGATTGCTTGGAGAAGGGGTTGTCTTAGTGTGGTAGAATGTTTTCCATCTTAGAATCTTGTTATATGTGTATATTTGTGGCGAAATTCTTCGAGCTTTAGTAAGTAATTCCTCATCAATGGATGGGGTAGAAGTCCACTATGTCAAAAGCAATCAACATGTATTTGTATGTTTGTTCAATTCTTTAAACCATTGAGATAACTTCATTTCTATGTTTCCAGGATTGTATTCAGGTTTGTTTTTTATGTTCCTCTATGCTTTTTCCAGGATCTTTTTACTAATTTTGCCTAAATTCAGATTTTGATGGGTTTATCCGTCTACAAGTGGGTTTGTTGAGGAAAATTAGGGTTTGTGGTCTATAAGGGTTTTAAAGGCTTCTTGCATTGCTGTTGCTTCTATCCTGTCACCTAAATCCATCTGGCCTGCGCAATTCTTTTTCTTTTTTGCAGGATGTTGTATTATGTGGTCTCTATCAGCTTTTTTTATTTATTTTTCTGAATATTTTTTGGTGATGAGTTGAAGAGTACTTCATTAGTTGCCTTTTTATAGTAATGTTTGTCTTGTCCGCCTTTTATGAATTACTTTTTTGTCATTCTGGATTTGTTTTAATCGTATTATTCAATGTTGTGAAATTGTTATGTGGTTTTCTGTATTCATTATTAGCTATTAGTTGCATTCATGCTATCTTCAAAAGGTTTCATTTCCTCTAATTAGGTGGCGATTTCCATGACTTAAACCCATAAGTCTTTTTATCATTCCTTTTTGGCCTTGGAGTTCAAAAAGAAAACGCCTTCCACCTCATGTTGCGCCACAAAAGTTTCTGTCTGATTCTATGAGTTTTTTCATGTAGAGTTGTGGATTTGAAAAAAGAGTATATTTTGGTTGATGCCAGAATTAAGTAAATTATATTTGGAAGCTGAAAATAGGAATAGATTAACAACATATATGGAAAATTATAAAGAAAAAAAAGTAGCAACACCTTACAACCAACATTTCTAAAAATTGCAATTATGTACCACAGAATGTGGCAGCTGTTATTTATGTAAAACCCACCTAGATCCTGAACTCTAAAGTAGAAATGATAAACAATTGCAGGCATAAATGGAATCGTGTCAATGCACCATTCCGTGGCACGTACCCCTGAACGCGCCAATAAAAGAATAAACCGGAGGCCACGTGCTACACGCACAGAACTCACACGCCCCAAACACCACAGGTATATAACACCGGTGGCGTGCCCATATTGTATTGTATACCCTGAGGAGAGCGCTTTTAGCTTGAAACTCAGCTGTAGTTTTATCCTCTGCATTTTAAATTCCTATTTTATACTGGTATGTCGCTCCCTACATGGTTGAGGCACCTATTGCGTCCTGAGTGGCTTTTTAACCCTGATTTTATTGATTGCTCCTTCACACGTTGAGCACTGTGGCCTAACAGAAACCTAAAATTTAATTTTGGGAGAGGAATTAACTTTGGGCAGTCAACATAAAATAGTACCTTTTTCAAAGACCAAACTTACATGAAAAAAAAACTTTCATAGAAAAAGCAGATGAAATCTTGTGCGCAACATGAGGCTGGAAGGCGTTTTTCTTTTGAAACCCAGATGCCAAAAAGGAAGATATAAAGAACTTATGGGTTTATGTATGGAATATCGCCACCTATAATAGAGGAAATGTATACCTTTTGATGATAGCATGAAGAAAACTAATAGCTATATTGATTTCAGACCACATAAAACAATTTTCAAACAACATTGAATATAAGATAAAACAAATCCAGAATGACAAAAAAAGTATTCATAAAGGCGGAACAAGACAAACAATTTCTATAATATGGCATATAATGAGTACTCTCAAATATCATCAACAAAAAATTTATTCAGAAAAAAAATTTTTATAAAAAGCTGATAAGACCAACATATGACAACATCTAGCAAAAAAGAAACAGAACTTGTGCACCAATGGATTTAGTGACAGGATAGAAGCAAACAGCAATGAAGAAGCCTTTATAAACCCTTAAAGCACACAAACTATTTTCTATCTACCCTGCTGTAGACTGATAAAACCCATCCCAAAATCTGAATTGGCAAAATTAGTAAAAAGATCCTGGAAAAAGCAATAGTGTGACATAAAAACAAACACTGAATAAAATCTCTGGAAATATAGTTATGAAGTTATCCAATGGTTAAAGAATTTGAACAAAGACAAATACAGTGTTTCATTGCTTTTGGACATAGTGGACTTCTACCCTTCCATTGATGAGGAATTACTTATAAAGCTTAAGAATCGCAACAAAATATACAAATATAAAGTTTCTGAGAGGAAATCTTTTCTCCACTCTAAGAAAACCCTTCCTAGCTGGCAACAGTGAAACTTGGATTTAAAAAACTAGCAGAAATTCCACCTTCGATGTCACGATTGTGATTCTTATGACGGAGCTGAACGTGTGAATTAGTTGGACTTTTCATGTTGTCTCATATACAGAAAAACTTGGGAAAAGGTTGGCTTATAAGAGTTGACGGTCTTGCCACGTTATAAACAATATAACAAATATCATTGAAACAAGAAAAAAGTAGTTTTAAAATTTTTTCAAAGCAGATACCTAAAAATCACAGTAGAAAGCCCAACAATACAAAAACAGTAAATTATTTTGACATAACATTAGACCTTAGGATCATACATTACAATCATATAAAAAAACTAATGACACACCGTCTACGTAGACATCATAGTAAACCACCCTCCTACATCTTAAAAACCATACCTAATGGTATAAACAAAATGATTATCTAAACTGTCATGCAATGAGAAAGAATTTAACAGTGCAGCAGCTGAATATCAAGAGGCGCTGAAAAAAAGTGGCCTACCAACTACAAATTACATTACAACCCAGATAACAACATGAACAGCACAGGGAAAAACAGGAAAAGAAAAA
>CM031620.1:4626087-4643587 GCA_018398815.1 Conus ventricosus | reverse complement strand
TTCGTCAATTGCATCACAGAACATAGTCTTTCAAAAACCATGCAGCGGTAGATTCGTCATACCTCTCTGTGTAACCTGACTTATAACATTCTGGCTTCTGAACCCATCAGTTTACCAATCATACCATGACAGCGGCACAGATGCAGCACTGTTTATCCTTCAGGAAACTTAACACCACACGGATGCCTGACCCAGGCCCTGGGAAAGCTCTGATACATTTTTCAGCGCACAGACTCTCGTGATATCAACATGATTTTGTACTCGTGTTGTATTCAACCACCCATTCACTATGTCATAGGAATTCCTGGCAACAGCGTCTCATGTGTCGTATTCACAAGGTTGAGTGATCATAAATTTCTTGCTATTTTGGTGAGGAAACTAAATTCTAGTCTATTGCACTTATCTCGACCTGAGCAATTCATGTTGACTCCATGCTATATATGATCAGCCCGTGTATCATCCTGCAAGCTCTGTTTGACTGTTTAAGACTGAAGATATTCATCTATGCCTTAGGGTTGTAAAGGAATCTGAGTGCCCGAAGACTGATGGGAATGTATTCGTTGAAAAAAAATAGTTAAACAAAAGCAAGCAAAATGAAGAAAAACAACAAAACAAAAAAAACAAAAAAAAGGAAGAAAAATAACGTTTAATTTAAAGGCGAGTTAAAATACTGGGTTTGGTTCTAAACTCCAAAATAACGTTGTACACTTTTAAGGCGAGTTAATTATAGGTGATAACTCAAACGAATTCTTTACTCCTGTGAGGTAGTGCGATGCAGACATTATTTCCTCTTTCTTTTTTTGTTGTATAGGGTTTCGCATGTTTTTACTCATAAACTGGAGCTAAACGGACAACTTTTTTTTAAAAGATAAACTGTTTATTCTACATTCCTTGTCTTGTATTATAGATGTACACTATACATAATACATACATACATATATCATTCATTACTAAATACATTCATAATACACATAAATACATATGTAGAAATACATTACATACATAACATACATACATACATACATACATACTATACATACATACATACTTATTACTATCCATACATACATACAACCAATCGTGCATACTTATACCACAAATATGCTTACATAATAATACATTCTCTTTCTCTCATATATGGATATATCGAGAGAGAAGAGAGATGAGAGAGAGGAGAGAGAGTGAGAGAGAGAGAGAGGAGAGAAGAGGAGAGAGAGAGAGAGGAGAGAGAGAGAGAGACTTTAATTGTAGTATACTATTCTGCGTTTTTAATAGTAAATCTGCATGTTGTGTTGATGCTCCTGCAAGGTCTGACCAACAGGATTAACCTACTCCTCTTCTGTGGACCGTGGCTGACTCTGCTACCTCATGCAATTGTTTTCTACACATCTGCCAATAGTTTTTAACAGACAAGATTCTGTCAAAACTCGGACCACCATTTTGACACCACGTTTCTGCTTTTTCCTACTGGTCCAGTGTGACTGTGGCGCTCTCATTGTGGTCATGAGTGTGGACTCGGTGTCTGTCCGTCGCATACCGATAATAGTCAAGAAACTTCTGACCTACAGTATACGCTTTCAAACTACATCGTTGTGGACAACATAGATACGCATCAGTGCAATTAATACGTGGCGATTTCAAAGGAATACGTTTTGTGTACGTACACAGTTGTGGCACATTGTCTGAATTCAGACCTGCTATTAGATAAACATGACACATATGAAAGCGCCCTTTGACCTTAGGGTGAGTGAATATTTATCTGGCGGATATGATATGGTTGCTGCAATCTCATATGTAAAAAGTTGTCTTGTTGAAAAATGCTTTAAATATGAACTCGACTCCTTGAATTACAAAGCAATCACAGATTGTTTTTTTGTTTTTGTTCAAGTGCTTCATCAATTTGCTATTCATTGTGTGAGATTGCCAAACCCTTCTTATAAAACGAAAGGAACAGGTCTGAATACAGGCTTATGTGATTTTTAAGGTGCTTTGTATGATTCTAAGCAGTCTATGAAAAGCATGCCTTGTAAGAGTTATTTGTCAGTTTGCTGTGGGAGAGTTGTCATTTTTTCCTGTGTGTGAATGTGCATGTGTATGAATAATCTTATAACTATTGATGAGAACATAGTTTCAAATCGATTTATGACATTCTATAAATAGCATCATATCTCAATTCCAAGTAGCATGATTCATGTTCTTTGGCAGCATTGTAACATCATTGTTAGGGTATTTGGCATGTTTCCAAGGTAAACAGGTACTATCTTCCAAGAAAGCAGCAGTACTATGGAAAACAGCAGTTATTCTCAATGTTATTTGCACTGATCAAGCAACTGTTTGCCTGTTTTTCCGACGTCCATATTTGCCTTCCAGCCTGGTGGTACAAACGTACCAGTGCGCAACGAGTATCAGGGATCGGCGTCTTCTTTCTCCTCTACCCCAGTGAAAAGTCACTTGAGGCGCTGCACTCAGCGACCGTTCTTTACGTTCCCCCAGTCCTGTCGGCTGCCCGTCTCCTGAGTCTACTTGAAAGGTTTCCCCATCCATCAGACAGTGTTTTCCGTTCATCATTGCTCTCTGTCTCTCCGTCTCTCTCTCTTACTCACTCTCTCTCTCTCTCTCTCTCTCTCTCTCTCTCTCCTCTCTCTTCCTCTCTCTCTCTCTCTCTCTCTCTCTCTCTCTTCATCTTCCATCTGCCCCCATCCCCTCAACCCACCCTCTCTAAGGAAACTACAGACCTGGAAGCTTTTTGATACCCAGATCGAGCCCATATTGACTTACGGAGCAGAAGGTTAGGGGTTTGGGAGATACAGGGTTAATAGAAAAAAGTACATACGTTTGCCATGAAACGATTCGTGTACTATTGTGCTCGTCAAACAAAATGATGTAAGAAGAAACAGGAAGATATCCATTGTTTGTTCGAACAGCAGTAAAATATGTTAGATACTGGTTGCGAGTGGTAAGATTACCAATTAATTGAATATGTAGCAAGCCTATGATATGATGTTAATACAATTAGAGACAGGCAAACACAACTGGGCAGCAAAAGTTAGGAACACTCTAACAGAAAATGGCTTTGAATAGTATGGTTGTGTCAGGGTGTTGGCTCTGAGAAGGGGTTTATAATCAGACTTTAAGGAACTACATATTTCGTGATACAAACAAAACTGGCATTCTGAAAATGGAAAAAATGATAAATATGAATAGTATCGTTCCTTTAAAATCACGTTTGAAGCAGAGAGGTATCTGTCTTAAATAACGAATAAGAGATGAGAGAAGGTCTTGTAAAGTTTAGATAAAGTGCATGGTCTACGCGTTGTAAAACACTGGTTTGCGACCAGTGAACGAAGTGCTGACGGCCCAATGTGCGGTTACAATAAGAAAGATGAGGTGCACTGTCTTTTCCAATGTTCTTTCTTTTCAGATATTCGCCCGAAAATATTCATTTTTCAAAAATGACTCATATCGAGCCTACAGTAGCAGCATGATAGATCTTTTTCTCAACAGATAATGATACAACCATTATTGCCTGGCTAAATATTTGACTGAAGCTACCAATGTGAGAAGAATAGAAATTAGAACTTGACAATAGTATTGTAATTTAATTTCATTTGTTCTGTATCAGTATGTTCTTTTGTAACAGGTGGGTGGCCATGTAGTCTCAGTGTTTGCGTGTGTGTGTGTGTGTGTGTTGTGTGTGTGTGTGTGTGTGTGTGTGTGTGTGTGTGTGTGTGTGTGCGTGTGCGTGTGCGCGCGTGCGCGCACGCGCTCGCGAGCGTGCGTCATACACGTGTGCGTGAATGCATATGGAACTACCTGAAGGGAACGGGGAAGGGAGGGCGGAAGGCGGTCGGTCTGTCGGGGAACTGTCAGATTAGATGGCGAGGTTGGGAGAAAGGGGGAACGGAAGATGTGAGCATTGTGTTACTAGTTATGTTTAGTGTGTAAGGCGAGTGAAGGGAATGGAAGAAATATTTTGAACTGAGTGTGTGGGAATTGTAGCATAGGAAAGGATGTTGTATATAAAGTTTTCCGACTGAATTTGATCGTTCACGCGTGAGTTAGTTAATGTTATGAATATCTGTACCTTTCTGACAATGCGAGCAATTCAATAAGTCCATTACTTCCTGATATATATATATATATATTTTTAGTTTAATCATTATTCGTCTTCCTTATACTTTATTTTCCTTATACTTCAATGATTCAATGTGTCAAGTCGTATGTGTACCCTCCTTGCCTTAATGGCTTGTTAAGCTGAAGGCATCGGCAAAGCGTCAAAGCACCTCTCTCTCTCTCTCTCTCTCTCTCTCTCTCTCCTCTCTCTCTCTCCTCTCTCTCTCTCTCCTCTCTCTCTCTCCTATCTCCTCTCTCTCTCTCTCTCTCCTCTCCTTCGTCTTCCTGTCTGCCCGCATCCCCGCCACCCACTCCCTCGGCCATTCCCTGGAGTACTAGCTAAGCAAAGCCAGAGAATCTTGGAATGTGACATAATCAACGCAGTTTTCTTTGAATGATCTCAGCAGATCGTGTGTCTGGTATGCTGCTTGATAGTTTGGCGCACTTGTTTTTTAGTGACAAATATTAATATATTGAATGTTCAGTATTTTGCTACCACACTACATTCCCTGGCTGAGATTCTTCTTCAAGATTCACTGTCCATGCCTCACATACATGCACACAAACCCAATGTCATGTTTCATGGAAATGTCACAGTCTTTTCATTCATGTTTCCACAAAGACACACACACAACACACATGTATGTACACATACGTATGCAGATACGTGTGTACGCTCACACAACCCAAAAATCACACACACATGCACATGGACTTTGCACACGCGCACACACACGCGCACACACACGCACACACAACACACGCACGCGCACACACACACACACACACACACACACACACACACACACACACCACACACACACACACACACACACACACACACACACACACAACACACACACACACACACACACACACACGTGCGCACACACATACACACACAACAAGTGCGCACCACACTTACACACACAAGTGCGCATACACGCATGCACGGTGCGCGCGCGCGCACACACACAGACACACACACACACACACACACCACACACACACACACACACAACACACACACACACACACACACACACACACACACACACACACACACACACACACCATACATATACACGCACATCATGCACACACACACACACACATGCTATTAATGTATCCTTGGCAAGTGAACTGTTGAATAGTTTATGGCTTGTATCTGTGGACATTTATATTAGTAGGAATGTTGGATTTGTGACTGCTCGTCAACTTTTGTCTTTTGGCTGATTCCCATGCCAAGCTTGTTAACAAGCCTGGCAGTTCTTTTCGCCCCCAGACATGCCATCGATGTCATCTGCAATGCCAGAGTTCATGTTGGATCTTTGCCTGTGAGAGTTTGAACCATACTGAAACCGTCGCTAATTATTTGAAGACACTAGATCAAAAATTGCATTTTTCTGTGCAGTTGCATCTTGGGAGTCCAATCAAGAAGCCAGGAAGTTAGGGTTCCTTGATGTTTGTGTCAAAAACAGATCGTGCAAAACATGTGCTTTCCGTCGTGGGCGAACCTGTTTGCGTGCGCAGAAATCAGTGGGATTTGAAGAAAATGGGTCACATTCATTAGGGGGCCGTATTGAAAGTGTTTTTGAAAAAAATGTTGACAATAAAAAGAATGGCCCAAAGAATGTGCATGTAAATATGAACAAGAATATTCATTTTTTGCATTGGAACATATCTGGTATTTTGTCCAAATTGAATGACAATTCTTTCACTTCCTATCTTTCATCTTTTGACTTTATTTGTTTAGTAGAGACATTTGTTGATAGCTTTGATCCACTAGCATTTCCGAATTACACAGCATATTGTAAACCAGCAGTTAAGCTGTCTACACAGGGGAGACGTTCGGGGGGGGGGGGGGGGGGGGGGTTCTTTGTCTCATTAAAAACGAAGTTGTTAATCATGTAACGGAAAGAATAGTTGAACGCGGGAATTTCCTTTGTTTTTCTATAAACAAATCATTGTTTGGTACTGATAAAGATATTCTTTTTATTTGTTGTTATATCCCGCCAGAGCATTTTCCATATTATAAGTCTAGTAGTATAGACAGTGATGTAGAATTACTTGAAGATATTCTTACTGATACCGTACCAAGTGATGATATGTATATTTTTGGTGTGTGGAGACTTAAACATTTATATTAGTAGAATGCTGGATTTGTGACTGCTCGTGAGCTTTTGTCTTTTTGGCTGATTCCCATGCCAAAGCTTGTTAACATGCTGGCAGTTCTTTTTGCCCCAGACATACTGTCGATGCCATCTGCAATGCGAGAGTTCATGTGGTTCTTTGACTGTGAGAGTTGAACCATACTGAAACCGTCGCTAATTATTTGAAGACACTAGATCTAAAAATTGTATTTTTCTGTGCAGTTGCATCTTGGGAGTCCAATCAAGAAGCCAGGAAGTAGAGTTCCTTGATGTTTAGATTGCCTAGACAGGTAGACACAATATCCATGTGTTGGAAGCAGGTCATCTCTCTCTCTCTATTACTCTCTCTCTTTCTCTCTCTCTCTCTCTCTTTCTTTCTCTCTCTCTCTCTCTTCTCTCTCTCTCTCTCTCTCTCTACCTAACCCTCGAGAGAGAGACAAAAGAAGAAGAAGAAGAAGAAGAAGAAGAAGAAGAGAGAAGAAGAAGAAGAAGAAGAAGAAGAAGAAGAAGAAAGAAAAAGAAGAAGAAGAAGATGAGAAGAAGAGAGAAGGAGGAGAGAGAGAGAGAGAGAGAGAGAGAGAGAGAGAGAGAGAGAGAGAGAGAGAGAGAAAAGAGAGAGGGAGTGAGAGAGGAGAGAGAGAGAGAGAGAGAGAAGGGAGAGAGAGAGGGTGACAGAAAGACTCAATTTAGTTTCCTTGTTGAAGATGAGATTTTACCACTTTTCTTTCTTTCTTTATCTTTTCTTTGTTTGTTTTTTCTCACCCCCACCTTCTATTTTTAATGAGCTGAAGCTTCACTGTCCTACTTTCCCCCACCACTCTTCTTTCTTTCTTTTTGTATTCTTTCTTTCCTTCTTTTCTTTTCCTTTTGTTTGTATTTTTTCCTTTTTCTTTTTTTGACATCTAATTCATACTCGTCATGCATTGTCTGTGTGTGTGGTATTCACTCGCTATGCTGATTTTAATTATTCGAGAGACTCAATGCATTTACACTAATAAAGAAAGGCTTAAGATTTTACTCCGAAATAGGTTCGTCAAATCCACCTGTACTATTTGTTCTGTAGAATGTGATAATTCACCTGCACTGTATACACTGCCAGCTTCTCTAACAGAACAATGTCCGAGTGCAGCGTGATTCTTTCATTTGCAGGCCCAAAGGTATCAGCTGTAGTCCTGGCTTACCTCTCTCCTTTTGGAATGGTCCTCACACTGTTGTTTTCCAACACTCTGAATTGGAGAGTGGATCCTTCAACCAATCGCAGCGTCGCTTACATGCTGAAACACCCTGGTTTCCTGTGGACAGTCGTCTCGCAAAACGATGATGTTTTTGTCCCTTCTCATCACGAAGCCCATCTTCATTGTCCTCGTTGCATCGTTTTGTATCATCACCATTACTTATCTACACAAGCCTCTCGACAACGATTGCAAATGACGAAGTGCGTACAGAGAAGGGTGTTTCAGGAGATGCAAAAATCACAAAAATGTGCTATTTCTCTGTGTGTTGTATGCAGTGGTTCTTTCATTTGAAACCATTGGTGCTTTAACAACGAATTGTTCCAGAATTCTATCTGTATAAAAATACCACAATACCTTTCTCATAATATATCACTCGATTATCCGATTGCTCTGTGTGTTAATTCGTCTGCCAACTTCTTTGCTTATCTTACTCTCAGCTCCAGATTTCGAAGAAACATTCAAAAAGTTGTTCTGTTGTTTCTGGATAAAGAGCACATCGTCATAGATGTATTCAGACATTCATCCGTCTTTCAATAAAATGAATAGTGCAATGTAAAACATAAGGTTTTGTGTGTGTGTATTTCCATTGCCTTCTATTTTATTATTAAGACTCCTAATACTGTCTATTTTAAGCTGTTTTGTCAGTGTTGAATATTTTCCTTACACTTTATACTTTTAGTGTTCCACGAGGTTTTGTTTTGACAATTTGTACCCACCAACCCTTGTTGAAGGTTGTGACCACTATGATGACACATTACCAATACATCAGACTGCGTGAACAATTTCTAGTCTTTGAACTTGTTTAAGATCAAACAACTGTTTTGAAAGCGTGACGTGATATTTCGTGCAAGAATATTGCAGTCAGCTTTGGTTTATTTCAGGGGTCAGGCCGCGCCTTTTACGAGAAATGTTCGCTGGTGGTGTTCGATGTTGATCATATATATTCCATCCTTCCTTTTCTAAACTAAGGCCACCCACATTACCTTATCAGATTTTTTATATGCTGATTTTTTTTCTTTCAAAAAAGCCCATAAGTCATAAATCAACAGGGCTGAGTATCTATTTTCATAGAGATGCTTGTTACAATGCATGAGAGAAACAGTGACAGCAGAAATGTTGTATGATAATTCTACTATACAGCGACGGGTTTCAATATTTTGTTATCGCGTGATGATTTTGACCATCTTCTCTATTGCAGATTTCCAGTGTTTCTTCAATTACTAACACGCATTGTCTGCAGATCGAAAACATAAAACCTTGAGATTGCCAGAGTTCATAAGTGTATTATCAACAGTGCCCCTGTCATTCCTTTTTGTCGTAGCCACATGCCCTCGACTTTCCGTTATTCAGCTTTAGACCAGTGAAATCCTCGATCAGCATGATTTGCTCATTCTGAACTAGCGTTGTTGTATCATTCGCAGATTGGCGTATTTTTTGATACTTGGGTACGTCTCTTTCATCAAGGTTCTATTGCAAGTTAATCCTGTGGATGTCTTTACTGTTTCTTATTCTGATAGCTAATGTCTTAACAGCTATTACACAAAGGAGAGGGTTGAGTGGGCAATCTTGGCTTATGCTTCTTGCGGTTGGGAACAATCGGATCAGACAACAATCCATCATTGTAGATACAGCTGTTTTGTTTTCCATGGTAGTTCAAACAATGTTTCTACACCTTGGGCTGAAGTTGAGAACAAGTGTTTCTATAATACAGTTTTGGACAAGACATAAAACTTTCAAGGGTCACTTTTTACGAACATCTATGAGTGACATTGCTAAAACACATACATACCACAACGACAAATGTACATCATCTCAAACAGGAATTGGAGCTGCAAGAACTAAAGATGCACGAGGAGTTCACATGAGTTCAAGAGTCAAATGTTTCGATGAGGAGGAGAAAACAAGAAAGATGTTTTCTGCGTGTGTTTTCAGAGTAAGATTAAAACACATTTATGACCAAAACCAACACATGGATTATTCCCTATATCGGACCACTGTTATCCCAGGAGGGGCAGTGTTACCCAATATAGAAACACTTCCATTGTACTGAAGAGGCGAGCAAAAGACAGAGGTGTTTCAGACAATACCAAAATCACTAGAAATGCTGCTGTTTCTCTGTTTTGTATGCCATGTTTTTTGTTTGTTGTTTTTTTTCTAAAATTTCAAATCTTTGCCAAATATTACTATAATGACTGAAGAATTGTTAGCCTGCACTTGTTTCCCCCCACTACTTAATTGTTCAGCATTGTATGCCATTCTTCTCTCACTTGACTCCATTGGTGTTATGATACATGCCATCGTCCTAGAATTCTACCTGTACACAAATATCAGACTACATTCGAAATTACATGTCAGCTGATTATCCCACCTGCTCTCTGTGTGAATGCACCAGCCAACTTATTTGCTTCTCTCACGCTTAGTTTCAGATTTCAAAAAACATTAATTTGAAAGATAGATTGTTCCACGGCTTCCGAATGAAATCATCACAGTCGACAAAACAGCATATGCTCATTGTTCGTTTGTGTTTATAATTGGTTGTGCATCCAATAAAACGACAACAGAAAACGTAACGTTTTTGTGGCTCTATAAAATATTGTTTTCATTCTTTCTTCTTCTCTCCCTTTCTATCTATCTATCTATCTATCTATCTATCTATCTATCTATCTATCTATCTATCTATCTATCTATCTATCTGTCTGTCTGTCTGTCTGTCTGTCTGTCTGTCTGTCTATCTGTCTATCTAACTATCTCTCTCTATCTCTCTCTCTCTCTCTCTCTCTCCCTCCCTCCCTCCTTCCTTCCTTCCTTCCTTCTTTCTTTCCCTCCATATTTCTTTCTTCCTGTCTTTCTATTTCTATTTATAAACCTGTCAGTGCTCCTGCCCTTAAGTGGATATAATCGATCTCACAAACTGCCTTTGGAATTAGCATTTACTCTTGACTGGGACAAAGACATGATGCAAATCAGCTGATTATGCAGCTTTGCTTCGCGGTGTAATATTTGGGACGTGTGATGATGATCTATATTCATTTTGAACTTCTTTTTCTTTCGTTTTTTTCGAATTGTGGGCAGTAACTTATCTTGCATTTTTTAGGAACTGGACGCTCCAACTGTAATGAGTTGCAGAAAGATGGGACATGTAAACTGCTGTTCTACATCCTGCCGGTCAAAGGAAGGAAGACTGAATTCAAAGAGCGGTGTATTCAGGTGGTAGAAGAAGAGTTCTTCTGGCTCAGCCTTTAGTACAGACCCTGCAGTGTGTGCTCATTTCTGGAGAGTGCTGGAAGAGTGCTTAATCCTTACATCTGAGAGACTGATACACCGAACAACAAAAGCGTATTCGATGAGGCCGTCCCACAGAACTGCAGTTGCGGGATGCGTTCCAGAAATACGCAGACGCTGGAACCGTTCGACAACACTGCAGCTACTGGGACTGTCTAACAGGTGGTGGCATTTGCACCTGTGCAACTTGGAGCGCTTGCTCAGGTGTGTAAAGAGGGTGTACACACTCCTCCATTGAGCGCTGGTTGGCAGGGGTGTAAAGAGGGTTTACACACTCCTTCATTTAAAAAGGTCCCTGTCATTTCGCGTTTACTGAAGTCAAGAGAGACACCACAAACAGATTTGTCTTCAAGCCCTGCAGTTATGAAGAAGTGGTGATGGGAACAAACAAAACACACTGCTGGAATTTCTTAGCTACAAATTTGTTAGTACGTGGCTATGGTGTGATGGTCATCTTCCGTATATTTGGGTACATGCCCTGATACGGTGTCCCCATCCTTCCACAGTGCAACCCTCTTCAGGGACAGTACTGGTCTTCTGCATGGGGAGGCAGAGGTTTAAGGATTCCAAAGGAAAGCCAATCCCTTAAAACACCTGGCAAGCAATCCCACCTGCTTAGACATCCTCTTATGCAGTCTAACAGGGTGTAGAATTTAATGACTTTGGAACTTGAAATGTGTGACCTTTGCTGGGCAGAGGCGAGAGACATGAATGATGTACTGGTCGTGTAACCAAGATGCTTGGCCATCACCAAATTAGCATCACAGTTCGTAACGGGACTGGACTGGCAGGCAACATGTATATGGAGGAAATTGGCAGAAGGAACATTTTTCACTGCATCAGACGACCCGAAGACAGTCTGAAGATGCACCGAGAATGTCTGGCGTTAATTTCGTACGGAATACCAGAATTTAAACATATGCGACTATAATATTTGCAAAGGAACTTTAATACACTACTACTTAAAAAAACGAAAAAATTGGCAACTGAACAGTTTTTGATTCAAAACATATGCTCTGGTAGACACAATGGATCTGAGCTCTTATGGAGAAAAGATTGCAAAACATGACACCTAGAACGTAGAATAAGGGTCAGTTAGTAATATTTCTCTTTTATTCTTGTTTAATCATCGTTTGTCATCCCATTGTTTTATTTCGTAGAAAGGACTGAAATATGCTTTTTTCCATAGTACTGGACTTGTACACTCCACATTAACAAAATGTCAAGATGAGTGACAGTCAGTGATGTGGGAAAGGCGCTAATCGTAAAGAATAAACATGGTTTTCATCATAGGACCTTAAGGGACTCCTCACAAAGGAGGTGGGTAGGAAGGGTGATTCAACTTACAGCAGGATAAAAACTACTCTTTTCACCAAGTATGATCGAGGAAAGACGTGCTGTTTTGAATCCCGACAGAGTGCTGCAGCCGGGCCAACAGGATGGTGTGATCTATTGTATCCATTGCAGCACTCACGTGAAGGAGTCTTCAGACGCCAACAGGATGGTGTGATCTATTGTATCCAATGCAGCACTCACATGAAGGAGTCAGACGCCAACAGGATGGTGTGATCTATTGTAACCAATGCAGCACTCACATGAAGGAGTCTCCAGACGCCAACAGGATGGTGTGATCTATTGTATCCAATGCAGCACTCACATGAAGGAGTCTTCAGACGCCAACAGGATGGTGTGATCTATTGTATCCAATGCAGCACTCACATGAAGGAGTCAGACGCCAACAGGATGGTGTGATCTATTGTATCCATTGCAGCACTCACATGAAGGAGTCTTCAGACGCCAACAGGATGGTGTGATCTATTGTATCCAATGCAGCACTCACATGAAGGAGTCAGACGCCAACAGGATGGTGTGATCTATTGTATCCAATGCAGCACTCACATGAAGGAGTCTTCAGACGCCAACAGGATGGTGTGATCTATTGTATCCAATGCAGCACTCACATGAAGGAGTCTCCAGACGCCAACAGGATGGTGTGATCTATTGTATCCAATGCAGCACTCACATGAAGGAGCCTCCAGACGCCAACAGGATGGTGTGATCTATTGTATCCAATGCAGCACTCACATGAAGGAGTCAGACACCAACAGGATGATGTGATCTATTGTATCCAATGCAGCACTCACATGAAGGAGTCTTCAGATAACAGGATGGTGTGATCTATTGTATACAATGCAGCACTCACATAAAGGAGTCTTCAGACGCCAACAGGATGGTGTGATCTATTGTATCCAATGCAGCACTCAAATGAAGGAGTCTTCAGACAACAGGATTGTGTGACCTACTGTATCCAATGCAGCACTCACATGAAGAGTCTTCAGACACCAATAGGATGGTGTGATCTACTGTATCCAATGCAGCACTCACATTAAGGAGTCTCCAGACGCCAACAGGATGATGTGATCTATTGTATCCAATGCAGCACTCACATGAAGGAGTCTTCAGACAACAGGATGGTGTGATCTATTGTATCCAATGCAGCACTCACATGAAGGAGTCTTCAGAGGCCAACAGGATGGTGTGATCTATTGTATCCAATATAGCACTCACACGAAGGAGTCTCCAGACGCGAACAGGATGGTGTGATCTATTGTATCACTCACATGAAGGGGTCTCCAGCCAACAGGATGGTGTGATCTACTGTATCCAATGCAGCACTCACATGAAGGAGTCTCCAAAAGAACATCTGACCTTGATCTGAACTAGTGAAAACGTTTATAACAGATTAACGACAGAGTCATCCTTATGTTGTGATCTTGTTGATGTATTGACTGAAAATCAAGCTTAAGTAAGATATTCCCCAAATGTTCAGAAACTGAGATCGCAGTCTCTTGTGCAGATTCGAATGCAAAAATGGAATGTTGCACACAAACCAGATATCATCAAATGTTGGAGTAGAGTAAAGATTTCTTTTACAGAAAGGGCATGGCACGGCTTTTGTCAATGATTTAGCTTTCGTGCATTGGAATTTGGTCCATACTTTGGATTCTTCAAAACTTAGCTGCATGTTATATATTGTAACTTATATATTGCAGACAGGCAGCATATTATGGCAATAATGACAGTTAAAAATAATAGTAATAATGATACACAACAACAACAAAAAAAACAACAACAGCGACAACAACAGCAATAAAAATAATAATATAATAATAATAATAATATAATAATAATAATAATAAATAATAATAATAATAATAATAATATAATGATAATAATAATAATAACAATGATTATGATTTATGAATGACAGAAATAATTTAAAAGTAATAATGACAACAACAAAACCAACAGCAAACAAACAAACAACAACAGTGACAACAACAACAGCAATAATAATAATGATAATAATAACAATAAGAATGATAATGATGATGATTATGATGATGATGATGATAATGATGATGATGAATTTATGAAGAGAAAGGAAAGAAAGAAGCAGAAGAAAAAAGAAGAAGAAGAAGGCGCCACATCCAAATTACTGCCTTTACTTTTCCTTACATAAGAAGGTAAATGAATTTCAACCGTATGAGTCATGCAATGAGAAGTCTAGTTATTCAACTGAAGGGAAATAACCCTTTGGTAAAACAGTTAAGTGGTTTGTTTAGATACTTTTCAGTGAATAAGCAGAGGCATCATATAGAATTCGCCACTGTAACAGAGTTGAATAAGCAAAGGTGTCTATGTTGTAACAAATTTTACCAGCCATTACTATGCAAATACAATGACTCTATGAATACAGGACAAAGCATAGTCAAGTCCAATATAGACAAAAAGATTCCGGTGTTCTAGAATAGAAGAAAATGGTATCTAAAGCAGTCAGGTTATTTTCTACAACTAGTCCATCTCAGTCTATTCCAGCTCAGGCTTCATGTCACTGGAAAGGACAGTTCTTTCTTTTGTTCACATAAAAATATACTAGCACAGCCTTTTTCACTGACATCATATTATAATTATGAAGAAAACACGAAAGGGTATCAAGAGAGAAAACACCAAATTCAGTTGATGCTCTCGCATGCTGTATGTTACAATTTAAAGGGGTTTCACCCATTTTTGCAAATCTATTTTGACCAAATACACGGTTTTGGTATGTGGTCATACTGCGAAACCCAGCCCCGAATCAGCCGCCTGTGCTCTCATCTTGCAGTGAGAGCAGGATTTCCTGCGGACTGGGAAAGCGAGAGGCTGAAACAGGAACGAGAGCCTCGATTTCGATAAAAGGGGGGTTTCCCGATTGATGACGTAGAAAAGCCAAGTCGCTCTTCGTGTTCGGCTGAAGTGAGATGGGGCGAATGTGTGCTGTGTCTGGTTGCGGAATTTCATCAGGAAATAAGTAAAGAGTACGCGTTCATGCTTTTGCAGGTGCCTCCAGCCAGTTTAGGCGATTGTGGATAAATTTTGTCACCACAACGAGGAAAGATTTTGTTCTTCGGGACAGTTATCATGGCATTTGCGGTCGTCACTTCGAAGAGCACAGTCTCCGAGACTGGAAGGTAAAGGTGGAAGCTGGAATTCGGGTCCGGAGATAGCTGAAAGAGGATGCTGTGCCAACTATTATAACAGAAAAATGTATTAAAGCACTCTCTGTTCATTCGCCAGCTGCAAGTGCAAGCCTCAAACGCAACAGTGACACCGATTGTGTCAGGAGCAAGAGAGCCAAACTCAGAGACGTAAAGAAGGTAAGGTTTGTGGAATGTGTGGTTGATCTTTTTGTGTTTCATTTCATTCTCAGTGTATGGTTGGTTGTAAAGATAGTTGTTGGTTTTTGTTGAGTGTTGGCATCAAACTGAAACATACATTGTTACTGTCATAGTGGCAGTCAGTCAGTCACACTGCCTGCTGCCACTGAAACTGTTGCATGTTTGTGATTGATTTTTTCCCCCTGCTGTTACTGTTTCCAACAAAACTGAAGTTACGATTCTTATAATAAGAAAGTGTCCATGTCCACAAATAACAACTTGTTGGACTCCAGTGAATAATAGTTTGGGTTTTTATTTTTCAGGATATTGCTGAACATCAGGCACCCTGCAAGTTCAAGTTTCCGCCCAACAACGATATGCATTAGTAAGTGAATTATTTATCAGTATTTGGACACAGGATGGTGGCTTAGTGTGCATTTTAAGATATATGCAGGTGTGGTGTGTCTGTATGCTATAAACTGCCCTGGTGAGTAAGAGAATAATGAACTTAGATCTGCAGCCTAGAGCTGATGTACGGCACGTCACGCATCAGTTTTTAAAATAACAGCCAGAATCTTTGACTGCGATATATTGTAAAAGACCCCTCAGATTCTAATTGTCATTGTGGAACTTCAGAATTTAAGTGGAGGGAGTGAGATTGAAAATGAGGAATGTTAAAAAGGGTGGGTGTGGGGGTGGGGGGGGGGTGAGGGGGGGGGGACTGAAAGTGAACAGCAATTGAAAAGATTTCTACAGCAGGGAAGAGAATTAGTGTGATGATGCAGTAGCTGACAAACTCCTGTTCAAAGGAAAAGGCATTATCTGATAGATCTAAACAACTGAAGGAAAATGTGGTTTATCACATAATCATTTTAAAGTTATTTACATACCACGGTAATGTGTGTGTGGTGTGTGTGTGTGTGTGTGTGTGGTGTGTGTGTGTGTGTGTGTGTGTGTGTGTGTGTGTGTGTGTGTGTGTGAACAGATGTATGTATGTGCATGTGTATATCATGTACTATCTGTGTCGTGCGTATGTGTGTACATGTACATAATATGGTCAACCTGTAAAAATAATGTCGAACTGCCTGGAAAGAAACACAAGCGTCTGATGGCGAGGGAGGTGGTACTGTACAAGGAGCTGTAGGTTCAAAATGGTACGGCTGAACTCCATACACTTCAGTGAAAATTTCACGTTCGATGTCCTCTTCGTTGGAACTTGACTCGTAGCTGGGAGCATCTGCCATTATCGCCGGAAAATAGTTGAATTTTGCGTCCTCATAGCGAAAGCTTTTAGGGACATGTCTTTCATTCACGGTAGTCTTGGCATTTATACGTCACTTGCGGAATCCCAGACCTCGTCTCTTTCCGTACTGTGCTCGGCAATCTCCGTGGCGAGTCACGATTTGGCTACTTGCACGACCCGAAACACGGATAGAAGTGAGTTCCAGAAGAAAAGTAACACGTACATCGAAACACGCTCGATCATACTTTTGAACAAGCCAAACATGCTATTTAAAAGGGAGACAAGAGAGGGGGAACTTTTGTGAAAGATGTCATAGCAATAATGACGCGCTGCCAGCCTCCTTTTATTTATCGCTTTTAGATCTTTTATATTTTCGGTCAGTGTAGTGCTGTTGTTGATTTGTTTAAAAACGTTTGGAAAGTGAATGCATGCCTAATCGTTCAGTATTGTTTTTAGATCGATTGATAATGCGATTAGAATATTCAAGATTATGTTAGAATGTTCTCCAGGTTTCTGTAAGTTGCCAGTGCATTGCCGAAGATTCGAGAATGTTGTAGAAGCTGACCGAATTACATTTGCATACGGTCGTCGCGATTTCATTGGTTAAGCTTACTGATGTGCAGAATATTCTAGCAAAGAATAATCGAGTAGTTTCGAGAACATTCTTTCGATTTCATAAAAAAAGAATGAGAGCGGTGCGACTGAGAGAGAGACACACAAGACAAGAGAGAGAGAGAGAGAGAGAGAGAGAGAGAAGAGAGAGAGAGAGAGAGAGAG
>CM031620.1:4601087-4618587 GCA_018398815.1 Conus ventricosus | reverse complement strand
CACAGGCAGTTGGACAAGGTGTATGACCTTTCGCAAAAGTATCTGTTATAAAAGTCCTACTCCAAACCGAGCAGAATTGTGGGCATGGAAAACTGACTGCAAAAGAAGAATTAAATGCTTTTCTCTACGTTCCTGTGCTTCGATTTGAGCAAGACCTTCTGCTAGTTCAGTTCACTTTAGACCACAATGGGATGGAACCCAACAGAAATCTACGTCATATCGTGAGACATGCAATGTATTAAGTACTTTATGTCATTGAGTAAATGCATTCTCCTGCCTTCTGATTTGTGGAAAGCCTGATACACTGGTCTTTCTATGACACAACTTTACATTTAATTTGGGAACATGCGTTATGGAGTTCCGCATGTACTGGTAGTTGTTACCTTAATTCCTCAACAAGGACCTCAGCCAGGTGATAATCATGCTCCAATGCTCCAACCCGCGAACAAGGGAAATGGAGAACATTCAGAAACGTTTTCCGTAAGGAGCGAAACATCTTGATTAACATTTATGCACTTTGCTATGAAAAGAGCAAAACTAAAAGTAAACGAACAGAGGTTTCCACAAAGGGACACACACACACACACACACACACACACACACACACCACACACACACACACACACACACCACACACACACACACACACACGCACGCACGCACGCACGCACGCACGCACGCACGCACACACACAAATGAGAGAGAGAGAGAGAGAGAGAGAGAGAGAGAGAGAGAGAGAGAGAGAGAGAGAGAGAGAGAGAGAGAGAGAGAGAGAGAGAGAGAGAGAGAGATGCAATTATTACACGAGAAATTGAATTGTCTCTGTTGATGATCAGTTCATGCCTTGTGTGATGTCTCCAGCAAGGTCTGTCAGACAGGGTTAACCTGCTCCTCTTCTGGCTGGCCGTGGCTGACCTCAGCTACCTTTTGTACTTCATGCTGTTTGTACCCACCGAATGTTTCCTTACAGACAAGATCCTTATCAGAAACTGGACCACAATTCTATACGCTAAGCTTTTGCCTGTCTCCTACTGGTCCAGTGTTACCTCTGGAGCTCTCATTTTGGTATGAGCGTGGACCGGTGTCTGTCTGTTGTCTTTCCACTCAAGGCCAAGAGACTGCTGACCTACAGGTAAACCTTCCAAAGAGAAAAGTCGAAAACGTAGAAATAGTATGAAAAGTAATGTGTGAGGATAGTCAGACAATAATTTTGCACCAAATGCGCAGTTCCGGAATGTCAGTGACAAAAAGACATTGTTAATCAATTTTGATGGACCGAGTAGAGCCACTCACCAACGAAACACGGCGCACTAGAAAAAGCCAGTGATAAGCTCAATTTCAGCGTCATTCAATGGCCCTGACATGTTGGTTGAAATTGGTATTGCAAATGTAGTGTGCACTTGGGTTGTTTGTATGTTTGTGCTTGTTTGCTTGTTTTGCTTTAATCCAAACCAAAACTCTGCATCTTTGAAAAATGAAATCATATTTCATAAATTGTATTTGATGCCTGAAATAAGAAGTGATCCCGAAATATAACTTGAATTTGTTCCACTGCCCGATCTGTATGCCATCAACTGCGCGGTTGTTCCATGCTCACAGCTTTAGTTAACAAACAAGCAGAAAAGGAATAGCCATGGTGATTTTCATGGCGTTGTATATGATTTTCAGCAATGTATGCCATCAATTGCTTCAGTTGTTAAGGGAGAGTTACTGTTAACTATGTGAAAATACTCGAACGTAGAAACAAGAAATAAAAAGCCACCAAAGGAAAAAAAAAGAAATAGACTTTATAATATTAAACAATCCGATAACCTTGATCAGCAACCAGAAAGAGTTCTGGAATACAGTCTGTAAACAATCCGATAACCTTGATCAGCAACCAGAAAGAGTTCTGGAATACAGTCTGTAAACAATCCGATAACCTTGATCAGCAACCAGAAAGAGTTCTGGAATACAGTCTGTAAACAATCCGATAACCTTGATCAGCAACCAGAAAGAGTTCTGGAATACAGTCTGTAAACAATCCGATAACCTTGATCAGCAACCAGAAAGAGTTCTGGATACAGTCTGTAAACAATCCGATAACCTTGATCAGCAACAGAAAGAGTTCTGGAATACAGTCTGTAAACAATCCGATAACCTTGATCAGCAACCAGAAAGAGTTCTGGAATACAGTCTGTAAACAATCCGATAACCTTGATCAGCAACCAGAAAGAGTTCTGGAATACAGTCTGTAAACAATCCGATAACCTTGATCAGCAACCAGAAAGAGTTCTGGAATACAGTCTGTAAACAATCCGATAACCTTGATCAGCAACCAGAAAGAGTTCTGGAATACAGTCTGTAAACAATCCGATAACCTTGATCAGCAACCAGAAAGAGTTCTGGAATACAGTCTGTAAACAATCCGATAACCTTGATCAGCAACCAGAAAGAGTTCTGGAATACAGTCTGTAAACAATCCGATAACCTTGATCAGCAACCAGAAAGAGTTCTGGAATACAGTCTGTAAACAATCCGATAACCTTGATCAGCAACCAGAAAGAGTTCTGGAATACAGTCTGTAAACAATCCGATAACCTTGATCAGCAACCAGAAAGAGTTTTGGAATACAGTCTGTAAACAATCCGATAACCTTGATCAGCAACCAGAAAGAGTTCTGGAATACAGTCTGTAAACAATCCGATAACCTTGATCAGCAACCAGCAAGAGTTCTGGAATACAGTCTGTAAACAATCCGATAACCTTGATCAGCAACCAGAAAGAGTTCTGGAATACAGTCTGTAAACAATCCGATAACCTTGATCAGCAACCAGAAAGAGTTCTGGAATACAGTCTGTAAACAATCCGATAACCTTGATCAGCAACCAGAAAGAGTTCTGGAATACAGTCTGTAAACAATCCGATAACCTTGATCAGCAACCAGAAAGAGTTCTGGAATACAGTCTGTAAACAATCCGATAACCTTGATCAGCAACCAGAAAGAGTTCTGGAATACAGTCTGTAAACAATCCGATAACCTTGATCAGCAACCAGAAAGAGTTCTGGAATACAGTCTGTAAACAATCCGATAACCTTGATCAGCAACCAGAAAGAGTTCTGGAATACAGTCTGTAAACAATCCGATAACCTTGATCAGCAACCAGAAAGAGTTCTGGAATACAGTCTGTAAAGCATATTTTAAAAGAAACCAAGCGGAAAACAGTATCAATATCGATGATTGGTTTCATCATTTTCACTTGAATGACAGATAGGCACAGAACATGGCGATTCAAACGAAAAGATCGGTTATGGTGACACCAGTAGTTAGTAAGTCTGGAATGGCTTACAAAGTGAAAATGCACAAAGCTGCCGAACCAGATGGTGTCATCGGGTGATGAGGTCACCTGATGCGGTGACTGTTTATCTAAGATGTTGTTCAATAATTTATTTGATAGGGTGTGTTTTTCTGGTCAGTCTATTCTCTTGCCACCTCATAACAAAAAGGCGACATGAATTAGCGAATAACAACAGTGGTATTTTTTAAAGCAACAGTAGTAGCTTTTTTAGTATTTAGTATTAATTTTAAGTTGCTAAAATGCATGAAATAAATCCATTACCGGTCAGCATTACGCTGGTTTCAATAACAAATTTATACAATTGACCAAATATTTATCTTCGTAGCATTCATACAGAAAGTTTGCTTACCACCGTCAGTGAAACGACGCCCTATAGATTCCAGAACGCGTTCCATTCCATAAACCGAAATACACTTTGGCCTATTCTATCCAAGAATGATGTAACAGGTGCAGAATGTAAGAAATAGAGAGTTAGAAATGCACTATGGCCTATTCTATCCAAGAATGATGTAACAGGTGCAGAATGTAAGAAATAGAGTTAGATGTAGTGCCAAGGTTAAAAACTACATTGCTCATATATCTGATCTAAGGCAGAATACCCTGTCTTATGCTGTGCTCTCTTCATAAATGAACTGGTTGTGGGTGTAATTGATAACGGGAGATGCGCTCTTACTTTCCTCTCTGATGCCTTAAAATGGTTCCTTCTGTTGTTGGTAGATGATGGTATCTTGTTCTCAGAAACAGTTGCTGGATGACAAGCCCAAATGAAAAACTGGCAATAGGCTGCTGCGTTACTTCAATAAAAGAAAATAATGTGAGCAAAAACAGTATCATCGTTTATCATAACAGTTGTTACTTGCTTTCCAAAGACGATGAATCAACAATACAGTTGCAATGAGAGCGCCCGATGGTCGTAAGTATTGGGGAATACTTTTTACTACATGTTTGAAATATACTTCTATCAGTTAAGCTCTTTATAGATAGCTAAAATGCATTATAAGTTATCACGAAAAGAGTGTTTTTGTCAACCGATGTTCCACTAAAACTGTCTACAAAATCGTTTCCTTAAAAAATAGCATATCATGCAATCGGTTCTGAATAGGAGCAAAGCAGCGACCATCGCGAGTATGTAAATCCGTTTGCTTTTTAAATAAGTTTCTGAATATAGATATATAAATACCTAATCATTTTGTCTATGACGAAACAGATACATACCCAAGACATATCAGTTCTGGGGGCACTGGATTAAAGAATACTGTTTTAAACTATTACAGTTACAAGAAAGCAGAATACCAGTAAAACTTATAAAGTGTTGTAAGAATGTCATATTAGAGGAGACAGAAAATGGGTGCATGATATATGTGTCTGTCTGTTTTAACATAATGTGCGGGTAAAACAATGTTGGCGAAACAAAATGATTCATAAATGTTTTGCGACAACGTTCAATGGGTTATAGATGGCAGAAATATGAATGTGTATAGTGATTTTAGTGGGACTCATCATCAAAGTCTTAATTTATATTGAATCAATGGGACTCATCATCAAAGTCTTAATTTATATTGAATCAATGGGACTCATCATCAAAGTCTTAATTTATATGAATGTGTATCGTGATTTTAGTGGGACTCATCATCAAAGTCTTAATTTATATTGAATCAATCTCAAACTTTAGTGCGCAAATACAGGAGTCAGGTAAGGTATATCAGCATTGATTTTGCATTATCATAGCTCTAGAGAATGTAGGATAAGTTCACGTTGTGTTTTAAGTCCAATCAATACTGAACACATGAATTGCATTTCGTTCTGTGCTGTTTAGCTCTATGAGACATTATTGAGAACATTATTTTTGGAAATCATGCTCAATTCAAGTGTGTTCATTAATAAAAGATAAAATGATGTATGGAATCTGTCACTGTTTCCGCTCAAAATGCTCCAGCTTGCACAAAGTTTTACCTCGATGGACAATATGCTTTTTTTTTCTATAATCAGTGAATGTGTTTTCACCTTGTTTCCGCAGTTTTGGTTGTTTTTAATTCATTTACCTCTTTCATAAAGTTTCATGGTTTATTAGTGGATAATCTCCCTCCCTCCCTCCCTCCCTCCCTCTCTCTCTCTCTCTCTCTCTCTCTCTCTCTCTCTCTCTCTCTGTGTGTGTGTGTGTGTGTGTGTGTGTGTGTGTGTGTATGTGTGTGTGTGTGTGTGTGTGTGTGTGAGTGTGTGTGTGTGTGTGTGTGTGTGTGTGTGTGTGTGTGGTGTGTGTGTGTGGTGTGTACGCGCGCGCTATACAACAATATATTAAAAGCTCTAGAAACTACATTGTGGGTGTTTACGATATTCTGGTTTGTGATGCTTTGTACAATTTCCATAACATTTGCATGAGAATATTCATGCTATAAATGTATTTGTAGATTGCTGTAATCATGATGGAAGTATAATGTACAGAATCAACATGTATTTGTAATAAGTCTGTATCTAAAAAAAACATCTCATATTGTTGATGTTTGGAAACAAAATGATCCTATACACTTTTTTTTCGAGTAACGTACTTTTCCATTCTTGGGGAATAGGATTAATGTGAAACCCCTGAGCATCCAACCTTGTTGCCCCCTCCCAAATCTTAAATCATGTTAGACAAGCAAATGCCATGAGCTTTATTTTCCAAAGAAATAGCATCTCCGTATCACTTCATTAGTATTATCGTTGTAAAAAGAACGTTTATTAAAGTTCAGTTTCACCAACGGGGGAGCAACTTAAATCTACACATCGGATAATTTGAACCTGATGTGTAAAGATACGAATGGATTTTATACAAAAATTCAACACACAAAAAGCAAGCAAAATTTGTAGTTTGCACACGATTTCACCAATTAATGTACTTTCGCTTCACAAACCACGTAAATGCACCAAAGATATTGTGTTAAATGTAACATTTAGCACAGGAAGAGACAATATTAACAGGAAAAATTAGATCTTAATTGGCCCTGTTTCGTGTGTTGACAAATATATACTTCAGCCTGCTTTTAGGCAAAACGCGTTTTACGGAATCAGACATTATAATAACAAAACAAAGGACAGAAAGATTAGAAAATTATTTGTATGAAATCTTCTAAGCCATACGAAACAGACAATCTGTTCAGCTGCTGTCCTTCAAAATAGCTGCCTGTCCCCTCTGTCTGTTATTTGGACGATTTGTATCTCATGTAATAAAGTTTCATACAGTGACAAAAACGTACACGTGTTACAGTTATAGTTGTATGACATTTTTCCTGTAAAAAGTGTATCGTATTTAATGAAGTGTGAATCCGTTCTGTGATTTGCAGGCCAATGGTATCAGCCATATTCCTGTCTTACCTCTCTCCTTTTGGAATTGTCCTCACAGTCTTCTTTGCCAACACTGTGCAATGGAGCGCGGATCCTTCAACCAATCGCAGCGTCGCTTACATGACTGAAACACCCTGGTTTCCTGTGACAGTCTTCTCGCAACACGAGTGATGTTTCTGTCCCTTCTCATCACGAAGCCCATCTTCATTGTCCTCGTTGCATTGTTTTGTATCATCACCATTGCTTACCTACAGCAAGCCTCTCGACAACGATTGCAAATGACGAAGTGTGCTCAGGAGAAGAGTGTTTCAGGAGATGCCAAAATCACAAAAATGTTGTTATTTCTCTGTGTGTTGTATGCTGTTGTTCTTTCACTTGAAACCATTGGTGCTTTGACACATGAAATTGTCCCAGAATTCTACCTGTATGCAAAATACCACAATACCTTTGTCATAATATATCGGACAATTATCAGACCTGCTCTCTGTGTGAATGCTCAGCCAACTTTTTTGCTTATCTTGTGCTCAGCTCCAGATTTCGAAGAACATTTAAAATGTTGTTCCGTCACCGCAGTCAAAAAAGAGCACATGGTTACAGAATTTAGTGGGACATTCAACTGCCTTTCAGTAAAATAAATATGTGCATACTTAAAACGTGATATTCGCGTGTCCCTATTACTAGTGTGTCCTATTTCTATAAAGATCATTGTACATTTATGCTATGACTTGGGCCAAAACATATAACAGCCTTACACGGTTTTGCAAAGTATCAAATATTTCCTTTATACTTTATATTTCTGTTGCTCCATGGAGGTTATGTAATGTATGTCTCTACTGACCAGATCGTGTTGAAGATTGTGTTTGCTGTTTTTACATTTTTTTCCAACGGATTGACTTGATCGTCTCTAGTCCTTTATCTTTTCTCTTTTTTTGAGATTAATGTCACTGTTCTCAAAAGGTGATGTGATATTTTGTGCGAAAACAGTCGGCTGAACTTTGGTTTTTTTAGGAGTCAGGCTGTCCATTTGACCCTATTTGATCTTCGTATATGAATAATATCATTATAATTAGGAGTCTCAAAGCTACTTCATGTGTAAATATTTCATAGGCTGCATTAAATATACAGACTTAAACGAAGTGGCCAACGTCGACTGCAGAGTGCTCGTGGCTGACATGGCCAATGCAGGATAGACAGGCCTGGCCACAGTGGCTGACAAGGCCAATGCAGGATAGACAGGCCTGGCCACAGTGACTGACAAGGCCAATGCAGGATAGACAGGCCTGGCCACAGTGACTGACAAGGCCAATGCAGGATAGACAGGCCTGGCCACAGTGGCTGACAATGCAGGATAGGCAGGACTGGCCACAGTGGCTGACAATGCAGGATAGGCAGGCCTGGCCACAGTGGCTGACAATGCAGGATAGACAGGCCTGGCCACAGTGGCTGACAATGCAGGATAGGCAGGCCTGGCCACAGTGGCTGACAATGCAGGATAGGCAGGCCGCCACAGTGGCTGACAATGCAGGATAGACAGGCCTGGCCACAGTGGCTGACAATGCAGGATAGACAGGCCTGGCCACAGTGGTTGACATGGCCAATGCAGGATAGACAGGCCTGGCCACAGTGGCTGACAATGCAGGATAGACAGGCCTGGCCACAGTGGCTGACAAGGCCAATGCAGGATAGACAGGCCTGGCCACAGTGGTTGACATGGCCAATGCAGGATAGACAGGCCTGGCCACAGTGGCTGACAATGCAGGATAGACAGGCCTGGCCACAGTGGCTGACATGGCCAATGCAGGATAGACAGGCCTGGCCACAGTGGCTGACATGGCCAATGCAGGATAGACAGGCCTGGCCACAGTGGATGACAATGCAGGATAGACAGGCCTGGCCACAGTGGCTGACAATGCAGGATAGACAGGCCTGGCCACAGTGGCTGACAAGGCCTATGCAGGATAGACAGGCCTGGCCACAGTGGCTGACAAGGCCAATGCAGGATAGACAGGCCTGGCCACAGTGGCTGACAGGGCCAATGCAGGACAGACGGGCCTGGCCACAGTGGCTGACAATGCAGGATAGACAGGCCTGGCCACAGTGGCTGACAAGGCCAATGCAGAATAGACAGGCCTGGCCACAGTGGCTGACAATGCAGGATAGACAGGCCTGGCCACAGTGGCTGACAATGCAGGATAGACAGGCCTGGCCACAGTGGCTGACAAGCCAATGCAGGATAGACAGGCCTGGCCACAGTGGCGGCAGATGAATGTCGGGGTTCGTGTTGCAGCATCACGGATCTTCCTCTGCGCCTTTTGTCCTCAGAGTGGCCCTTCAGGCGTTTTCAAAGGAGTAGATAGCTTCGGTCATAGTATGACGCCAGACATTGCAACATGCAGCTAGGGGGACCACTGGCGATGGCCGATATGACGAGCACCAAGGGTTTTTTTCAGTCTTTGTATTCCTCGGTGCCCCTCTGTCGCGATGGCCGGTGGAGAGTTATTGTCTTCCATCCTGGAGACGTGCGTAGCTAGGACGTAAGTAGCATGGCCTCGATGCCGGTGAGTTTTCCCTGCTAAACGACTTCAACGTTGGTGATGAAACCATGCCAGTGAATATTGAGGATGGTGCGGGGGCAGTGCTCGTGAAAGCGCTCAAGGCGTCTCAGGTGGTGATGGTAGGTGGAAACATGACCCAGAGCCACACAGGAGGTTGTAAGTGTAACGACTATGTACAGGCTGATCTTGGTACCCTTATTCAGACATTTGTTCCACAATCTACAAAAAGAACTTTGTGCCTCTGCCAGTCTATTGCCAATTTCCCTTTCGCTCTTGACGTCTGATGATATGATGCATCCCAGGTAGGCAAACTGATGGACTGAGTTTAGATCAGTCCTCTTCTACATGATGTGGGGAGGTGGTACTTCTCCCGGGAAGCAGGCTAGTGGAGAACCTACTCCCCTACTCCGTCTTCTTCAAGTGATTTCTCGTCCTAACAGCTGGGCAGACTTTGTGAAGCAGGATGGAATACGCTGCAAGTCTCTCTCTATGGACAAGAAGGGCAGTATTATCAGCAAAAAGGTCTGGGACCAATTGTTCCAAGGTCTTTGTGTGGGTCTGAAGTCGTCTGAGGTTGAACAGGCCGCCATCAAGACGATATCTGATGTGGACTCCATCCTGGTCATGAAGGTTCTCAGTGTCTTGCTTGAGCATCATGCTGAAGTATATGGTGAAGGGAGTCGGTTCCAGGACACAATTCAGGCTTCACTCTGCTGATGATTGGGAAGGGTCCTGGGGGGCCACTGCTGAGTCTGACTTGGGCACACTGATCGTCATGCAGCTGGATGACCATGCTGAGGAATTCGGATGACTGCCGAGTTATTCTATGATCTGCCACATTGCCAGTCTCTTTAGTAATATCTTTGCAAGGATTTTTCTTGCGATGAAGAGCAGAGGAATCCCCCAGTATTTGGAGCGAGCAGTCCAATTTCCCCTTTATTCTTGTACAAGATGATGATGACTGCATCACAGAGATCATGTGGTAGTTCGCCTTGCTCCCAAAAACAGATGAAGAGCTCATGCACTTCGCTTTCCACGCAGCCTTACCACTCTTCAGTTGCTTTATTGCTTTGGTGGACTCTTCGATGGTGGGCAACTATCCAACTCTACTCTTATTGGCTATTGGGGAATGTGCAGCATACATGGACAGAGACAGAGACACTGTAGAGAGCGTGGACGTGCTCTGACCGATGGTGTAGGATTTAGACCTTGTCCGTGAAAAGCGCTTGGCCATCTGATCTATGAAGAGAACTCTGCACATGATATATAGGACCCCACATGGCCTTTAAGTCTTGTTAGACCCCCCAAAGGTTATTGGTGTCTGCACATAGCTGAGTTTTGTCTGCGAGGGTGATCCACTACACGTTCTGAATCTCTCGGAGCTTGCTTTGGAGGTTGCTGCATCTTGACAGAAGGCAGCTTTGTTTTCAGGAGAAGATGGCTAAGCTACAGGAGCCTCATGAGTGGATCTCTTCATCGCCAGCGAGTCATGAACTTCCTCGGTGTTTTCCTTGGAACAGCCTTTATTCTTCCTTGTAGCGAAGCCAAGGACTTCTTCAGATGCCTGCAAAATGGCCGTTTTCAGTTGTTCCCAAAATGCTTCAACAGAGGGATCCGTGGGTCGTCTTGCAACTTGAATCACCGACTGTAGGCCTACCTGAAAGTCAGCTTTTATTCCAGCTGAATGGAATCTGTCAACCTTGAGTCGTTTTTTTTTCAGGGGCCCCTTCTTTTCTTTAGTTCGGTTTTGAAGTGGAGCCCGAGTATGCAGTGAACAAGGCGATGGTCAATGTGACGATCTGCATTGGGCATTACTTTGGTGTCCAAGACGTCTTTGAGGTCAACTGGCACACTAGTATATGATCAGTAACATGCCAATGTTTGTACCAAGAACGCATCCAGGTTGCTTTCGGACTGTCTTTCTGCCTGAAAATGTGTTGATAGCGAGCTGTTGCTCCATGCAGCACTGCAGCAGCAAGCATCCGCTGTCGTTGCAGTTCTCAACGCTGCGTTTCATATATATATATAAGAAAATAAGCCTTCAGCAGGTTTATAGTCTCCATAGCGGAAACCACCTCCAAAGGGGAGAAAACTCACTAACATATAACTCCTGGTCAGATACCGATATTTTGAATGAAACCTGATAGTTTCTTCTCAGTGACTCGGAAAGTCCTAACCTGACTCCTCTGCCTTTTAGGTTTTAAGCAGAATGCTATCCCAGAGAAAGACTGGTGTGCAATACCATAATATGTTTGTTGAAAAAAAAACAAAAAAACCCAACTAAGGTCCAACCTAAGAAGCAAACGAAAATTATGAAACAACAAAAAAACTACATTTTCTTGTGAAAAGTGGAAAATCTAAAAAGATAACATCTTAGACACAAGTGCTGAGGGCCAGTTCTTGGAATGAATCCGCAAGGGACTGAACACTAATAACCTAATAAATTCCAAAGGCAAGTACCTGAGCACCATTTCAGCAATTTTTAGGCAAACATCAACATATGCTCAAGGAACTGATTTGGTCTTTAGAACCATATTCATCCTGATTTCTTCATGATCTTATGCCCTCGAACCCAATGTGGTGAAAGGGTGAAGTTGACTTAAACGACGTGTCCGCTCTGTTAGGCAAACAAACAGTTGAACATGTCCAGGGCTCAGCAGCGACCTTGCTGGAGGCCACAAATCATGGCCTGGAGCAGTGTAGCACCAAGCGGATGGAAGTGGGGTTTCCTGGATGGAGTGGATGACTGGTGGTGCACAACAGCCCACCGAGAATGGAAAGACCACCCAGAGATCATGCAGAACAGCGGCATGAGACCAGATATAGCACACCACTCTGGTTCATTAAATCAAGTGATCCTGACTGAACTTAACGCACTGTGCCACATGAAAGTAGAATGGAGGAACTGAAAGACTGAGAAGTATGCCAGCCTATCCATCAGCTTGAGGGAATCTGGTTTCCAAGTCCTCGCCATGGAAGTTGCAGCAGAGGAGGGGTAGAGGTGAGGTTGGAGCAAAGAAGGGGTAGAGGTAAGGTTGGGGCAAAGGAGGGGTAGAGGTAAGGTTGGGGCAAAGGAGGGGTAGAGGTAAGGTTGGAACAAAGGAGGGGTAGAGGTAAGGTTGGGGCAAAGGAGGAGTAGAGGTGAGGTTGGAGCAGAGGAGGAGTAGAGATGAGGTTGGAGCAAGGAGGGTAGAGGTGAGGTTGGAGCAAGGAGGGGTAGAGGTGAGATTGGAGCAGAGGAGGGGTAGAGGTGAGGTTGGAGCAAAAGATGGGTAGAGGTGAGGCTGGAGCAAAAGAGGGGTAGAGGTGACATTGGAGCAGAGGAGGGGTAGAGGTGAGATTGGAGCATGGAGGGGTAGAGGTGAGGTTGGAGCAAAGGAGGGGTAGAGGTGAGGTTAGAGCAAGGAGGGGTAGAGGTGAGGTTGGAGCAGAGGAGGGGTAGAGATGAGGTTGGAGCAAGGAGGGGTAGAGGTGAGGTTGGAGCAGAGGAGGGGTAGAGGTTAGGTTGGAGCAGAGGAGGGGTAGAGGTGAGGTTGGAGCAGAGGAGGGGTAGAGGTGAGGTTGGACCAGAGGAGGGGTAGAGGTGAGGTTGGAGCAAAGGAGGGGTAGAGGTGAGGTTGGGGCAAAGGAGGGGTAGAGGCAAGGTTGGGGCAAAGGAGGGGTAGAGGTGAGGTTGGAGCAGAGGAGGGGTAGAGGTAGGCTGGAGAAAAGGAGGGGTAGAGGTGAGGCTGGAGAAAAGGAGGGGGTAGAGGTGAGGTTGGAGCAAAGGAGGGGTAGAGGTGAGGTTGGGGCAAAGGAGGGGTAGAGGTGAGGTTGGAGCAGAGGAGGGGTAGAGGTGAGGTTGGAACACAGGAGGGGGTAGAGGTGAGGTTGGAGCAAAGGAGGGGTAGAGGTGAGGTTGGGGCAAAGGGGGGGGGGGGGTAGAGGCAAGGTTGGGGCAAAGGAGGGGTAGAGGTGAGGTTGGAGCAGAGGAAGGGGTAGAGGTGAGGTTGGGGCAAAGGAGGGGTAGAGGTGAGGTTGGAGCAGAGGAGGGGTAGAGGTGAGGTTGGAGCAAGGAGGGGTAGAGGTGAGGTTGGAGCAAGGAGGGGTAGAGGTGAGGTTGGAGCAAGGAGGGGTAGAGGTGAGGTTGGAGCAAGGAGGGGTAGAAGTGAGGTTGGAGCAGAGGAGGGGTAGAGGTGAGGTTGGAGCAGAGGAGGGGGGTACAGGTGAGGTTGGAGCAGAGGAGGGGGTACAGGTGAGGTTGGAGTAGAGGAGGGGGTAGAGGTGTGGGTGGGGGCTCTGGACTCATCAGCTTGTCATCTCGGGAAACATGCATTCCTTTCAGACCAGAACAGGACCAGAACCCTAAAACTAATGCCAGAAGCAGCTGAAAAGAGGTCTGGCCAGATGGGATCGAGAAGAGGCAAAAGCGATATTCATAATGCTTATCGCTCAGCTGGTAGAGCGCCGGAGTCGTAATCTTGGTGATCCTGGAGTTGCGGTTTCGAATCTCGGCCGGGCCCTTTCGGTACAGGGGAGATTTTTACCTCGGAGTTAACACTGGTTCTGAGAGAGAGAGAGAGAGAGAGAGAGAGAGGAGAGAGAGAGAGAGAGAGAGAGAGAGAGAGAGAGAGAGAGAGAGAGAGAGAGAGAGAGAGAGAGAGAGAATGGACAAGTAAATTTTAGCGCAAAGTTACTCCCCACATTCGACCGGGGACATTGTTTTATTCTTCTCCTCGAGGAAACAAAGGAATAAAGAGACAGGTCGGCAAGAGGATGAGAAGAATGAAGAGCGGTGATTTCCATGTTCTCTCACGCTCCTTGCTCGTCCTGAAGGATGAGAGGAATGAAGAGTGGCGATTTCCATGTTCTCTCACGCTCCTTCCTCGTCCTGAAGGATGAGAAGAATGAAGAGTGGCGATTTCCATGTTCTCTCACGCTCCTTGCTCGTCCTGAAGGATGAGAAGAATGAAGAGTGGCGATTTCCATGTTCTGTCACGCTCCTTGCTCGTCCTGAAGGATGAGAGGAATGAAGAGCGGTGATTTCCATGTTCTCTCACGCTCCTTGCTCGTCCTGAAGGATGAGAGGAATGAAGAGTGGCGATTTCCATGTTCTCTCACGCTCCTTGCTCGTCCTGAAGGATGAGAGGAATGAAGAGTGGTGATTTCCATGTTCTCTCACGCTCCTTGCTCGTCCTGAAGGATGAGAGGAATGAAGAGTGGCGATTTCCATGTTCTCTGACGCTCCTTGCTCGTCCTGAAATCGTGTCACGGATGACTCTGCTGGGATTTTGTAATTACTTTTTGACAGTTGGGTTTAGGTCAGATTTCCATCTAGCGAATCACTGATCTGAGTGCTGCCTTCGATAAATAGTTCATGATATCCTGTTGGCTCTTCTGCAGCACACCTTTTAAGAATTCAAAACACGTAATTCTATCAGAGATACTTGTGGAAAGGAGTAGGTTTTCTCGATTCCTGGATTTGAGTTGAAACCCCTCTCCCCCACCTCACTCCTTCTCTTTGGTGTGGAGTCCCTCAAGGGGTTATGGTCGAAGTCATGTTGTTTATTCTTTGCGCTCAGTGCCTTTCATCATCACAGACTCTCACTCAGCCTCACATAATATTGATGCAAAATACTCTCACTCAGCCTCACATAATATTGATGCAAAATACTCTCACTCAGCTCACATAATATTGATGCACAATGTACAATCTGATACATGAAACACGACTGCTTTAGTCATTTCCATATGGTGTTGTGTCCACAATATGAAACAATAGACCGTTGAGAACAAACGACAACCAAACGAGCATAAAGCAGGAACAGTATTAGTGGACCCCTCAACTAATCTTACTATTCTTCTCTCAGTATAGTCACCATAACATGGATATTTTTAACCAAATCGTAATCTTCAAGTCATATTTAACAGATTCTTTTCCGAAAGAATTCTGATAAATCAGTGTTTGTCAGAGTAGCCATCTTTAATCAAGAACTAGTTGGTTGTCAGGTTGCTGGCTTTGACATCTCTGTCCACTATATTCATAATGCTTCAAAATGTAACTTGTAAACAGGATCGTCATGTATTTTGTTTACATTTTGGCATTTAAACTGGTCATGGCTGGTGGTTGAAGACAAAAAAGGAGGTACCAGAATAGTATATAAGATGGAGATTTGGATTAGCACTACATGGTGAACAGGGAAGGGTAGGGCGATATACATTCCATCGTCAACCAGCAGAATCTTAGAGTATAGGGTATAAGAAAAGATGACCAGAGGCTGCCCCTGAACATGACAAAACAATGAATGCAAGCATCCCGAATACTACAAGACACGCCCTGGTTTGAAAAGGAGGATATCCTAACTTCAACACAATGAACAAATACAGACTCCTCTATCTCTCTCTCTCTCTCTCTCTCTCTCTCTCTCTCTCTCTCTCTCTCTGTGTGTTTAGCACACCACACACACACACACACACACACACACACACACACACACACACACACACACACACACACACACACACCACACACACACACAGCGCGCGCGCGCGCGCACGCACGCACGCACGCACGCACACACACACACGCACGCACGCACGCACACACATACGAACACACACATACACAGACAAGACACACAGACACAGACACACAGACACACGACACAGACACAGACACAGACACGCACAGACACACAACACCACAACACACACACACCACACACACACACACACACACACACACACACACACACCACACACACACACCACGCATAAACCGACACAGATGCAGAGGTCATTCGTGTGTGTGTTGTGTGTGTGTGTGTGGTGTGTGTGTGTGTGTGTGTGTGTGTGTGTTGTGTGTGTGTTGTGTGTGTGTGGTGCGTGCGTGCGTGCGTGCGTGCGTGCGTGTGTGTGTGTGTGTGTTGTGTGTGTGTGTGTGTGTGTGTGTGTGTGTGGTGTGGTGTGTGTGTTGTTGTTGGTGCCTGTGCGTGGATTGTTTTCTGTCTTTGTTTGTCGTAAATGTTTGGCTGTTTCGTTGGTGGGTTGACCCTGTGCTGTTATTGTTATTGTAAAATGACCACAGAATGCAAAAATCAATCGACTTAGATCACCCATTTGGTGACGCACACTAACCAGCGCAAGTCGTCGCTCACACACAAGTAAGAGAAATGGGATCATCATTACGTGTCGAGATGGAGGTCACTCATTTGCATACGCGCGCTGTCATTGGTTGAGGGATCCACTCTCCACTTCAGAGAGAGTGAGGACCTTTCAGAAAGGTATTAGGTGACACAGGAATGTGGTTGTTTCCATCAGCCTGCAACATGACAAATCACAATGTGTTCAAACGTCTATCCTGTTCGATATGCTTGCAGTAGAGAAAGAATTTTCTGTCTTCTTCCTCTTCTTCTTCTTCCTAAAATGCTGGTTCACTCAAAAACGAGTAGGTCACCAGCGCGCATGTTAAAAAGTAAAATAAAATACCATAAAATAGTGCGACTCAGTCTGTTGGCCCCTGGAGCAAATTTGGCAACAAGGGGTGGCACTCGATATTCAAGAAGTTAAAAGCAATGGCCAAATTCAGGCCCACGTAACCATAAAATATCTGGGGAAGTTAAAATAGAAAATCGTCAATATGCAGATTATCTCAAAACTGTCGTATCAATTTGCTTTTTAAATGAGACTGCATTTGTGGCAATCTTGATGGCACCCGGCAGTGAGTTCCACAGCCATACAGTACTAGGATAAAATAATGTAAGTGACTGTCAATATTTGATGCAGGTATGGTATAACATTGACCGCCACTCCTGGTGCTACTTTTAGTCAATACTAGTTGTTCCATTGGAATATCAATTAGTTTAGCTCTGCCTTTGAAGATGTTAAGTTTGATAAAAGCTCTTCTCTCTTCTAAGGGTTTCCATTCTGATTTCCTCATGTTCTTCCTAGTATTCCCCTTTTCTTTCAGCTCAATATGCAGAACAGTGAACAGTCAAAACCATACTCTCACAGGTTGTTGTTATTTGTTGCTGGTGTTGTTTTTTGTTGTTGTTTTATAGTAGTCAGTAACTTCAAATCGCAAACAGCTTTTTGATAACTAATGTCTTAATATTAATCACTCCATGTATAACCCTTCCCTGTATTGTCAGGTAAAACGCTGACTGAAGTCTAGTTCATACCTTTTCTTGTGTGTGCACACATTCATTTTCAAAATGGGGTTTGTGTGTGTGTGTGTGTGTGTGTGTGTGTGTGTGTGTGTGTGTGTGGTGAGAGAGAGAGAGAGAGAGAGAGGAGAGAGAGAAGAGA
>CM031620.1:4578587-4593587 GCA_018398815.1 Conus ventricosus | reverse complement strand
CAGTAAAACATGTAGAGGAAACTGTCCACCAACAGTTAACATAGCTAAAACTATGAAAACAGCACTATCCTACATAGTGCAAACACAGGACAGAGACCTACATCCCAGTCCCAGTACTCCGAAACAGAATCTGCGGAGAAGAATCACACACTAATTATCATGAAGCATACGGCATATTGGAAATCTCGCCGTTTGGTGGTTTTTGGAAGGTGTAGTTTTTTTTTATAGGTTTGTGTAAATGACGTTGGTGTTCCTTTTTCGTAATGACTTTGTGAGTTAGCTTCAACGCAGTGACGGCCCTGATATGGCCTTCAGTCGGTTGGCCCATAAGCAACATTACCATTACCACAACATTACCATTACCACAACATTACCATTACCACAACATTACCATTACCACAACATTACCATTACCATCCTCACCGTTAGGCGAGGACACCTGTAGGAAATCACCTAGGATATATTTTGGTTCTGTTGTTGTTTTTTCAATGCTGTCTTTCCCGCTCACCCTCTCTCTCTCTCTCTCTCTCTCTCTCTCTCCTCTCTCTCTCTCCTCTCTCTCTTCTCTCTCTTCTCCTCTCTCTCTCTCTCTCTCTCTCTCTCTCTCAAATATACAGCCATACCCAGAATCGTGCTTTTACCCCTCCAGCATCAGTAATTCATAGGGAGGAGCCGCCCTATGAAAATCTGGCGACCTACATGAGAAAACCTCAGGACGTTGCCAGGTCATTGAGGCGCTGTACAGTGGCGCCTTGTCCCGACCCACGGTATGCAGGACATGATCCACTAAGCTGCTACAAACGACAGCAGTTGGTCAGTCGCCGAGCCACTGTGAGCGAGCGGCCGCCTCCAGAGGGAATCACCGTGTCGACTTACTGAGTTCACGACTCACAGAGTTCAGGAGTCAAGTAGGTTATCACTTAACAACAGTGGTCAACCGGCCTTTATTGCGATTGACTGCTTAAATCGAGAAAATTACACCACGCAGATCTCCTGTATGGGAGATATGTTTCGTCAAGTGATGAAACAGCAAAACCATTGTGACACAGATCGCCGATGTAGACAAAATGGCAAAGGTCAAATCCTAGAAGACTGTACTGAAGGGGAAAATCGCGTTCTACCACCGCCTTTACCTGTCACCATTTCTGACTGCTGGTGGGTCAGTGTTGCCATGCTATGGTAGACATAAGGCTTAGCAATTCATCCGTCAGGTTTGGCATCACAGGTTGAATGCTGTGTGCTCATTTGGGCTTCTGTTTTCAGCTCGTATGAGCCCACGGCAGACAAATCCAGCATCCAGGCATGGGGATGGAGGGTCAGTTGTCATAGACCTGACAGCTAATCTTAGGGTTGTTTCATTTGTCTCACTGTCGATGACTCATGCGTGCCTGTGGAACTGGAGCACTTCTTGTCAAGGAACACGATCTGCGCAAACCGAGGAGATGTCTGCCCACTAAGGACAACCAATGAAACGGGACAGACAGACAAAGGGGGCATACCATCACACCTCTGACGCCATATCTGGAAATGTTTTGTGCGATGAAACAATAACATCATCCGACATGTTAAGAACAATGACATCATCAGACATGTTAAGCACTGTCATGCTCATGTTGAGTTACTTGTGTGTTTCTCTGCCATCACATCGAACATCGCAGGGAATGAACACGTGATCGAAGTTGACATCTTCTGAACTCAACACGAAGAAGGTCAACGTCACAGAAGAAAAAAAACAATCAAAGTTGATATCTTCTAAATTCACCACGAAGAAGTTCAATGTCACAGGAGAAAAAAACACCTAACTAATCAAAGTTGATATCTTCTAAACTCAACACGAAGATGGTCAACGTCACACAACAAATAAAAAAACAAACAATCAAAGCTGATATTTTCTAAACTCAACACGAAGAAGGCCAACGTCACACAAGAGAAAAAACAATCAAAGCTGATATCTTCTGAACTCAACACACACAGATGACCAACGACACAGAACACACACACACACACACACACACACACACACACACACACACACACACACACACACAGATATACAGACACGCGCGCGTATTTATTCTTATTTGAATCTGCAGAAAAAAACCCTACTTATATAGTCCCAGTTTTTCAAATGAAGAACACAAGATCATATATCAGACACACTTCCATGAGAGATGATTTTGATTTGTATCAACAAGGCAAAGAAGACCTCTGTTGTGAAATTCTTGGGCACCTAGCAGTCATGGTCTCTGAGTCGGTTATAAGTAACTATTAGGACCCTTTTTGTATTTTGTAAGCTTAATGAACTGGTCGTGTATGCTATTGTTGTTTATGAGTCAAAATCTGGAAAACAGCTCTTGAATTATCCGTGACCGTTGTCCCGCCAAATACGGATGGTGTCCACCAGTTGTCTGGTCGCAAGGAAATTTGTGTCTTTCCATATTTCCTTGCGCTGTTGTCTTTTATTTCTCAGATCGCCTTATCCAATTCATTAGCACACATTCAGACAAACTGTTTGTAGTAAACCACGTCAACCAAGACCAGGAAATACAGGCCCCTGCAATTGAAGCAACACTTTTTTCATGTTGCATTTTGCTGGACTATTTTGAAGTACATATTCATACAATTGATATGATTTTCCATTTCAGCAAGGTCTGTCAGACAAGATCAACCTGCTGCTGTTCTGGCTGGCAGTGGCTGACCTTGGTAATCTGCTATGTGAAGTGATGTTTTCCCCCGACTGTTACCTTTCAGACAAGCTCACGATCAGCAACTGGAACACAGTGATTAACGTGAAGCTGATCTATGCCAGACTGTTGTTCATCTTTACCTCTGAGGCTATCACTGTGACCATCAGTTTGGATCGATGTCTGTCTGTTGCCATGCCTATCAAGGCGAGGAGTCTAATAACTTACAGGTAGAGTGTTTTATAAAAGAAAAAAAAAGAACGATAAGAGTGAATCGAATGTTAATACAGATAGAGGAACTGACATATTGGTAGCAGAGTCAACGCCCAGCTTGCGCCGAATTGGATGAAGATCAGTGATTGCTCGTTCATTTTTGTCTTCCTAAGTGTTGTTTATCTTGCCTGAAGAAGATCTGAGTGGTCGAAATGGGTCGTGTTTTGTCATGTGATTGATTTGTCTACATTTTTCAGCGGAGCCTTTTCAATAATTGTTCAAATTTGACTTGTTAGTAGTTCTTTCTTTGTTCTTAAACAATATTGGTTTGTATTAATTCTGAAAAAAAGAAAAGGAAGATATCAAATTCTGCATCGATGCTGTTTTTTGAAAATACCGAACGACTTGCCTGCCGAAGAGGTTTCATTATAAGAAATTTATCTCGGAGATGATTCCAATGTCTAAAATTAAATGTGAGGCCATTATAGAATAACAAAAAATAAAGAAAGAAACAAGAGTGTTTTGTATTTCTTTAATAGTTAGGTCAGTTCACATATGAATCTGAAACTTGTTATTGAGTGAAATATTGAGAACCTGCATTATGTTGTCCATCATAAGTCTGAAGTCTGACTTGCAGAATAGTACTTTAGGTCATTATTCAGATCCGTAAATGGGTATTGGTCATGGTTTTGAATAATGCATGTGCTGGATGTGCTTGCCAATTACTTTAGGCATCGGTTTTGCAGTTAAGCAGATTGTCATTATGTTGATCCTATAGCATAGTTTTTAATATACGTAAGTTACTTATCAAATGTCTTAAAAAAAGAAAACAATGGTGTCTTTTTATGCCTTTTTAGGCCAGTGGTGGTATCCATACTCCTGTCTTATCTGATTCCCTTTATATTGTATTTTACTGGTTTTCTTGCCTACGACGTGGGGTGGAGAGTGGATCGTTCAACCAATAGATCCGTGGCTTATATGACCAAAGCCTCCTGGTTTCCCATGGACAGTACGCTCATCTACCTGTTCCTCTTCAATTTCTCTCTCGTCATCCACCCCATGTTTCTCATCGTTGTCACCATTTGTTGCATCATCACCATCAATCATCTGCGTCTGGCTTCTCAAAAAAGGTCACAGATGACGCAGAACGTAACAGAGACTAGTGACTCCGAAAGCAAAATCAACAAAATGCTGCTTTTCCTCTGTGTCGTCTACGCTGCACTTATGCTGCCACAAATTGCTTCATCTATGGCGTACACGATCACGCCTGAATATTATGTATACAGAAAGTACCACAACACTTTCGTTATAGTACAGCAGATGTTTGCCGCACCCGCAGTTTGTATGAATTCAACCGTTAACTTTTTTGCTTACGTCGTGCTCAGCTCCACATTTCGAAGAGCGCTGAAAGGGATGATGCAGGTTTGTTTGCCAACTACAACGCCACCACCACCCCACCGGCCAAACAACAAGCGGGCGCTTGAATCGTCAGATCACAATCTACCTTACCAAGCAGAAACGTGGCATGCATTGTTCAGTGAGAACCAGAACTGTTTTCAAGTGAATGCGTATAGTTTTGTTGTTGTCAGTTGTTATAAGCGTGTGCCTTGTTTTCGTCTTTACGTCTTTGGATTAAGGTATTGTTGATCTATACCAATGACCCACTGAGAACAGGGAATGCACTGATCTAGAGACGCATACTTTGTCCTGTCTGTTTGTCAGTCTGTTATCATCAAGCTAATTTGATACTTTGAGGGAATCTTCACGTTTGGGTCGTACTCCGGACCTGCTTCCATGTTGAGGACTCTTGGTGCAGGCCCCACCATTTCTCCATGGAAGAACAATTCAACATACTAACAAAAAACGTTAAGTCAGAACGGACACTTTCAAATGCACAAGGAATGGCATCAGCTCCCTCATGGTTTTGGTATCCTTGTAATACACTGTTTCTACGGCTTTTGTTTAAAAGGAGTGTCACAAAGGCTTCCTCCTTGTAATACACTGTTTCTACGGCTTCTGTTTAAAAGGAGTGTCACAAGGGCTTCCTCCTTGTCCCACTGCATTCAGTCCTGCAAAAAGAAAGCCCAGGTCATCTGTGCTCATGTGCTACAACTCTGCCTGATACACAGGTGGACTGCTGGAATCCAAGGTAAAGACAGTTGTCTTCCTCGCAGAATCATTTCATTTGTTCGACAAAAATACGTTTCTGCCCCTAACATCCCAAAAAAGACAACAACAAAAAAGAAAAAAAGAATGAGCACCCGTACATTCATGGTCATATATTTTGCTGATAAATGTTAAGGTGTTTCCTGAATAATGTTTTCAGCTATGTAAACAGGTGTTGTAATATTTAAATTCCGGCCGTGTGAATGATTGTGTAAATTTAGGAGAGAGAGAGAGAGAGAGAGAGAGAGAGAGAGAGAGAGAGAGAGAGAGAGAGAATGCGAATGTGAATGTTTTATTCAGTTTAAGGCCACAGCCCCATACTGAAGGGGTATTCATATATGCATCATGCAACATTCCTTTTTTTTTGTCCAACGACAGCCCCCATGGACTCGCCCAAACCGGTGACCCGACAGAACCAAACCAAGGCCACAGACGCGGAGAGGACATCGAAATTGAGGTCACCATGAGAGCAGGGCATGAAGGGCCACAGAATTTGAGACTTTTTTTATGCTGATCGATGAGAATGAGGATGATTAAGATGATGCTACGGATTTCCATTTCGGTCTGAGACTACATGACAGGGCTGTACTCTACGCTTCCTTTCATAATATATCCCGGCGTCAACCAGGCCCGAGAGATACAGACACCTGCAGTGTTGGTCAGGAAATTTGAGCAACACTCTCAGAAACGCATCCATTAAGTTGATGAAACTCGACTGTGTGTTCCCAGTCTTCCCAACTGAGTCCGCAGCAAACTCAGCTCTGGGTAGGAGCCGGTCGGGGCAGAAAAACCCACATGACTCTGATGGGATTCGAACCCACGACCTCCCAGCCGGGAGTCCGCGGCGCTAACCACTTCGCCACGGCGGCTGGTCATCATGCAACATTCCTAATACATAACACAATGAAATCATGAAAATATGTAGATATGTTACAAAACGCAGAGTACATTAAGCCATTACTGTCCGAATTCTCTTATTTGCTTCGTAAATATACATGGCTAAATTCCAAAGTGTATTCTCATTCCTTGTTGACAGCAAGAGAATTAGCCTGAAATTACATGGTTCGTGTAGTATTTGGGTTGAATAAATTTTATTCTAAGATCACTCAGAGCAGGACAGTAAAACAAGAAATGTATTTCGTCTTCTCTTGCTCTGTTACAAAGTCGACACATCAGTTCATTTTCAACAACATTACTATACCTGAGGCGATGGCATGCGATATCAGACAAGCCAAATCTAAATTTTGTCAGTGCACATTTGATAAATCTATTCATTTTTTATCCCAATGTAAGGTTCTAAGCTATATGACGATTTACAGAGTTTATACTGAGCAAATCTATCACTATTATACATATGGTCCTGCCAGTCCTGCCACATGCAATCTATAATCTCTGTTTAAAACAATTCAGAAATTCTGATATATTTTCTACACCTTGGTTATCCCAAACAAAACCATATCCATATGAATTCAAATACTGTCGAACATGGGAAGCCCATGTTCTTTTACCATTATCATCTAAACCCAACAGCACCCTGTAACCTTTAAAGGGTATCCTATCGTCATTCATTTCTTGTTACCTTGAGCCAATATTTTATACATTTCAAATAAGAATTTAAATAAATTGGATATCGTCCAAGTTCACCATAAACCAGATCATTGGGCGTTCTACTGTCTACATTCAAAAAGTGCTCCAGCGCATACATGTGAACTTTTTCAGTTAAGGCACCTTTGTCAAAAGCCCATACTTCTGCACCATATTGTAAAATTGGCTGTACCTGTGAATCAAACAATTTTTGTAAAAAACACTGAACGAGTTACACTCTAACTAGTACGAAATATGAAGAATACTGTTGACCGCCTTTTTTGGCTCTATTGACTATATCTTGACAAGCAAAACCAAAACTAAGTTTCGTTGTAAAATAAATACAAGGTATTTGTAAGCATTGACCACATGCATTCTCTCACCTCCATAGGTCCATTTTTCAGTGCGGGCTAAATATCCTCCTTTACGAAATACAACAATATTGGTCTTATTCGTGTTAAACATTTAGTTCTAGTCTACCTGCTGCAAAATACAAATTATTTAGTTGTCTCTGGAGACCAACCGCTGATACCGAAATTAAAATAATATCATCGGCATAAAGCAGCATGAACAATTCTAAAAGATCAAAAGTTACTCCATGACGGCCATTTTCAATTATTTCTAGGCTAACTCATTAGTAAATAAGGAATTAAAATACGGACTACAGACATCTCCTTGTTTAACCCCACTTGTACACTTGATGAATTCCGATAATTTTGCCGCCTGATCGTATTTTTGCCTTTACCTCACAATACATACTCTTTATTGTACTGTTCAACTTACCCTAATTCCAGTTTTTAACAAAACAGGCCATAACAATTTTCGAGAAATGGATCAAAAGCCTTTTAAAAATCCACAAAGGCAACATATGACTTCTGATTCTTTACGAGTTGTTTTGAACAGCAGCAAGCAGGGTGAATATAGGATAAATTGTAGAATAACCTCTTTTAAACCGCGCCTGATGCTCTCCAGTTATGTTGTTCTGAATTACCTATCATGCAATCTACTATTAATAACCGAGCAGTGAAGTTTGCTACAAATATTGCATAATGAAACACCTCTATAATTATTTACATTGTTAACATCACCCTTCTTGAACAAGGGTAAAATCATAGATTCTTTCCAGCTGTCATGGTAAGCGCCACTATCGAAGAGGAAGTTAAACAACTTCACTAAGAAAATTCAAGACAGACTCGCCAGAATATTTTTAAAATTCACCAATTAAACCACCAGGGCCAGCAGATTTTCCATTTTTCAATTTTCTGATTGCGAGCAACACTTCTTCTCGAGATATTGCTCTTTCGTACGGAAATTCCTCCTCCTCATTTTCGTGAACTATGTTCTCTGTAATATTATTTTCTTCATTTTTCTCCAACAAGCTTCTAAAATGTTCGAACCATTCAGTTACAGAAATATTGTTTGACGATTGAAATCTTTCCTTGCAATCTTGTGTACAGTGTCCCAAATTCTTGTGGACTCGTCACAGAATTGATCAATACATTTAGCTATGAATCATTGTGTTCTTTCTTTTTCCTTTTATTAAGATTTTATATTCACGTCTTGCAACAAAGAATGCGACTCGATCATCTTTATCCAAAGTTTTACAAACATTTCTCCACAGACTAAGCATTTTATGTTTTGATGTTTTACAGTCCTTATCATACCAACTATCATCACTAGGAATACTTTTACTTAAACCTGTCTTTTCCTTCATAATTTTCAGCTTGATCTTTCATGATCACCTCAAATCTGCGTAGTGCTTCATTTACAGCACTATGTATAAGACTTTCTGCTGTTGCCATCTTCTCTTTAACATCTTGAGAGCACATGGAATGATTGAATACCTGGGCATTATCCTTGTTCCAGAAATATTTAACAATAAACTGATTATTTTGATCATTCGAGTCATTTATTTGTGCATTTCTCTTCCTTTTGTTTAGCAATACGTAATACAAGGGGCATGTGATCGGATTCAAATCTTTCCACAACAGTAAGGGTTAACTGTTCACAAAGAAGCTCAAAACCGTTTCCTGACAACAAACAATAGTCATTTACACTGCATCCTGCATCAGAAATTTAAGTAAAACTACCTTCAAGGTCGCCATTGCACATTCCATTTAAAATGTACAGTCCCAAAACAGTGCACATATCAAAAACGTTCTTTCCATATGCATTTAAGATTTCATCTTGAGAAGTTCGTTTTATACAATTATCATTCTTATTACGAACAACATGTAATTCAAGCTCATCTAAAAGTATTGCATACAAGTAAAACATTTTTATGTAGACCAGAAAATCCTTTATCAAGTATAAATGTCATGGAATAAGGACTCTCACAATCAACCTCGTGCACATATGGAAGAAGATATTTCCGTTATCAAACAAATTATTCCTCCTGAACTCCTCCCTTGCCTTGTAAAGTTTGACAGCTGGTTTAACGAATATTTTATAATTTTAAATAAACTTGATTCAAATTTTCAACACATGTTTCGACCAAACAAGCAAAATCAAAAGAAGAAATAAATTGAATGAAATGTGAATTGTCTAATTTATTAAACAACCACATACATTCCAATGGAGGAAGGAAAAACTATTTACAAATTTATTCGTAGTGCCAAAATCACGGCAATACGAGCTGTCACTGTTGACACTTCCGTCACGATCATTCGCCCTTCCGTATCTTTTTTCAGTGTCTGTACCACTCGCCGACATTCTATCACCGTCCCTAACTGATTGATACGTCGTCACACTGTCACTATCACTGACGGGTTCATTCACTGTCACACTGTCAACACATCTGTCTGCTTCATACATCGTTGCACTGTCACCACAACTGTTTATTTCACTGTCCACGCCACGGACAGCTTCATTATTTGGCCACTGTTATCACCACAGACTGTTTTAGTTGTATGCACACTGGCCACTTTTATCCCAGTCTTAAAATCACCACAGCTACTTGTTATGACCCCATACATACAACCATCGTCCCTCTGCCTTCCTGATTCTGTTGGACAGCAATGACCACAATCTTTTTTATGTAAATCCAGACACACATCATCAGTATCTTTTCCATTTGAATTCAGATATCTGTCACTATGATTACATGTATGTATGTCGTCATCAACGCAATGTTTACCTTTCGAAAAAGAAAATTGTGTTCTATTAACATCACTGTCAAGTGAATTTAAATCATTATTCGGCACGGACAACAAATAATCATCCTTTGCAGTTTCTGTCATAGGACAATCAACATGGCAATTCACAACATCAACAGTTTTATTCTTGGCATTAGTTTCATGCAACACATCAACAATTTTCAACATTATCCACGTGATCCGACACTGCCGTGTACACACATCCAACACAGATATCGTCCCTGCACGCTTGTCTTATGTCAACAGAGTTCACGCTGTCCCCAATGCTCCGTCCTCACGACCAGAAACATGCACACTACACGGTGACAACGTATTTTTCACTACCTCCTGAACTTGGCTGTAGCAAAATGTCCAGTCACGGGGCGGCCTAACCGCTATCCATATTCAATAATGTTACCACCGTCGTCTAAACCAAATTTTCTACCATCAATTACCAGATGGTCATAAATCATTGACACTTTCTTATTTTGTGATCTGGCAGACTTCAAATGGGGCATAAGCTTTTTTTCTAATGTCTCTTACCCGCACAGAAGAATCCTCACTGATGAAGACGTCACTTCCTTTCAACCTCTTTTTGGCCTGCAAAATCTTATCTTTATCCTTAAAGAAAGTGCATCGCGCAACAATCGGCGAATCCTGCTTAGTGTTGAGACGATGGACTCGATCAAACTGAATGTCACCTGAAAGTTCTAATTTGTCAGTGATCATTTCGCATATGGAGTCTTCACAAATCTTGCCCGTTTCACTCTGTCTGCGAGGAATACCATGAACAATTCTATTATTCCTCTTTGACCTGCCTCTAGCTCGTTCACTTTTCTATCTAGAAATTTCATCCTCTCATTCAGACTGTCATTCTCATTTTTCAGTTTATTGTTTTCTTTCTTGAGGTCTGACACTTCCTGTCTCAAACTGGAAACCTCTCCCTGTAGAGCAGAACACATGTCTTTTAGATCTTTCATGTCATCACTCATGCTATCAAACTTACGGTTCAGACTGTTCATACTTGTCAACATGTCTTTCAAGGAAGACATCACATCCTTCAGGGAGGGATCCGGCGGAAGTGCTGACGACCCAGATGCAGATTCCTGTCCACTGGTACTGTCTCTGCGGTTGGCTCCACCACTGCCAACTCCTGCCTGCCTCAAACTGTCCTTTGGGTCGGGGTTTAACTCCATATCGCCACACCGCAGAATTAACTGTCGTGAAAATAAATAAAAAAAGAAACAAACAAACAAACAAAAAAAAAACAGAGAGAACAAAAATCCCAGGGTGACACCGTCACTGCGTGCTCTCAACCTCAACACGGACACTCGCATGGTGGCCTTAAATTTTGTCCGTTTCAACATAAATGAAGCATATACTGCTGCAAATGTTCCACAAACTGGGCGGAATCGTAGTGCATCGGAGGGCATGGTACTTGACCGTGATGCTGACCAACGTTGATGACACAGCACCACCTAGAACTGGTCACAAACAACCAAGGAATACAGAGCACATCAAGCATGTCTTCATCTCTTCGTGTAATCCAGTGAACTTCCGAGAGAGAGAGAGAGAGAGGAGAGAGAGAGAGAGAGAGGGGAGAGAGAGAGGAGAGGAGAGAGAGAGGAAAAGAGAGAGAGAGAGGAGAGAGAGAGAGAGCTCATCTTCCTAAAAAACATTTTCCAATGGGTCTTGAAAGCTGGTAACAGCAGGATAAGAACTAGCTGCTGAAAGACAATACTAGCATGCACATGACAATCCAAGCGGTGACATGGCAGCTGCAAGACAAAGTCTGATGCATGAAATGATGAGCTGGACCTGTCGTCATGGTCAGGGAGTTAGCGTCAAAGCTTTGCAGGTGTGGAGACGGTGGGTTTGACACTCATCAGAGGCATTCATGTGTGGAATGTTTGACTCTGGCCAGCCTCTACCCAGAGTTGAGTGCGTTACGTGCTCACATGGGAAGATTGGAACCCGTGTCAAGTTTCATTCATTCATAAATGTGTCTCTGGCTGCGTTGTTCTCATTTCATGACCAACAACGCAGGTGCCTGTATCTCTCGGGGCTGGTTGGGTCTAGTATGAAAGGTGGGGTGGGGTGCAATCCGTGGCCTAGAGTCTGACAAGAATGGTATCCCATGCGATGTGAAATAGACTGGTTCCATTGAAATGGGTGGCTGGGACTGAATGAATCTGATCAGAAAAGATAGACTGGGTGGTTCGGAAATAACGTCTTGGATGAAGGAAAAATGATAAGTTAAGAAATGTGTGTGTGTGTGTGTGTGTGTGTGTGTGTGTGTGTGTGTGTGTGTGTGTGTGTGTGTGTGTGTGTGTGTGTGTGTGTGTGTGTGTGTGTGTGTGTGTGTGTGTGTGTGTGCGTGCGTGTGTGTGTGTGTCTGATTGTGTGTGTGTGTGTGTGTGTGTGTGTGTGTGTGTGTGTGTGTGTGTGTGTGTGTGTGTGTGTGTGTGTGTGTGTGTGTGTGTGTGTGTGTGTGTGCGCGTGCATACAAGCACGGTTTGGTGTGGATATTGACACCCAAGAATGCATGTGTGTGTGTGTGTGTGTGTGTGTGTGTGTGTGTGTGTGTGTGTGTGTGTGTGTGTGTGTGTGGTGTGTGTCTGCGTGTGCGTGTGCGTGTGTGTGTGTGTGTGTGTTTTGTGTGTGTGTGTGTGTGTGTGTGTGTGTGTGTGTGTGTGTGTAATGTAATGTAATGTAATGTAAAAGGATATTTATAGAGCGCTTTACCTCGCAAGAGCCCAAAGCGCATATTACAGAAAAACGTGATAAAATACTGATCATAATTAAAAGCACTCGCGCGCGCACGCACACGCGCCGCACACACACACACACACACACACACACACACACACACACACACACACACACACACACACACACACACACACACACACACCACACACACACACGAACGCACGCACACACACACACACACACACACACACACACACACACACACACGCACGCACGCACGCACGCACGCACGCACGCACGCACGCACGTACCCTCACCTGTTTCCTTCTATGGAATACCAGTTGAATCAACTAACAACCTACGCTGTTTGGGTGTCGGCTTTAACAGAATGCTAACCTTCAGAAAGCATGTTGAGAATATTGTTCTTAAATGCAAAAAAGGCTTATCTGCCATGAACGCAATGGCAGCTAAAGGCATTGAACAGCGCCAGCTCTACCGACTGTATCACGCACTTGTACTCAGTGTGATAGATTATGAATTAGGGCTTACAGCACTGTCCAATAGCAAACTTCTCAAAATAGAAAGAATTCAAAATGAAGCAATGAGATTGATCCTGGGAACCACAAAGGACACACCAGTTCAAACAGTGCGATACCTGCTCGACCTTCCTTCAATGCAGACAGGACACAAGCTGGAACAGCTGAAGGCATATTTCAGAGCCCTTGAAAATCCCCAAAAAACCCACTTCATGCGGCGGTCAAGGAAACAAAAGGCACTCGGCTAGGACGTGGAAAATCATGGATGGGACAGGCAGAAGACAGTATGCAGCTTGTGTGCCAGTTAGCAGAAGTCAAAGAAACCAAGGAATGGGAGAAATATCCAGACCACTTGAAGCACCTCTACCAAACTGCCATCGCTCCAGAACTTGGAAGACATTGTCGAGAATGGCCAGAAGGCAAAACCAACGCAGAAGTTCAGATGCTGGTAGAAGACCTTTGCACAAAAGATAACATTCTAATATACACTGACGGTTCTGTCAAAGGTAAGTCAGGCTGGGGATAGACAGTGAAGCAAAACGGCCGAACTATCCAGGAAGACAATGGTGCGCACAGTTTAACAACTTCAAGTCTAACAATGGAGGTAGAAGCAGTGACACAAGCACTCCACTGGCTTACATCCATAAGCCAGTTTCAAACTCAACAAGCCATGATACTTACTGACTCCATGAACCTACTTCATCTCAGCTCTCTGGAGTATTTCTAAGTTCGGGGCTTTGTCCTGCCATTTGATAGGCGGTCGTTTTCCAGCGATTTTTTCATGGACTGACTTCAGCTGTATTGCATGTCGACAGGTGATTTATGCATAAATTTACGAAGCAGCTTGATACACGTCTTGCTGGGAGCCAGACAAAGAAAGCCACACCAAGCCCGAGAGAGAGAGAGAGAGAGAGAGAGAGAGAGAGAGAGAGAGAGGAGAGAGGAGGAGAGAGAGAGAGAGAGAGGGGAGAGAGAGGGGAGAGAGAGAGAGCGAGAGCGAGAGCGAGAGAGAGAGAGACTCAAGACTCAAGATATTTTATTCATATTAGGCCTCAGCCCATCATGAAGGGGAATGTGAACATGAAACTGAGTAAAGATATACAACAGATTCAAAATACAAGTTAACGATGATATAAATGTATTCATGTACCTTTCAAGAAGTCATAACATCTCTCATTTTAAATCCTTTATACAAAAACAAAGAAAGATTACGCACATCTTCAGGTTTGGTCGATGACATTAGCAAAATCAGTTTAAACGGTGACGGATGTCTATAGTATTTAGGCTTAATTAAAGTTTCTCGTATATGTTTAAGAGCTGGGCAACAGAGAACAAAATGAAACTTACTTTCTTCGCCTTCAGTACATAAGGGGCAAATTGAATCGTTGAACATAGACGTTTTGTATCGGTAGCGATGTAAAGCCAGCTCAGAAATCCCGAGCCTAAATCTAGTCGTAATATATTTTAAGTGCCTATCAATATCTAAATGTAAGTTAAGGTTTTAAACTGTGGTCACTGCAAAAAGCTCTATACAAGCTGAATCTATCACTAGTTTGAATATGATCGGACCAAGTTTGCCACCTACAGTCAATCATCCTTTGCCTGAAACAACATATAAAATCATGAACATTTCCAACGCCTTGACTTGCCCAAACAAATCCAAATCCATATTAAACAAACATAAGCGCACATTTGTTACCCAATTTTTCTTACCTTTTATATCAAGGTCAAATAACATATCATAAGCTTTGCGTGGAATCCTGTGATTCTCCATATGTATCAGCTTAAGCCAGTAGCGAATACACTTAACAGCAGAATTTATATATATTGGATAGCGATTGGTTTCACATAAACAAGGTCATTGGGTGTTCGCCTGTCTACTCCTAGAAATTTCTTCAACGCAAATAAATGGACTGATTCACAATGGACAACAGCATTGTCTAGGCCCCATAATTCAGAGCCATACTGCAC
>CM031620.1:4571087-4576087 GCA_018398815.1 Conus ventricosus | reverse complement strand
TATGGGGGGTTATGCCATATGATTTTTCTTTTCCTATTTTTCTTGCTTTTATTTGTGTTGTTGTCCGGGTTGTATTGTAGTTTGTAAAACAAGTCGGACTGTACAGGATCCGGAAAACAAGTCGGACTGTACAGAGACGATGGCCTTGCTGCACTAACAAACAACCCAAGAACCATCGAAAACAAGAAGAAAGAACTATGCAAAATGTTCCAAAACCACAACTTAAAGATCACCATTGAAGCAAACAAAAAGGTAGTGAACTACTTAGACATAACACTGGATCTCAACAACCATATATATAAACCATACAAGAAACCCAACGATACACCTCTTTATGTACACACCAAAAGTAACCATCCACCATCTGTATTAAAGACCATACCCATGGCATAAACAAGAGACTATCAAACCTGTCATGCAATGAGAGAGTGTTCAACAATGCAGCAGTGGAATACCAGGAGGCACTACAAACAAGTGGATACAATTACAAACTACAATACAACCCGGACAACAACACAAATAAAAAACAAGAAAAATAGGAAAAGAAAAATCATATGGTATAACCCCCCATACGACGGGAAACTCAAAACAAACATAGGGAAAGAATTCTTCAAAATCCTAGCAACTTCATTTCCAAAAGAGCACAAACTGTCCAAAATATTTAACAAAAACACTGTCGAACTATCGTACTCATGTATGCCCAACCTCAAAAACCTGATTGACGCATCCAACAAAATGAAAATCAACACAGCAAAGAAGGGTGAAGAAAGGAAATCTTGCAATTGCACGAGAAAGGAGCAGTGCCCACTAAACAATAAATGTCTCCACAACAACATTGTATACCAGGCTACTGTAACATCAGAAAATGAAAAGAAACATACAATAGGGATCACTGAAAACCACTTCAAAACCAGATATGCAAACCACAAACAGTCATTCAATAAAGAAAAATATAAAAACCAAACAGAACTGAGCAAATATATCTGGAAACTTAAAGACGCAAAAACAAGCTACAATATATCCTGGAAAATCATAAAAAGAGCATCACCATACAGCAATGTTTCAAAAAGGTGCAACCTATGTTTAACTGAAAAATGGTTAATACTATGCAAACCACACTTAGCAACTTTAAACACCAAAACAGAAATAGTAAACAACTGCAGGCATAAATGGAAATCGTTGTTAGTGAACACATCCAAAACAAAAACCTGAAAGCCCCAAAAAACACGTGCAGCCAACCCGCACGTGCAAACAACCGCAAACGTGAGCCCACACGCTATATAACATCGGCGGTGGGCAAACAAAAACCATCCTGATGACAGCGCAACGCCGCTAGAAACAAATTTGTCGAGTTTTAACCTTGAGTTTTAACCTTCCTTTTAACATCATTGATATATATATATATATATATATATATATATATATATATATATATATATATATATATATATATATATATATATATATATATTATATATATATATATATACATGTATATATATATATATATAGTCTCTGAGTATATGTTTTTCCAAATCATTTGATTCTGCAAATAGAAACATGCTATGACCGTTCTCATTTTCAAATACTTTTACAGAGAATACACGAATTGTACAAGTGCGCTGGAAGTGTGCAAGACAATCTAAAAGTATAATTCAAGGTGTTGTGCTAAAGGGAGACCATCCCATAGTCTGTGAGACACACGGCATTTGCTGCAAAGACAAGCAACACGTCATAGACCAGAAACACGTATCTCTGCATTTGAATATGAAATACGACGTGTCCATCACAGTTTTAGGAGTACTAATAAACATTGTAGTATACTAAGGTGATTATATTTTGTCTGGTTCTTTAACTTGCCTCTAAGCTTTAAAAGACAGATTGTCATTCATGAAAGAAAATAGGCGTGTATAAGCTCTTGAATGTGCAGAATGTTTGTATAGTTGATTGTTTGGGTTTGATTCGTTTTGTTTAACTTTTCTTATTTTCCAAGCTAATTCTGAGCATCATAATTCTGTTTCTGCGCAGTGAATATACGTTTATTGACATAAGGTTTCGTTGCTTGAAGATGAGAAATAACGTTTACCTCAGACCTCAACAAGTGTCAGCATTCCCTTCGGTAGATCCAGGAACCAACAGACGAGCATCAAACAATAGTAATGAGAAGTAACTCTTGCTTGTAAGGAATTGGTGAATGCTGGAGAGAAGCGCGTGATGCACGTGAATGTCTTGAAAGGCACTGCATATGGTCGTCAATGAGACTCTTGAACAGATCGATCAGGAACAGCATCCAGAATGCTGGAAGCTCAGAGAAATGAAAAGGTAGCAAAATACAGTCCACATCACTGCAGAGACCCATGAGGTAGGAACCGCAATAATGAACCGCCATAGTGAAATGTACAGAGACCCGTTTACATCACTCATGAACAAACTGACCAAACGGCTGTGGATCTCAACTGGCTAGGCAGGTAAACAGCTTTCAACAGGGCAGGATGTGGGTAGAAAAGTTGTCATCGACTGCAATGGGAGAAAGACGCATTTTATTCCCGGACACGTCAGACAGGCTAGAAGATACGTATGTTGAATACCACAGCTTGCCTTTTATCTGGTCGAGTTGACGTCTTTTCTCTGTGAGCATTGAAACAATTCTATGAACTTTCTCTGAAATCTAGAGCTAAGGGCCATGTAAGCAAAGAAGTTGACCGCTGAATTGACACACAAAGCTGGGAAGACCAGAACCTGATACACCACGATGACACTGTTGTGGTATTTTCTGTACAGGTCGAACTCGGGAAAAGCACGTGCGATGCGGAGCAGATCATTCATAATGCAAGAATCGTGGCGTACAGAACACAAAGAAAGAGCAAATTTTAGTCGTTTAGAGAATGTAAATATGCGGGTTCAAGACCACCCATGTGATTCTGCCCGAAAACCCCCTTTTTCACATGCAAATCACGTCCATCACATATCAGTTTTTGGCCAAATTTAACACCTGTTTTACAAAAAAATTAACCCCCCAAACCTCTAAATATTGACACAATCAGCACATTAAAACGGGGGGCTTACGTGCTAGATAAGATATGGTGATCATGAACAAACATATTTACATTCTCTAAAGAGACATAAAATTAAGGTTTATATGGTTTGACCGTCTCCAATCCACAGACCGGTTCTAAATCAATTATAGCTGCCACGGCTTTTGCTGCAGCCTTGTGCAACGGACCGTGCAAATCACGTGACAGCTCGCACCTCACGTGTGCGCGTTCAACCAATCGACAGGAGGTATGACGTCATTCCTGGACGGGACTGGCGAGGTGCGATCTTTCCCGACCAGGACTCTAAGGAGTGAGGACATGTTTTTTAGCTCGCCCATTGTTCGAAACCGGTCTGGTCAAAAGAGAGCTTAAATCTTTTGGAGCCCAATCAGGTGAAACGTGAAATGACAGTAAGTGACTGGATGATTTTTTACGTAATTGTTTTGTAGATAAACTTGATTATGAGCTGATTGACGAAGGTTCTTTTATGAAGTTGAAAAACATGGCTGAAATTACGCCTGTTTTACTGAAGGCTGGTCATGAGATTAAAGATGGAAATCGTAAAACTCTTCAACAATCTTTGCTTTTAGGCCACTGGCTTGAAAGAACAAAAGCCGTTTTAAAAAATCTAACCAAAAACGTCCTGGGAGAATTATTTGAAAAACGAAGTTTTGATGGAGCCCGGGCTGTGTAGAAAACTGATGGAATTATCATTTTGTTTTTACCACTATCCAAAGTTCCACAAGTTCGGAATTTCTATCCACAGCTTGTATGAGAAAAGAAAGCTCATTTTAAAATATATGCAAAGCGACGTTGGCTTTCGCAAGTACTGGCAGGCCGGGTAGCTGCTGCGAAAAATCAATACTGGCCAAGGAACAGCCTAAAGACTAAAAATACTCCAGAAAATGTGTCATCGCCCAGCGACCGCCGCATCCTAGAAAGGCTCCCTACAGGACTAAAAATACTCCAGAACTGTGTCACTCGCCCAGCGACCGCCACGTCCTAGAAAGGCTCCCTACAGGACTAAAAATACTCCAGAACTGTGTCTACTCGCCCAGCGACTGCCGCGTCCTAGAAAGGCTCCCTACAGGACTAAAAATAATACTAAGGGAGGTAACTCCTGCACACACACCCCATCCCCCACTCTACACCCAACCCCACCCGCCTCACCCACACACACGCCCACCCCCCCCCACACACACGCCCACCCCCACCCCTGACCACTCACGCACACACACATATAACTTTTTCAGATTTTTGCACAAAAACAAGAGAAACTGATTAATTAATTTTTTTAATTTATGATTTTAATTGGTTTAAAAAATGAAGGCCGAATTAGCTACAGAGCTTATTAATTTACTTTACGAGTTGGATTGGGAGAGAGAATCCGATAAAGATCACTTAAAGAACAGGTTTGAAGAATTAATTACTGATCTCTTTAATCGTATAGACATGCGAGAAGATGTATTGGAAGCTATCAGCAAAATACCAGATAATTGGCCCAAACCAGTTGTAAAGTTGTTTGCGATTTTAGTTGACTATATGGCTCCTGAAGATGTTAATTTGGCTGTTTCTACTACCCCTGAAGGAGTAGCTATTCGCTTTAATGAAGATCGGGTTTTACGATTAGAAAAGACTATGAATAACAGCTGAATTTACAATTAATTTTTTATTTATTTTATATTAAACAAAATGGCCACTGAACTCAGTAAATTTGATTTAAAGAATTGTAATGAACTATTTGATGAAACAATGAAATTATTAAACATTGATTTTAGCGAATTTGGGTTGGAGAATGATATAGACAATATAATAAAAGATAATAGTGAACTATTTAACGAAGCAATCAAAGTGATAAACATTGACTGTAGTGATTCAGAAAAAGCTAAAATATTAGCAGGCGTTATTGTGAGGTTAATGTGTCTGAAGTGTGGACACTTGGGTGAAGAGTAAAAGCCCGGTTTA
>CM031620.1:4562846-4570987 GCA_018398815.1 Conus ventricosus | reverse complement strand
TCGTCAATCTGCAGACGTAACAGAGACTGACTCCGAAAGCAAAATCAACAAAATGCTGCTTTTCCTCTGGTCGTCTACCTGCACTTATCCTGCCGCAAATTGCTTCATCTATGCGTACACGATCACGCCTGAATATTATGTATACAGAAAGTACCACAACACTTTCGTTATAGTACAGCAGATGTTTGCCGCACCCGCAGGTTTGTATGAATTCAACCGTCAACTTTTTGCTTACGTCGTGCTCAGCTCCACATTCGAAGAGCGCTGAAAGGGATGATGCAGGTTTGTTTGCCAACTACAACGCCACCACCACCACCACCGGCCAAACAACAAGCGGGCGCTTGAATCGTCAGATCACAATCTACCTTACCAAGCAGAAACGTGGCATGCATTGTTCAGTGAGAACCAGAACTGTGTTTCAAGTGAATGCGTATAGTTTTGTAGTTGTCAGTTGTTATAAGCGTGTGCCTTGTTTTCGTCTTTACGTCTTTGGATTAAGGTATTGTTGATCTATACCAATGACCCACTGAGAACAGGGAATGCACTGATCTAGAGACGCATACGTTGTCCTGTCTGTTTGTCAGTCTGTTATCATCAAGCTAATTTGATACTTTGAGGGAATCTTCACGTTTGGGTCGTACTCCGGACCTGCTTCCATGTTGAGGACTCTTGGTGCAGGCCCCACCATTTCTCCATGGAAGAACAATTCAACATACTACAAAAAACGTTAAGTCAGAACGGACACTTCAAATGCACAAGGAATGGCATCAGCTCCCTCAGGTTTTGGTATCTTGAATCACTGTTTCTCGGTTTTTTAAAAGGAGTGTCACAAAGCTTCTCCTTGTAATACACTGTTTCTACGGCTTTTGTTTAAAAGGAGTGTCACAAAGGCTTCCTCCTTGTAATACACTGTTTCTACGGCTTTTGTTTAAAAGGAGTGTCACAAGGGCTTCCTCCTTGTCCCACTGCATTCAGTCCTGCAAAAAGAAAGCCCAGGTCATCTGTGCTCATGTGCTACAACTCTGCCTGATACACAGGTGGACTGCTGGAATCCAAGGTAAAGACAGTTGTCTTCCTTGCAGAATCATTTCATTTGTTCGATTAAAATACGTTTCTTGCCCCTAACATCCCAAAAAAGACAACAACAAAAAGAAAAAAAAGAATGAGCACCCGTACATTCATGGTCATATATTTTGCTGATAAATGTTAAGGTGTTTCCTGAATAATGTTTTCAGCTATGTAAACAGGTGTTGTAATATTTAAATTCCGGACGTGTAAATGATGTGTAAATTTAGGAGAGAGAGAGAGAGAGAAGGAGAGAGAGAGAGAGAGAATGCGAATGTGAATGTTTTATTCAGTTTAAGGCCACAGCCCCATACTGAAGGGGTATTCATATATGCATCATGCAACATTCCTTTTTTTTTGTCCAACGCACCCCCCATGGACTCGCCCGAAACCGGTGACCCCGACAGAACCAACCAAGGCCACAGACGCGGAGAGGACATCGAAATTGAGGTCACCATGAGAGCAGGGCATGAAGGGCCACAGAATTTGAGACTTTTTTTATGCTGATCGATGAGAATGAGGGTGATTAAGATGATGCTACGGATTTCCATTTCGGTCTGAGACTACATGACAGGGCTGTACTCTACGCTTCCTTTCATAGTATATCCCGGCGTCAACCAGGCCCGAGAGATACAGACACCTGCAGTGTGGCAGGAAATTTGAGCAACACTCTCAGAAACGCATCCATTAAGTTGATGAAACTCGACTGTGTGGTCCCAGTCTTCCCAACTGAGTCCGCAGCAAACTCAGCTCTGGGTAGGAGCCGGTCGGGGCAGAAAACCCACATGACTCTGATGGATTCGAACCCACGACCTCCCAGCCGGGAGTCCGCGGCGCTAACCACTTCGCCACGGCGGCTGGTCATCATGCAACATTCCTAATACATAACACAATGAAATCATGAAAAATAGTAGATATGTTACAAAACGCAGAGTACATTAAGCCATTACTGTCCGAATTCTCTTATTTGCTTCGTAAATATACATGGCTAAATTCCAAAGTGTATTCTCATTCCTTGTTGACAGCAAGAGAATTAGCCTGAAATTACATGGTTCGTGTAGTATTTGGGTTGAATAAATTTTATTCTAAGATCACTCAGAGCAGGACAGTAAAACAAGAAATGTATTTCGTCTTCTCTTGCTCTTTTTACAAAGTCGACACATCAGTTCATTTTCAACAACATTATTATACCTGAGGCGATGGCATGCGATATCAGACAAGCCAAATCTAAATTTTGTCAGTGCACATTTGATAAATCTATTCATTTTTATCCCAATGTAAGGTTCTAAGCTATATGACGATTTACAGAGTTTATACTGAGCAAATCTATCACTATTATACATATGGTCCTGCCAGTCCTGCCACATGCAATCTATAATCCTCTGTTTAAAACAATTAAAAATTCTGATATATTTTCTACACCCTTTGGGTTTTCCCAAACAAAACCATATCCATATGAATTCAAATACTGTCGAACATGGGAAGCCCATGTTCTTTTACCATTATCATCTAAACCAACAGCACCCTGTAACCTTTAAAGGGTATCCTATCGTCATTCATTCTTGTTACCTTGAGCCAATATTTTATACATTTCAAATAAGAATTTAAATAAATTGGATATCGTCCAAGTTCACCATAAACCAGATCATTGGGCGTTCTACTGTCTACATTCAAAAAGTGCTCCAGCGCATACATGTGAACTTTTTCAATTAAGGCACCTTTGTCAAAAGCCCATACTTCTGCACCATATTGTAAAATTGGCTGTACCTGTGAATCAAACAATTTTGTAAAAACACTGAACGAGTTACACTCTAACTTGTACAAAATATGAAAAATACTGTTGACCGCCTTTTTGGCTCTCTTGCCTATATCTTGACAAGCAAAACCAAAACTAAGTTTCGTTGTAAAATAAATACCAAGGTATTTGTAAGCATTGATCACGTGTATTCTCTCACCTCCATAGGTCCATTTTTCAGTGCGGGCTAAATATCCCCTTTACAAAATACAACAATATTGGTCTTATTCGTGTTAACATTTAGTTCTAGTCTACCTGCTGCAGAAACAAATTATTTAGTTGTCTCTGGAGACCAACCACTGATACTGAAAGTAAAATAATATCATCGACAAAAAGCAGCATAAACAATTCTAAAAGATCAAAACGTACTCCATGACGGCCATTTTCAATTATTTCTAAGGCTAACTCATTAAAAATAGGGAAAAAAATCGGACTACTGACATCTCCTTGTCTAACCCCACTTGTATACTTGATGAATTCCGATAATTTTGCCGCCTGATCGTATTTTTGCCTTTTACCTCACAATCATCATCATTCTCTTGCCCATGTGGGCGTAGAGGAGAGATGAGAGACACTCTCGAAGCCAGGCACCGCCATCCGGCCCTGTCCTCTGCCTGTCGCATCAGCGTAGGGCCATCCATCCTGGTCCATTCTTTGATGTTGTCCATCCAGCATTTGGCTTGTCGTCCCCTTCGTCTGCCGCCTTCCAGCGTGCCCTGGATGACTGTTTTGGGCAGTGAATTGTGGCGTATGACATGCCCGAACCACGACAGCTTCCTTTTCTTGACTGTTGCCAAGAGGGGTTCTTGGGGGCCTGCAAGTGATGTTATTTGGCTCCTCACAAGGTCGTTTGTCTTCCGGTTTTGCCAAGAGATCCCGAGCAAGCGCCTGAAGCATTTAGTTTCAAACGTCTGGATTCTCTTGGTGGTCTCTGCTGTCATGGTCCAGCTTCGCAGCCATACAGCAGGATGGACAGCACAGGGACTTGTACAGCTTCATCTTTGTAGGAAAGCTGATCTCCCTGCTCTTCCAGATCTTGTTTAGCTTTGCCATGCTGCTGTTGCGATCGCTAGTCTGGTCTTGATTTCTGTTGTAGAGCGACCGTCTTTGGTGAGAGTGGCGCCAGGTATTTGAAAGCGCCCACATTCTTCAAGTGTTGTCCGTTCATGTAGATTTCAGCATGGGTGTTGGTTGTGCTGTTGACCAGGACTTTGCTTTTTTCTGTGCTCACTTCCATTCCATATGCACCTGCCCTTTCTTCCAGTCTCTTTGTCAGGTCTTGTAGTTCTTCGTTGCTGCCTCCCATCAGGTCGATGTCATCTGCGAACCTCAGATTATTGTGATTCTTCTCCCGATGGAGACAGTGGAGTGGAAGTCATGGAGGGTTTCACGCATGATATTTTCCAGGAAGAGATTGAACAGTACGGGAGATAGCAGGCAGCCTTGACGGACTCCAACTGTGGTCTTGAAGTAGTCCCCTATCTGGTTGTTGAGGAGGACTGCGCTGCTGGCGGTGTTATACAGCGCCTGGATGGTTTGGACGAGACCCTCCTCTATGCCAAACTTTCTGAGCACTTGCCACAGAACCTTGTGCCACACCCTGTCAAACGCTTTCCTAAAGTCAATGAAGTTGTGGAACAGGTCTCTCTGATGTTGCAGATGTTTCTCCATCAGTATCCGGCAGGTGAAGATCTGTTCTACTGTGCTTCTGCCTGCCCTGAATCAGCTTGTTCTTCCGCCAGGTGTTCTTCCGCCTCTTTCTTCAGTCGATTCAAGATGACTCTGAGCATGATTTTACTGGTGTGGCTAATGAGACTTATTGTTCTGTAGTTCTGGCATTGGCGTAGATTTCCCTTTTTGGGCAGGGGTGATATGAGTGATTGAGTCCATTCTGTGGGCCACTGTTTTGTCTCCCAGATCTTCTGACAAATCGATGTTACTAGAGTGACCAATTCCTTCCCTCCATGTTTGAGCAGCTCTGCTGGAATATTGTCTGCTCCAGGTGATTTCCCTGCGGAAGGCTGCCGAGGCTTCTTCCACTTCTTCCTCATCACTGGTAGTGGTGAGGATTCCTTGATGGTGTTGAGTCCCCTTCAAACAGACTGTCGTCTGGCTGTATAGGGTAGTTGTAAAGTTCTTGGCAGTACTGTGTCCATCTGTTCAAAACAGCGGAGCTTTCTGTCAGCAGCTCGCCTGAGGTATCCTCGATGACTGACGATCTGTTTTGCTGCGTCTTGGTGAGGTTTTTCAGTGTGGTGAAGGCATGTTTGCTGTTTCCCTTTTCCATGCCTTTCTCGATGTTCTCGCACTGATTATTGATCCATTGTTCTTGGCTTCAATCATTTCCTTCTTTACAAGGTTGTTGGTTTTTCGATACTGTGCGGCTTGTTCAGGGCTGGAATTTTTCGTATTCTTCAGTGATCTTCTTTTGTCGCAGAGGTCAAGATGTCGTTTGAGATCCATGCTTGGTGTTTTCTTCCTCTGTCGCCCAAGTACCTCCTCTGCTGTTTCGCAGACTGCCTCATTGAAGCTGTTTGTGAGGTCGTTGATGTCATTGTCCAGGAGGTTGAGTGCCGCGAACCGCCCCCCGAGCTGTGCCTGGAATGCCTCTTCTATCTCTGGGTCTTTTAACTTCTCGCGTCAAACTTGATGCGTGGCTGCGCAGGTGGTACTTTTTCTTCAATTTGATCTTCATGTGAGCAGCACGAGATCGTGGTCGCTGCCTATATCAGCTCCGGGGTATGTCCTCGTCTTTGCTTTATTGATGCTTGATTTGAAGCGCCGCGGAGTGAGGACAAAGTCGATCTGGTTGTGAGTCATTCCGTTCGGCGCATGCCAGGTTGTTCTCTTGACAGTTTGTGGGGGTAAAGGGTGTTGGCAATGGTGAGCTTTTGGGTGCAGGCAAACTCCAGAAGGGGAAGTCCCCTGTCGTTAGTTTCCCCTGTGCCGTATTGACCCACTGTTCCAGCCCAGTCTTTGTAGGCATCTGGGCCTCACAATACATACTCTTTATTGTACCGTACAACTTACCCTGATTCCAGTTTTTAACAAAACAGGCCAAACAATTTTCGAGAAATGGAATCAAAAGCCTTTTCAAAATCCACAAAGGCAACATATAACTTCTGATTCTTTACGAGTTGTTTCTGAACAGCAGCAAGCAGGGTGAATATATGATCAATTGTAGAATAACCTCTTTTAACCCCCTGATGCTCTCCAGTTATATTGTTCTGAATTAGCCATGCATGCAATCTACTATTAATAACCGAGCTGTAAAGTTTGCCACAAATATTGCATAATGAAACACCTCTATAATTATTTACATTGTTAACATCACCCTTCTTGAACAAGGGTAAATCATCGATTCTTTCCAGCTGTCATGGTCAGCGCCACTATCGAAGAGGAAGTTAAACACTTCACTAAGAAATTCAAGACGGACTCGCCAGAATATTAAAAAAATCACCAATTAAACCATCAGGGCCAGCAGATTCTCCATTTTTCAATTTTCTGATTGCGAGCAACACTTCTTCTCGAGATATTGCTCTTTCGTACGGAAATTCCTCCTCCTCATTTTCGTGAACAATGTTCTCTGTAATATTATTTTCTTCATTTTTCTCCCAACAAGTTTCTAAAATGTTCGAACCATTCAGTTACAGAAATATTGTTTGACGATTGAAATCTTCTCCTTGCAATCTTGTGTACAGTTTCCCAAAATTCCTGTTGACTCGTCACAGAATTAATCAATACATTTAGCAATGAATCATTGTGTTCTTTCTTTTTCCTTTATTAAGATTTTATATTCACGTCTTTCAACAAAGAATGCGACTCGTTCATCTTTATCCAAAGTTTTACAAAAATTTCTCCACAAACTAAGCATTTTACGTTTTGATGTTTACAGTCCTTATCATACCAACTATCACTAGGAATACTTTTATTTAAAAACTGCCTTTTTCCTCATAATTTCAGCTTAATCTTTCATGATCACCTCAAATCTGCGTATTGCTTCATTTACATCACTATGTATAAGACCTTCTGCTGTTGCCATCTTCTTCTTAACATCTTGAGAGCACATGGAACGATTGAATACGGGGCATATTCCTTGTTCCAGAAATATTTAACAATAAACTGATTATTTTGATCATTCGAGTCATTATTTGTGCATTTCTCTTCCTTTTGTTTGGCAATACGTAATACAAGGCGCATGTGATCGGATTCAAATCTTTCCACAACAGTAAGGGTTAACTGTTCACAAAGAAGCTCAAAACCGTTTCTTGACAACAAACAATAGTCATTTACACTGCATCCTGCATCAGAAATACATGTAAAACGACCTTCAAGGTCGCCATTGCACATTCCATTTAAAATGTACAGTCCCAAAACAGTGCACATATCCAAAAATTTCTTTCCATATGCATTTAAGATTTTTATCTTGAGAAGTTCGTTTTATACAATTATCATTCTTATTACGCACAACATGTAATTCAAGCTCATCTAAAAGTATTGGGAATTTATCAGACGTTCTGGCATTCATATCACCACAAAACAGTATTTCCAGTGTCTTCCAAAGGCAACAACGTATTCCCAGCACAATTTTCCAACAGATCAATGCCATTATCGAAACCATTGATAGCATAATATGGCGAATTTTCAGGAGGAACATACGCACATACAAGTAAAACATTTTTATGTAGACAAAAAAATCCTTTATCAAGTATAAATGTCATGGAATAAGGACTCTCACAATCAACTTCGTGCACATATGGAAGAAGATATTTCCGTTATCAAACAAATTGTTTCTCCTGAACTCCTCCCTGGCCTTGTAAGTTTGACAGCTGGTTTAACAAATATTTATCATTTTAAATAAACTTGATTCAAATTTTTCAACAAATGTTTCGACCAAACAAGCAAAATCAAAAGAAGAAATAAATTGAATGAAGTGTGAATTGTGTAATTTATTAAGCAACCCACATACATTCCAATGGAGGAAGGAAAAACTACAAATTTATTCGTCGTGCCAAAATCACGGCAATACGAGCTGTCACTGTTAACACTTCCGTCACAATCATTCGCCCTTTCCCTATCTTTTTTCAGTGTCTGTACCACTCGCCGACATTCTATCACCGTCCCTAACTGATTGATACGTCGTCACACTGTCACTATCACTGACGGGTTCATTCACTGTCACACTGTCAACACATCTGTCTGCTTCATACATCGTTGCACTGTCACTACAATTGTATATTTCACTGTCCATGCCACGGACAGCTTTATTATTTGTCACACT
>CM031620.1:4547846-4557846 GCA_018398815.1 Conus ventricosus | reverse complement strand
CTCTCTCCCTCTTTGTCTCTCTCTCTCACACTGTATATATATATATATATATATATATATATATATATATATATATATATATATATAAAGAGAGAGAGAGAGAGAGAGAGAGAGAGAGAGAGAGAGAGAGAGAGAGAGAGGAGAGAGAGAGAGGAGAGAGAGAGAGAGAGAGAGAGAGCTCCACCTACCCACGACAAAGGCCAGTGCGCAGCCTACATAGCTAGAGAAGGTGGTGATGACAGTAGAGATGGCTCTTTGTCTGCTGGGGAACCACACGTTGGAGAACAATGCCCGACCCCCTAATGCTACTGGGCCCGCCATACCACACACTATCTGACCACCGTAGATTGGATCCGAAGATGACGTTAGCGTTTCTGCAGCTCATCGATGTACGCGGGGGTGGCTCTGAAGCCCCAATCTGGAGGCGCAGAGTCTGGGCACTGGAAGTCCGTTGTCGTGATCACTGCTGCTGCTGCTCTGTGGCGTTGATCCCTGGCGGCAGTCAGCTTTTGGCGTCGAGTACTTTCGAAGTTGGTAGCGGCTTTGTGAATTGTGGCCCGCCACAGAGGTCGGTCACTGGCGCACTCCTCTAGTTCTTTTGGTTTGAGTTCGCACCATTGGAGGTTTGATTTGACCGAGTCCTTGTACCGTTTCTTTGGGCGTCCTTGGTTTCTCTTGCCTTGCAGAAGCTCTCCATACAGCAGTCGCCTTGGCATACGGTGCTCTTCCATACGGATGACATGCCCCACCCATCGAAGCTGGGAGAGAACTAATAAATGCCGATTCTGGCTTCCTCACCCCTCAACAAGTTTCAGGGTGAGGAAGCCAGAAATCGGCATTTATTAGTTCTCTAACTAGTAAACCCTACAAACAAACATACTGTGTTGGATTATCCGTTTTTAATACTAATTTACTAAACTTTTTAGATTTTAGTTTTTGCTTAATCCTGTGTTTTTCCTGATCATTTTCAATAACATCCTTTTCACGCGTACATATATCAAATGCGTCTCTGTCTTTCATGTGAAATAAAACTACAGTCTTTAACTGTTCTCTAAAGTCTTTAACTGTTCTCTAAAGTCTCTGTACACGCCAACAAACATAGAGCGGGAAATCCTACCTAAATCTGGAAAATCATGTATGGCTTGACCAAGACACTGTGCTCGCAGAACTAATTACAGGGTTTGTAGATTGTGGCAGGGGGTGTATCACGCAGCAACAGGTACAGCGGCCCGGTGGCTCCTGTGATACCTGTAATTAGCTGATTGCAGCCTTCGCGAGTGGGTAAAGCTTGGCAGCTTATCTTGCTGCGACACCGCAGTAGAGCTGAGCTTGTCAACGTCTTTCATGTCAACGCAGGCCGCCGAAGACTGTGCCAAAGAATATATATGTTAAAGCAAGTTCTGTGACATATTTCTACTCGTGTGACATTGTTTCTTGGGCTTGACATTGTTTCTTGGGGTTGACATTGTTTCTTGGGGTTGACATATAAAAAGGTATTGGCACTGTTTATAGTTACGTGTTCTTGGAGACATGCAGTTAGTTTCAAAATGTCGGATCAGGCAACAACATCGGGAACACCAAGAACTGTTCAAAGTTTTTTGGCCAGTATTCCATTTAAAAAAACATTTAAAAAAGTGTAAAATAAAACAACAGTCTTTAACTGTTCTCCAAAGTCTTTAAAAACCGAGTTATATTTTTGACATAAAATCCACACACTTATTCCAGCTAGCCTACATTATATTTTTATAAGTTTACAAAACTTTGCATAACAGACAGACAGACACGAGGTAGTGGTGGGGCTATAGAGACCTGTTATTAAGCTGACACCTGATCGCTTAATTTACGCGGAACACAGCACACAGTCAATTAGTTGTCAATGCTAAAACTAACCTGTATTATACAGTTTGTGACAGTCTTGTTAGCAAAGCCTGAGCTGAACGTTGTTGTGTTCTATGGCTAAGTGTGATGATGATGTAGACACCAAAGTTTAAGTAAGTGTTTTTTTCCTGCACTTTTCTGGAATAGTCTAGAAATAGGAAGTGAGAATTTTTTAAGCTGCTCTTGAGGGAGTGTTCTTTAATTAAGTTCTTAATCAAGTCTCCTCAAGTTCTTAATAAGTTTTTGATCAAGTTACCTTAAGTCACCTCAAGTTCTTAGTTAAGTTTTTAATCAAGTCACCGCAAGTTCTTTAATTAAGTTCTTTAATCAAATCACCCAAGTTCTTAATAAAGTTCTTAATCAAGTTCTTACTCAAGTCACCTCAAGTTCTTAATAAGTTCTTGATCAAGTCACCTTAAAAGTTCTTAACTTAAGTCACCTCAAGATTGTAATTAAGTCATCCTCTAAGTACAACCAAGTTCTTATTTAAGTCAATTTATAATTATTTATTATTGCATCTGAAATGGATCAAAATGATCTTTTGCTTGTTGGCGGTTCTAGCATGCTTTTTTGTTCGGCTTCTGTATTTAGTGGCAGAGATTGTTTGGACTGCTTTGATTTTTGCTGTCTTTGTTTATATATTTTATAACCGTAATAACCGCCCCCAGCAATGCCGCCGAAAATGACAATTGCTTTAAGAAAATTCCATGAAGACTTTGGTGGTGTAGGCAACCCTGGCGTTGTTGTAGGCCTTGAATCAACTTGTTCTGGTGTTTTTATAGCTGGCATTGAAACAACTGGCTGCGGCTCTGGCACTTTTTTCATTATGTGCTTGTAACTTTAATTTTTTTTTGTTTGTTCCACTCTGCTAATTTTTTTCCTGCTGCAACGTGCCCAGGATGAGGAGGCTTTTTACTGGTCGCTTTCTCCACCTGATTCAATGTTTTCTGATTCTGCTGATTTTCTGGCTCGGTCATTTTTTAGGGAAACAAAATCTATATGATTAAAGTAATTAACCCCATGATTAGCGGCGACAATAATGTTCCAAATCTGTAATATAGATCACATCCTAGAGACTCTAATGACTTTGTTAAAACTGGATCCTCCCGTTAAATCATACATAAAATCTTGTTCAGAATCAATAGGTGCAAATTTACTTACTAGTTTAGTGTACAAACTAAGAACCGTTTGCCCGATACTTTTTACCATTCTTGATCCTAGTTGCGCTTCATACCTGTTATGATACTTTACAATGTCTTGTGGCGACATTTGTTGAATCTGTTCTATGCTGAATTCTTTTCCCGAGGAACTGTTTTGTTTTTCCACATGCTGCCAAAGAATACGGGCCTTTCCTTTTTGGGCATAATAGCTTGGTCATCAACCTGGTCATTTGTAATCATAGGGTTCAGGAATGTTTAGCAGATCGTCGCTGTTCATGTTTTATTACTAAATATAATTATTATTTTGTTTTTAAAAAATGAGCGCCGAAAAGACTGTTACCATTCTTGTATACCATTCTGCTGTTATTGGAGGCCTAAGTATAGGATACACAATGCTTGGTAAAAGCTATTAAAAATTAAACCAGCAGATCTTGGCAAACTAGACTTTGAGGATTCAGCAAAGCTAATTGCTATCATTACAGCTTCGTTTGCTACGAAAGATTTTCTGGTTAAGCAAGGAATAATTCCAGACAGTATAAATATGTAAAATAAAAAAATACATTTATAAAAATGGCTTCATTCGTAATGATTATTGTGGCGCTGTGGTTAATGCGCTTGCTTTTAGCGGAAGTAATTATGCGTTTAGTAAACTGCGGGATGACAGCGAGAGAAAAAGACATAACAAAGCTATGGAGCAACTAGCAGCTGCACAAGATTACTATGAAAAGCAGAGAATTGAGCAGTTAGATTTTATTAACGACAAACTGAAGAAACAGGGACATGCAGCTTACACATTTAAAGACGTTGACCAGGCAATAAAAGAATATTATCTTGTAACAGGCAAAACCAATCGAGACATTGCCCCCACCCAAAAAATTTAGTGACTTTTATCACCATCAGAAAAACAAAAGATGCAAGAAATATTATTTATCGTCTTTGGTATGACCGTTGTGTATTTTGTTGCACATAATATTGGCTGAATAAAAATGAACAAAATCTATTATTCGCCAAAAGGATATTGGAAGGGAATCACGGCAATAAAAAAGCTAAGCCAAGCAGCAGGAGTTAGTGAACAAACAGCAAAGGAATGGTTATCTAAACAAGCGATTTGGCAAATTTATTACCTGCACCTAGACAAATACAGAGACCACACTTTGTGAATACAATACCAAACGACACCCATCAAATGGACCTTCTATATTTACCCATGATACGATTAGACGAAAAAGATTTAAGTACGCACTCACAGTCATTGACATAGCTTCAAGATACAAAGATGCAGAACCATTAACACAAAAGAGTGCTTCTGCTGTTGCTGTTGCCATACAACTGATATACCAACGAGGCCCGCTAACTTATCCTCGCATGATTCAAGTCGATGATGGAAAAGAATTTAAAGGCCCAGTAAATCAATTATTGTTAAAACATAGAGTTACCATTAAAAGAGGCATCCAGGAGTTCACAGATCGCAGGCTTTAGTTGAAACTTTAACAAACAGTTATCTGAAAGACTTTTTCCTACCAGTATCACAGAGAGCTGATTGGCAATTCTCGCAACACAGAATGGGTTAGAAGACTCCCCTCATTTTTGCGCGCGATGAATAATGAAGAATTTAAAGGGCAAAAACCAGTACAAGCAATCAAAAAACAAACAATAAATGTTGTTGAAGGAGACGCAGTTCATCGGCAAAACTATTACCTTTGGATTGAAAGTAAGGTACCTTTATTTACCGGGGAAGCAGAAGGGGGACACTCGCATCGGGCAACAGATCCAGTTTGGAGTGTTGATCCATATGAAATAAAATGAATTGTAAAAATGAATCCGCCCGTGTAATATTTACGAGAAACTGACAAAAACAAAACAACCAGCCCCTCAAGATCTTTTGTGAAGGAAGAACTGCAGATAATCCTGCCAGACACAGTTCCAGTTGTTTAATTAGTTTACAGAAATAATTTGAGCCTAAAAATGGAAGCACAAAAGGGAAAACAAAAATGATAAGGAAGGGGCTTGAAATGTTCCCAAGAATCATTTGAAAAAAATTCTGCTATTAGACATATATTTATGAGGATTAATCAATACATGCTAAAACATCCAGACACCTCCAACCCAAATCCAATTTTGATTATCAGATATGGGGTAAAGAACATCTTGAATAAAAAAAAAAATTTCAAGCACTCAAGCTGAATTGGATGAAGATATGATTGAGCTTATAATAAAAGTTGTTTGAAAAATATAAACCCTGGGTTTGAAGCCCTGGGTGAAGAAGAAATATAATTATGCTGTTCCCCAGTGCCCACCAGACACAGTTCCAGTTGCTTAATTAATTTTTAATTTACATAAATATATTTGAGTCTATAAAAATGGAAGCTCAGAAGGAAGCACAGAACGAAACAAAAATGGTAAAGGAAGAGCCCTTTGAAAATGATACGGGAATCATATGATATGAGTTCTGCTATTCAGGGAACTTTGCGAGGATTAAACGGCACATGGCAATGCATCCAGATCACCTACAGCCCAAAATCCCAAATTTTGATTATCAAAATGGGATAAAGAATATCTTGAATAATAAAAAAAATTCGAGCACATCAAGCAAACATGAAAAAGATTTAGCTGAATTGGATGAAGATATGATTGATTAATAATAAAAGTTGATGAAAAATAAAAACCCCCCTGTTTATGCTGTTCCCCAATGCCCGATTGCATATAAAAAACTCTGGATTAACAAATACTCGTTTAGTGTTTGTTCTATCTAATGACTTCTTTGTTACAACAGTTGTGTTGATCTCATGTAGATTAGATCGTAGTTTTACGTTGTCATGATGAAAAGTCTTATTGTCAACAATGCTTCTTTGTAGTTGTCATGTGATATGTTTGACTGCACAACACTGCGAGATATTTCTTTGCTTTCTTAATGGTTTTCCCCTGGCTCGAAATACTGTACATTTTCGACCTTAAACAATAAACTCCTTAATCACCCTCCAGATAATTCATCCTTCATCTTTCCTAAAACTTCTTATTAACAGATGAATGTAAAGGCGAATCTTTAGGGTAATCAGATGTATCATACCATCCCGCTTTGCCTTTAGCCACTTCTATTTCCATGTCTTTATAGATGTCTTCAGTAGGGATATCTATAACAAAACTATCTGTATCTGTGTAAAGTACTCTGGACTCTGGATAAAAGGGTTTAAAGTAGTCATAAAGAAATTTAACATCAAAAGCTTTGTTTAATTCAAAAAACAGTAAACCCAATAAAACAGGTTTTGTCCAATTTGATTTCTTTTTTTTCATATTATGCCAAAAGCCCATCATGAAATCTTTAAAGTCCTGAAAATTTTGGTTTTGAAGTCAGCTTAATTGCCTCATTTCTTAGTGACCAATCTGACATCTTTGCGCTTGTGCGGATTTTCCATAGTCTTTCCAAAACAGCTGTTGTTCATCAGCTTGAAAAAGTCTTTTCTGAAGCATCTGTGGATTTAGTTCTAAGATCAGTGTTTCTTCATGATGTATGGTTTCATGAACTGTTCTTGATCAAAAGCAATTACACGATGAACTGCGTTAGCTTTAAAACCATGTCTTAAATAAAATTGTAGAAGTCTGTAATGACAGACATAATTTTTTTTGCTTCGAAAATTAGGCACAAGTTTTAGGCGGCTCTCTTGGATTCATCTTTAGACTTTCTGCTGCTTTAAAGGGTAGTCATTATGTTTGGGCATGGAGTTCATGAGGATATTTAAGTCAACTTCTAGAATAAAGCCCCGATGTCATGGGCGTTAAACTGTCAACCCTTTAATGCCTTTTGAATATTATTCGTACCGCCGCCAGTGTACATTTCAAAGTTACGTAATGGGAAATGATTGCGCCATAGCCCCTCCATACAGATTGTTTGCATTTTAAATACATGAGATAGTTAGACCTTTTACTTGGATCATAGTCGTCCAAGTATTTGTTGTTTGCTTTACAGTAATGATGCGACGCCATACTAATTCCTCCACGCATCCGTTTTCAATCATCTGAATCATTGGTAAATCTGACAATAAATCAATCTGTACTCCAGTATCTTTTAAGAAAAACGTCCCAACTCATCCGGGCGCAGAAATGTAATGCGCAGGATCCAGGCTTATAATGTTTCATGCAGGTCTTTCTAAATTTTCGAAGACGTCCGCCAACAAACAAACGTCAGCCTCAAGTATGAGTCATGTAGTCTCCATTGTTTTAGAATCTAACTTCTGCCATGATCTTGAGCATGCTGGTATCAGAATCACTGATGCCTTTCCTCTAAGACTAGAAAAGAACGCGTCTTTAGGTGGAAGTGTATCTTCGTCAAACTTTGCAACTGTTCATGTACTCATAAGGGTAAACGCCTTTTCTAACAAGAGTTGGGTCAAAAAATTCTTCTGTTATTGGGCAGGACTTTAAGGACATAGCCAGTGACTCTAATGATCCCATCAGGTGTTGCATGAGTCATAAGAAGACATGTTATTTATAGTGAAAAAAACATGTACTTTTCTGATGACTGTGCAATGCATGACACCCTGGGTAGCTGGTTACTGCTTGCATTATAAGATGTGAGTCGTAACCCCGCAAGTTTTTGAAAGAAGATGGGCAGCTTCATTTTCTTTGGTTCAAACTTTGTTGAAGATTGCAGTTGTTGGTGCGCTGCTTCTCTGAACTTTCCGCTGATGTGATCATGGCTCTTACTGTTGGATTTACACTCTTGGGCGTTGCTCTAAACCGCAAATCCCAACAATGTTGGCTGAGTCATACTGTTGTTGATCTTCAGGAGTCATCATGATTTCAGATAAATTCAGTTATTAGAAAAAGGCGTTACGCACTTGCTGCATGCTTCTAAGAAGTATTTTGCAGCATTAGGCCCCTATATAATTCTGGCTTGAATGGACGCCATCCGACTGACAATAAAAGAAGGCATAAGAACAAATCTGATGATTACTCATTAAGACAGTTTTTTGGGAAATTTCTGTGGCGTCAGCCCCTTTATAGGGAACAATAAGCGACTCGAAGTCGCGTAAACTACGTATGGATCGTTTGCAGCCGTTTCCAGTTCTTAAAAAAAACTTTGATCCGGGTGGGGGTGAAATTAGTTCTGTATTACTTTGGGGGGGGGAGAGAGAGACGAGCAATCGGGACCATTGATTCCTTGCAGGCGTGTGTATTTATATACGGAATTGGTTGCTTGCGCTTAATTTTGCTTTAGTATAGTGTCTTTAACAGGTAGTTTCCATTATTAACATATTTGAGAGAGAGAGAGAGAGAGGGGGGGGGGGGGAGAAGGGGGAGAGAGTGTGTGTGTGTGCGTGTATGTAATGAATAACTGAAAATGATTAAGTCCTCTGTCTCATCTATGTTGTTTCCTTTGTATAGCAACACATTATCCGAGTGAGTGTGCTAGTACACCACACATTAGAACATTAACAAACCAGACATTGTCTGTCTGTCTCTGTCTCTCTCTCTGTCTGTCTATCTGTCTGTCTGTCTGTCTGTCTGTCTGTCTGTCTGTCTGTCTGTCTGTCTGTCTCTCTCTCTCTTTCTCTCTCTCTCTCTCTCTCTCTCTCTCTCTCTCTGGGAAAATCGAAAAAAAAAGAAGAAAAAAGGGGGGAAAAAAGACAAAAAAGAAAAAGAAAATAATTAAGTATTAAGTCCTTTGTTTCATTTATATTGTTTTCTTTGTATATGCAGCACATGATCAGTGTGAGAGTGCCAGTACACCACACATTAGAACATTAACAAACTCAGACATTTTGTATCAAACACACAAAACACTAAGATCAGCAAGACTATGTCCATTTGTAAGAGAACATATAGACTACGGATGGTGTGAAAGGGACTGCTTGGAGAGGAAAAAAAAGAAAAAGAAAAAAAGGAAAGAAAACTAGTAGTGGAAATGACTTTTGTTTTTTTTATGCTTTTTTTTTTTTTTTTGGCAGATGAAGAGGACAGTGTGAAGCACCAAAAAATGAAGAGGTGGATTTCGGCCTTAGGGGAAAAAAAAAAATCCCGCCTTAGGTGCTCCATTGATCCGATAACTGATGCTATATAAAAAAAAAAAAAGAAGTTCTGTATTACAGTCTACAGAACTTTTACAATGTTTTTTATGTTCAAGCGCGGCTTTAACAAATGGAATTCTTGTTAAACATTTTCTACAGAATTCTTGTTTATGACCATGTTTTGAAGTATGCGCTAATAATCTACTCATTGTGCGTATCAATGTGTAATGTTGAGGCAACCCTGCTGGTGAAAACATTAGGAGTAAGTCCACATGGCTTTTGTCTGGATCGCCTATTGTTGGGCTGTCTTTAGACACTCTAATAGGCGCCAAATTTGTTTCCTCAGACCATGTGTATACATTAACAGTTATTGGTTTGTTTTGTTCTTCAAACTGATCAATTTGGTCTACACTAACAGGAAAGGATATTCCACTAAAGTTAAGATCATTGATGTAAGGTTCATAGCCTTGCAAGAACACACCACATAAAACATTTGTTGTCCGAATTCTTTATGTTTAGAACTGCTCTTTTTGCGACTAATGCTGGAGGTAGTGGAATGTGAGACTTGCCTACGATCGGCTCATACTTAGCCTGTTTTAATCTGATCTCTAAGACTTCGCCCTCTGACCAACCAGAGCCTCTCATTTTGGCTTCTTCAGCGGCCGCATCAAACTGTGTAAGCAGTTGGTCTGCCCAACCAGGTGTTAAGTCATTATGAGAAAGAATAACTGTTGTTTAGTTGAGACCCAGACTTCTAGATTTTCTTCATTTATTGTTATATAGTCGATTAAAACAGCTAACATTACTTTAACTGGCGGGTCTATTGTTAGTTTACCCGGAACATGAGAAATAGCATGTGCAACACTTGCTGTACGTTTGTTGGATCAATGACTTCTAGATTAATATCATTTAAGCTCTTGAAACGCTCTCCCTTAGCATTCTTCAAACAATTCGTCT
>CM031620.1:4536747-4547746 GCA_018398815.1 Conus ventricosus | reverse complement strand
TGCATGGCCACCAGGCCAGTCATCGGCAAGAGGACTTCTTGAAGAGATCTTTGGGCTCTTGCTTGCAGTGGGGCGACAAGGTCAAAGAGGGAGCCGTCGGAGGACAGTAGCGGGGAGCAGCCTGATGCTGAGGGTCCGAAGACTGTCTTCAACGACCAAAGAATTTCTTGGCGTTGTGAGAGTCGGCGTACCCTTTGGGACTCAGTCGCTTTGTCCTGCCACCACTCTCCCGCTCAGACGTAGGTCGGTCTGCACTTTGGCCTGGAAGTCTTGAATCTCCTTCAATACTGAAACCTTATATACTCCTCCTTATGAACACTTGCAATACAAACGCTGACACCTTATAATGAATTATACATGCCTTCAGTAGGAACACTGAGACTTGATATACTCCTTTAAGTGACCTCTCATATGATCCTGTAAACAAAAAGGGAACACCTCATACACATTTGTAGCAACTATTGGAGCCCATTTTTCACCTGTAATACAAATTTCCCACTTTACTCCTGTAACAAAGAAGAACCCTTTTTATACACCTGTGACGCAAAACATTGCCTACTTTATATATTTCTGTAAATCAAAAGGGACTCCTTAAATATACAGCTGCATTAAAAAAGGGCTCTCTCTCTCTCTCTCTCTTTTCTCTCTCTCTCTCTCCCCTCTCTATATATATATATAATATATATATATATAACTGCTGAACAATTAAACATCTATCTATCTATCTATCTATCTATCTATCTATCATCTATCTCCCCTCTCTCCCCCTCTCTCTATATTATATATATATATATATTTTCATAATATATATTTATAAATATAATATATAATATATATATATATATATATTAATATATACATATATATATATATTTGTTATAAATATTCTAAAATGAAGTGCTAAAATCATTTTTTATCTCCTCAGGAGAGATATGTATATATTTATCTTGAAAAAAGCTTGTAGATGAATTTTAGCACTTCATTTTAGAAACAAAGTTTAACAGATGTTTCTCCCTAGACGGTTGACTTTTTTTGGATTTTTAAAGACATTTTTATACTGTTCGTGATATATATATAATAATATATATATATATATATATATATATTATATATATATATATATAATATTTCTCATATTTATAATATATTCCTCCCATTTCTTCATCTTCAATTTTTTTATATATTTTTTTTTAAAGTTCAAATCTTTGCCAAGTCATTATTTTAACGACTGAAGAATTGTTACCTGCACTTGTTTTCCCCCACTATTTAAATTTGTTCAGAAATTTTAATTGTTTGGTCAATCAGTGGGAGATTGCATCTTTTAGGAGATCCAAGTAAAGGTTGTTCTGTGCAATTCTTAGCCACTCACAATGTTTGGGGTTTATGAACAGCAGAGCTGACCACTCAAGACTGTTCCATATTTTTTTGATCTCCCTTGCATTTTGAAGGGATCCTCAAGCATAGGCTCAAAGATTGTCCCCTACTTTTTATACTGTTTGAATAATGCTTTTAGTTTTTCAGCGACTTTTTTTTCTCTCCACACTTTTGTTTTGTTCCATTTTATTACCCTTAAAGGCTGCTTTGAGGCTGCTGTTGGATTCTTTTTTCGAACCCTTGGTTGTGAGAACACCACAGAATTATGGACTGTGGTGTGTCTCTATTTGACACCAAGAGCACAGACAAAATCAGCCATGTCTCCCTGATGAGTCCGATCCGCGGGCGAAAGGCCTAGGGGCAGGCAATACAAACAAATGTGCCTTTGGGGGATTACGATGGTTCCCCAGGCAGCTAGTGAAGGGCTTCTCATATTTATAATATATTCCCCCCATTTTCTTCATCTTCAATTTTTTTAAAAGTTCAACCCACTACTGCATTCGACCCCCCAGACTCATCTATTACAAAACCTAACCTCTTATATAGATCTGTAATAAAAAAAACACCCTGAGCCTTAATATACTCCCCAACCCAAATCATACATTTTATAGCTCTGTAAAAAACAACAAACAAATGGCCCCTTATATACATCTGCAACAAAGAAGCTGACAGTTTATTTACATATTAACAACAGCCGACCTCTTTATACATTTGTAATACAAAACTGACCCCCATGTACATTTTTAACAAACGAAGGCCCCTGTATTGCATCTGTAACCGAAAACTGACCCCTTACAAAATTTGAAAAAAAAAAAAAAAAAAAACGAAGGAAACAAACCAAATGACAAATAAACTGACCCTTTAAAATAGCTACTATTAAAACTAAAACATTGACCCCCCCCCCCCCCCCCCCCCCCCGCATACCTGTGCATATGCCACGAGAACTAAGCCCCTCAGTACATTTTTAAGAAAAAAGATCAGCTTTATACGTCTGTAACGAAATGAAAAAATACTGACTCCTCACACACACACACACACACACACACACACACACACACACACACACACACACACACACACACACTCACACACGCACGCACACGTACACATCCACGCACGCACACACTGACTCCTCATACACAACTCCTAATTTACAGTTGCAACAAAAAAGAAGAACACAGGGTCTTTGTATACACCTGTAACGAAAGACTGTTTACCTATATACATCTGTGTCATAAACAATAAGAACACGGGTCTTTGTATACACCTGTAACGAAAGACTGTTTACCTACATACATCTGTGTCATAAACAATCTGGTTTAGTAGAACACATTTTCATTATCCCTAAATTGAGCAACTAGTTATCCACTTACCATTCTAGCGGTTGTTTTCCCCTGCTAAATCAGTTGAGCCTTTGTCGGCTGCGACATAAATCAAACGTGTCTGCCAATAAGCTGGTGCTTTAAATTCCCTTCTCGCATTACAGCTATACATATTGTAACACGGGATATACGAAAGGGAATCCTACTCCCTTTGGCTGAAGAAAAAGGTGCACAAATTAGAACTCTTTCGTTCCTTTCACAAAATATTTTCCCCACAAAAAGTCAAGACTCAAAACGGAGCTTACTCGCCATTCTACAGGTTACAATTTGACAAAACAACAACATACAAAAAAAAAAAAAAAAAAAAAACCTCCATTGATATGCATTTCAGAAGTGTAGTTTGTGAACGAAACTATTTCTTACAAGGCCTTTGTGGAGCGCGGACTGAAAAAAGTGTCAGAAGAGAGTTTTAAAATGTCCAGCTCTGTTGGAAGTGCAGGATTCCCACCCGGTTCCCTAAAGGCAGAATTTTTTTTTTACTCCACATACGCAGGCCGATACTCCTGCCGACACTCCCTGTACAGGCAGGCAATGGTTAATCCCATCTACCCAACAAAGGGAGTGGAGGTTTGTGTGTATGGCCGTTTTTATCCCGCCATTAAGGCAGCCATACTCCAACTTTGGGAAAGGTGCATGCTATGTGTAACGTGTCATCCATTCCAACGGTCAAACCGATCTTCTCTTCCGAAAGTTGGTGATGGAATTTTACGTATGAGCAAGATGTTATGTGTACGTTCATACACGGAACTTCGGTTTATAGTCTCATTCGAAGGACTGTGTGGGGAATGGAGTCAGAACCAATGTAAACTTCGAGGGAAGAAAACCCTGTACCGAAACCGCCCGACAGAAATTCGAACCCGCAACCCTAGGATCTCTAAGATTACAAGTCCGGCGCTCTACCACTAAGCTATTCTGGCTCCCAGAGGCAGACAGTATGCTGGGCGACTTTCTCGAGCGTCAGTGCCGATAACAGAAAAGAAACGGGATTCCTGCTCCTAGACTTGGAACCACAAATTCTCAAGGGGACCACACCACACCCTTCAAAGGAAAGAACAGGTCTGACCCTGGTGCCAAGATGGCTGTGAACAACCAGGATAGCTGACACAACAAGCAAGCGCTAAGCTCCACTGACTGTGCTACCATTTCCATACTAGCAAGCGCTAAGCTCCACTGACTGTGCTACAATTTCCATACTACCAAGCACTAAGCTCCACTGACTGCTACAATTTCCATACTACCAAGCACTAAGCTCCACTGACTGTGCTACAATTTTCATACTAGCAAGCGCTAAGCTCCACTGACTGTGCTACAATTTCCATACTACCAAGCGCTAAGCTCCACTGACTGCTACAATTTCATACTAGCAAGCGCTAAGCTCCACTGACTGTGCTACAATTTCCATACTAGCAAGCACTAAGCGCCACTGACTGTGCTACAATTTCCATACTACAAGCGCTAAGCTCCACTGACTGCTACAATTTCCATACTAGCAAGCGCTAAGCTCCACTGGCTGCTACAATTTCATACTACCAAGCGCTAAATTCCACTGACTGCTACAAATTTTATACTACCAAGCGCTAAGCTCCATTGACTGCTACAATTTCCATACTAGCAAGCGCTAAGCTCCACTGACTGCTACAATTTTCATACTACCAAGCGCTAAGCTCCACTGACTGTGCTACAATTTCCATACTAGCAAGCGCTAAGCTCCACTGACTGTGCTACAATTTCCCATACTACCAAGCGCTAAGCTCCACTGACTGCTACAATTTTCCATACTAGCAAGCGCTAAGCTCCACTGGCTGCTACAATTTCATACTACCAAGCGCTAAGTTCCACTGACAGCTACAAATTTTATACTACCAAGCGCTAAGCTCCACACTGACTGCTACAATTTCCATACTACCAAGCGCTAAGCTCCACTGACTGCTACAATTTTCATACTAGCAAGCGCTAAGCTCCACTGACTGTGCTACAATTTCCATACTAGCAAGCACTAAGCTCCACTGACTGTGCTACAATTTCCATACTAGCAAGCGAGGTGTGTGTCCTTACTTCGGTTGTGCGACTGTGTGGTAGAAAAGAAAGCTTGGTGGGCCAAAAACGGGTTGGGGTAAAAACCACGCGGGGTGGGTAGGTGGGAATGGGGGTGGGGATGGGGGCGTGATTAGGGTCAATTGACTCTCTGAATAAGTTCTCTCTCCAAAGTCTCAGCTGAAATGAATTATGGCGTGTGGCCCTTCACATGATCAAATGGTCCCTCAGAACTGTTTTATCTTCCACCCTCGAATAGAAAAGAGTGAAAAATCTAGTAAAACAGGCAACATCAGATGATCTTGTCTGCCCACTCTGCTAGGCATACACAGAAAATAGCGTGTCCTGAGTTCATGCAAAGCAGCGCTTACCACAGAAGGTACACATGATGACACAGTCGTGTGCTTAAAGGCACTGGACAGGCAACTAATAGTGCCGGATGACAGATTAAAGGCACTGGACAGGCAACTAATAGTGCCGGATGACAGATTAAAGGCACTGGACAGGCAACAGATAGTGCCGGATGACAGATTAAAGGCACTGGACAGGCAACAGATAGTGCCGGATGACAGATTAAAGGCACTGGACAGGCAACAAATAGTGCCGGATGACAGATTTAAAGGCACTGGACAGGCAACAGATAGTGCCGGATGACAGATTAAAGGCACTGGACAGGCAACAGATAGTGCCGGATGACAGATTAAAGGCACTGGACAGGCAACAGATAGTGCCGGATGACAGATTAAAGGCACTGGACAGGCAACAGATAGTGCCGGGTGACAGATTAAAGGCACTGGACAGGCAACTAATAGTGCCGGGTGACAGATTAAAGGCACTGGACAGGCAACTAATAGTGCCGGGTGACAGATGACGCCGTCAGAAGCTCCAGATACATTCTGCACAACAGGAGGGCACAGATCACGATCTAGAACAACTGTGATGTCGAAAGTATGGAAGCAGGTTTACTGCATGGAGTGGGAGACTGGGAGTTCCCAGGATACTTGCCAGAAGGGGAAAAACATACAGAGATCATTAGGAAGAGTGGTGTGAAGACAAGACACTGAGCTCCTATAGATTCTCCCGTCGTGTCCAACGGATGGATGGGCAGGCATGTCATCTGCTGATGTGAGCCCTCATGTGGGAATGAAGACCAATTCCTTAGGCACAGACGCTGCATGTTGCGCTTGGGTGTCTTTGTGCCTGGGTACACCGTTGCTTCCACTGGTTCTGCCCAAGGGCGATATCGTCCCAGGACACAGTGTTGATGTTGCAAATTTGAGGTTGCGAAACAGAGCTGTACTTACTTACTAAACTCACTGTGCCATATGAAAACAAACTTTGAGATCGATAGTATATTTTTACTTCCTTTCATTCAGAATAATATGGGTTTTTTTCTTCATAAATACGTTAATACAAAATGATCGACGCTGACACGCCTGTCGGTTGGTGGGTGATTTTTCCTCTAGGACTTGTTGGATAGATCAATTTACTTTTCGAGTGTTTGAACTATCTCATTTAGATATGACTGACTGTAAGGTGACATGGGTAACTAATCATTGCCTGGTTATCGATAACTTGATTGTTTACAATTTTTTCTTTGATTGATCGTCAGTGCAGATGTGAATAAATAGCTCTAAAACCCATTTCCAAAGGCCTAAATGAGAGTCTCACCATAGGTAGAAGAAAAGTCCTAAATGAGTGACTCACCAGAGGTAAAAGGACAGGCCTAAATGAGTGACTCACCAGAGGTAGAAGGAAAGGCCTAAATAAGTGACTCACCACAGGTAAAAGGACAGGCCTCAATGAGTGACTCACCCCGAGGTAGAAGGAAAGGCCCAATGAGTGACTCAGCAGAGGCAGAAGGAAAGGCCTTAATGAGTGACTCACCAGAGGTAGAAGGAATGGCCTCAATGAGTGACTCACCAGAGGCAGAAGGAAAGGCCTCAATGAGTGACTCACCAGAGGTAGAAGGAAATGACTCAATGAATGACTCACCAGAGGTAGATGGAAAAGCCTCAATGAGTGACTCACCAGAGTTTGAAGAAAATGCCTCAATGAGTGACTCACCAGAGGCAGAAGGAAAGGCCTAAATGAGTGACTCACCAGAGGCAGAAGGAAAGGACTCAATGAGTGACTCACCAGAGACAGAAGGAAGGCCTCAATGAGTGACTCACCAGAGGTGGAAGGAAATGCCTCAATGAGTGACTCAGCAGAGGTAGAAGGAAAGGCCTCAATGAGTGACTCACCAGAGACAGAAGGAAAGGCCTCAATGATTGACTCACCAGAGATAGAAGGAAAGGCCTCAATGAGTGACTCACCAGAGGTGGATGGAAAGGCCTCAATGAGTGACTCACCAGAGGCAGAAGGAAAGGCCTCAATGAGTGACTCACCAGAGGGAGAAAGAAAGGTCTCAATGAGTGACTCACCAGAGGCAGAAGGAAAGGCCTCAATGAATGACTCACCAGAGGTAGAAGGAAAGGCCTCAATGAGTGACTCACCAGAGTCAGAAGGAAAGGCCTCAATGAGTGACTCACCAGAGGTGGATGGAAAGGCCTCAATGAGTGACTCACCAGAGGCAGAAGGAAAGGCCTCAATGAATGACTCACCAGAGGGAGAAGGAAAGGCCTCAATGAGTGACTCACCAGAGGTGGAAGGGAAGGTCTCAATGAGTGACTCACCAGAGTCAGAAGGAAAGGCCTCAATGAGTGACTCACCAGAGGCAGAAGGAAAGGCCTCAATGAGTGACTCACCAGAGGTTAAGGAAAGGCCTCAATGAGTGACTCACCAGAGGTGGAAGGAGGACGGAACATAGCGGATCAGACAGCGGAGTCCAGTCCCTGCCATAATGCAGAAGCAGGACAGCACCATGGACACTCGGAGACCTGAAACCCACAGCATTCCATGACGTCACCGTGGATACGTAGAGAACTGAAACACGCAGCAATCCATGACGTCACAATGTACACACAGAGAACAAGAACACAGTAACTGATTACTATGGACACTCGGAGCGACCTGAAACCCACATCATTCTATGACGTCACCGTGGATACGTAGAGAACTGAAACACGCAGAAATCCATGACGTCACAATGTACACACAGAGAACAGGAACACAGCAATTGATTACCATGGACCCACAGAGAACTGAAACACACAGCAATCCATGACGTCACAATGTACATACAGAGAATTGCAGCACTCAGCAATCAATGATGTCACAATGTACATACAGAGAACTGGAAAACAGCAATTGATTACCACAGACACAGAGAGAACTGACACGTAGCGATTCATGAAATATTTATGGACACACAGAGAAATAACGAACAGTAATCGATGACGCCACAATGGGTGCATGGTGAACTGAATAGCACTGATCTTTCCATAACATTACCATGGAAACATGAAGATCTGAAGAGCACAGAACTCAGTGACATCACCATGGACACACGAAAACGTGAAACAGCAATCGGAGACATCGCCACAGACACAAAGGGAACTGAAACGCACAGGAATCAGTGACGTCAGTACGAACGTACATGGACCTGTGGGAAGAACACCATCATCACTAATGACAATGAACAGCTCCTGTATGATCTCTGAGAATGGGAAAAACACCATCATCGATAATGGCAATGACCACCACCTGTATGATCCATAAGAATAGATAGAACAGCATCGATAATAACGCCAAGCATCCCCACCTTTATGATCCATTACAATGGAAAGAGCAGCATCAGTAGGAACGCAAAAGACCCTAGCTTTATACTGGAGAGAACTGCATCAATAGAACCGCCAATCAACACCATCTTCATGATTCACTAGAATGGAAAGGACAGCATCAATAGTAACGCCAATCAACACTATCTTCATGATTCACTAGAATGGAAAGAACAGCATTTATAGTAACGCCAATCAACACTATCTTCATGATTCACTAGAATGGAAAGGACAGCATTAATAGTAACACCAATCAACACCGTCTTTATGATTGATGGAATGGAAAGAACAGCATCTGTAGTAACACCAATCAACACCATGATTATGATTCAGTAGAATGGAAAGAACAGCATCAATAGAACAGCCAATCAACATCATCTTCATGATTCACTAGAATAGAAAGAACAGCATTAATAGTAACACCAATCAACACCGTCTTTATGATTGATGGAATGGAAAGAACAGCATCTGTAGTAACACCAATCAACACCATGATTATGATTCAGTAGAATGGAAAGAACAGTATCAATAAAAACGCCAGTCAACATCATCTTTATGACTGATAGAACGGAAAGAATAGCATCTATCGTAATACCAATCGATACCATCTTTATGATTGATAGAATGGAAAGAACAGCATATATTGTAACACCAATCACCACCATGTTTATGGTTTAGTAGAATGAAAAGAACAGTATCTATAGTAACACCAGTCAGCACCATCTTTATTATTCATTAGAATGGAAAATGCAGTATCAACAGTAACATCAATCTACCCCATCTTCATGATTCAAAGAATAAAAAAAAACTGCATCAATAGTAACACCAGTCAAGACCGTCTTTATGATTGAAAGAATAGAAAGAACAGCATCAATAGTAACACCAATCAACACAATCTTTATGATTCATTAGAATGGAAAGAACAGTATCAACAGTAACACCAATCAACACCATCTTCATGATTTATTAGAACAGAAAGAACAGCATCACCAGTAAGTACAATCAACACCATCTTTATAATCTCGTAACATACATGGAAAGAACAGCATCAGTAAAAACGCCAATGGACATCATCTTCATGATTCAAACGACAAAAGACGGGAACAGCAACAATAAGAGAAAGAACAAAAACAGCAGCAGCAACAACAACAACAGCAACAGCAACATCAACAACATCGACACCAGTAACGATATTTACGAGCACCCATTTTTTATCGATGAGGCAAGAGATGGGAAGCAATGACATCAATAAGAAAATAAAGGACACAAACAACAACGTTAACGAACACTCACCTTTATTGATGGATGAAGCAGGAAAACGAAAACAACAATGACATCAATGATAATAACGACATCAGCAACAACGCCAGCGACAACAATTATCAATTTTTATGATACATGAGCTATGAGAAGAGAAACAACGATGACAATGTTAACAACAACAACAACGACGACGACGACAACAACGATCACTAACCTCTATGTTCCACAACCCAAGAGAAGGGAAACATCTTTATCAACAACAACAGCAACAACAACATCAACAACAACAACGACAACATCATCGTGAACAACAACAGTAACAACAACAACGACAAGAACAATGATTACTAACTTTATGGTTCATGAGCACGGCGAAGGGAAACAACAACAACAACAAACAACAACAACAACCACACCAACAAAATCAACAATAAGATCACCAATCCTTTATGATCTTTGAGCCAGGAGAAGGAAAACATCATCAATTTTATCATCATCACCATCATCATCATCATCATCATCATCACCATCATCATCATTATCAACAACGACGACGACGGCGATGACGGCAACTACAACAACACAACAACAACACAAACGATTACGAACCCTTCATGATTCTTGGCCAGTAGAGGAAAACAACAACATAAAAACCCCACCTCCTTTTACAATATGTATATCAGGAGATGGAAAGTAGCGACGACGGCAGCAGCAGCAGCAGCAGCAGCAGCAGCAGCAACAACAACAACAGCAGCAGCAGCAGCATAGCAGCAGTAGCAGCAGCAGTAGCAGCTGCAATATTAACAACAATAAGAACAACAACAACTTCATTGATCAACCAAATATTTTCATCTAGGAGCCAGGTGAAAGGAAACAAGAACAATAAAAACAACAATGACAGCAACAAGAACAACATCGATGAACATCACCTTGATAATCCATGAGTGGGGAGAAGATAAACACCGCCACCACCACCACCAAGATAACCACCAGCACAACCACCTTCGCCACCACCACCAATACTACCACCACCACCACCATCAACAAAAACGAGCACGTACCTTGATGATCCAGGAGCCAGGAGAAGGGAATACAGCAGAGACCAAAGGACAGGTTGCCCAGGAAGACACACATGGCGATCTGGGAGTCTCCCCAGTGAAAGACCGCCTTGGCCGACTCTGCGATGGGTCCCCACATGGCCCAGGACATGGGCTTTAGCATGGC
>CM031620.1:4529247-4531747 GCA_018398815.1 Conus ventricosus | reverse complement strand
TGCTGGTGTCAATGTCTACATCACCCTGCCCGCTGGTGTAAAAGTCTACTTCACCCTGCCCGCTGGTGTCAATATCTACTTCACCCTGCCCCCTGGTGTCAATGTCTACTTCACCCTGCCTGCTGGTGTAAAAGTCTACATCACCCTGCCTGCTGGTGTAAAAGTCTACTTTACCCTGCCTGCTGGTGTCAATGTCTACTTCACCCTGTGTGCTGGTGTCAATGTCTACTTCACCCTGCCCGCTGGTGTAAAAGTCTACTTCACCCTGCCCGCTGGTGTAAAAGTCTACTTCACCCTGCCCGCTGGTGTAAAAGTCTACTTCACCCTGCCCGCTGGTGTCAATGTCTACTTTACCCTGCCCCTGGTGTCAATGTCTATTTCACCCTGCCCGCTGGTGTAAAAGTCTACTTCACCCTGCCCCCTGGTGTCAATGTCTACTTCACCCTGCCCGCTGGTGTAAAAGTCTACTTCATTCTGCCCCCTGGTGTCAATGTCTACTTCACCCTGCCCGCTGGTGTCAATGTCTACTTTACCCTGCCTGCTGGTGTCAATGTCTACTTCACACTGCCCGCTGGTGTCAATGTCTACTTCACCCTGCCCGCTGGTGTAAAAGTCTACTTCACCCTGCCTGCTGGTGTAAAAGTCTACTTTACCCTGCCCGCTGGTGTGAAAGTCTACTTTACCCTGCCCGCTGGTGTGAAAGTCTACTTTACCCTGCCCGCTGGTGTGAAAGTCTACTTTACCCTGCCCGCTGGTGTGAAAGTCTACTTTACCCTGCTAGTGTGAAAGTCTACTTCACTCTGCCTGCTGGTGTAAAAGTCTACTTTACCCTGCCCGCTGGTGTGAAAGTCTACTTCACTCTGCCTGCTGGTGTAAACGTCTACTTCACCCTGCCCGCTGGTGTAAAAGTCTACTTCACCCTGCCTGCTGGTGTAAAAGTCTACTTCACCCTGCTGGTGTCAAAGTCTAGGGTGCTGCTAACTGGCTCTGAGGTAGCGACGCCAAATCTGAGTTGAACCGGTTTATCTGAGGAACATTGTCGGGAAGAGGAATAAATCAGCCCATTTTTCGAGCTGTTAGTATGTGAAGTTTTGTAGTATATTCATTTTTCTCCTTCCTTCTACTTCTGTTTGCTGTGATGTGTTCGCAGTAAGTTTGTAGACTAGTACCGTTTTGTCCATATTGCACTTCAAGTTATGTAAGATGAAAGCGTGCTTAAAATCACCGAATGGAGAAAAGTAACTAATATTTTGAGCAATTTGAATCATTTAATCTTCTTTTTTTTATAATATCACCACACACTTTTTGACACATGGTTTGTTGCTATTATTATCGAGTTTTAGTGTTCTGGGCCAGGGTTATGCAATTTGTACACGGCATTTGGTTCCCATCATTGCCTGTATACGGGGTGGGGGGGGGGGGGGAAGAAACAAAGCCTTTCATAACAGGCGTGTTGTCAATGTCGTTTTCCTTCCCTCATCCTTACCTGGGACAGATTGCTGTTCAGAAGGATGGCTTAGAACGTTTTTTGTCTGTCTGTTTGCTGCCTGACGTGCATTTTGATGCTCGTTTGGATGCAGTTCATTGTCCAAGAACAACGCAGTCATTTAGGTTTTGTTAATATGCTGATTTTATGTGTAAAAATAGCGATGGCGATCGCACAGGGCACAAACATTTATAGAGACTCGATTCAGGGGTGTGGTCACCCTTGGGTTATATGTTCCTGGCTTGATTACTTCATTGAACGGTCTTACCCAGTGACGACTGAAGACATTTTTGTATTAACAATTGCAACAATTTGGTGTGTGTGTTTGCGTGCGTGTGTGCGCGCATGCTCGCGCGCGCGCTTGCTTGTGTGTGTGTGTGTGTGTGTGTGTGTGTGTGTGTGTGTGTGTGTGTGTGTGTGTGTGTGTGTGTGTGTGTGTGTGTGTGTGTGTGTGTGTGTGTGTGTGTGTGTGAATACAGGCTGTATAAAAGTCCGTACAAGGTTTACTGTTTCTTATCTGTCAACAGAGACTGTATAACAATTTGTACATACTGTACAATGCGTTCTTAAATCAATAGAAATTGTGTAACATTCCGCACATATCTCACTGCGTATTTTCTGACAACACTCACATAATGACATTCGTAGAAACTGTCGAGCGGTTTTCTGTCAACACACACTCTATGACATTCTGTACAGACTTTTAATGTGAGGAAATAGATGATTTCTTTGGATGGAGATGGAAAAGAAATGACGAACTAAAACATAAACAAATAGCATGCATGAAATTTTCTGTCAACATACACTCTATAACATTCTGTGCATACTTTTTAATGTGAGGAAACATATAATTTCTTTGGATGGAGATTGAAAAAAAACATGAAGAATTACAACATAAACAAATACAATATTTGACTGTTGATCCCGTGGTGTAACTATGACACCAACTGCTGAAAGGTGACCTTAGGTGATTCTCATTTACTGTGCACGTTTTTCTAATCAAAGATAAATTAT
>CM031620.1:4476747-4521747 GCA_018398815.1 Conus ventricosus | reverse complement strand
TCTACACATTCAACAGCTTATACACGGAAACGTATCTTTGTGCCCACGTCTCTTTGTGCCCACGTCTCTTTGTGCCCACGTCTCTATATGCCCAAAACGTATGCCAGTGGGAGTTTCGGGTAGGCATCCTCTATGTCAATAGCCAAACTTACCAGTGGCCAAGCAATGGTCAAACTGACCAGTGGTCAGTTGTCAAACTGACCAATGGTCAAGCAGTGGTCAAACCGACCCGTGGTAAAGCAGTGGGCAAACTGACCAGTGGTCAAGCAGTGTTCAAAATGCCGATGTGGTCAAGCAATGGTCAATTTGACCATAGCTTGATCATTGGTCGGTTTGACCAACGTTTGACCTCTGGTCAGCTTGACCACTGGTCAGTTTGGTTGTTGCTTGACCACTGGTCACTTTAGCTATCACTTGACCACTGGTCAGTTTGACATCACTTGACCACTGGTTAGTTTTACCATCGCTTGACCACTGGTCAGTATGGGACCATTGCTTGACTACTGGTCACTTTGACCATTGCTTGACTACTGGTCACTTTGGCCATTGCTTGACCACTGGTCAGTTTGGTTGTTGATATAAAGGGTACCTACGCACAACTCCCACTGGCATAGGTTTGGGCATATAGAGATGTTGACCATAGCTTGATCATTGGTCGGTTTGACCAACGTTTGACCTCTGGTCAGCTTGACCACTGGTCAGTTTGGTTGTTGCTTGACCACTGGTCAGTTTAGCTATCACTTGACCACTGGTCAGTTTGACATCACTTGACCACTGGTTAGTTTTACCATCGCTTGACCACTGGTCAGTCTGGGACCATTGCTTGACTACTGGTCACTTTAACCATTGCTTGACTACTGGTCACTTTGACCATTGCTTGACCACTGGTCAGTTTGGTTGTTGATATAAAGGGTACCTACGCACAACTCCCACTGGCATAGGTTTGGGCATATAGAGATGTGGGCACAAAGAGACGTGGGCACAAAATACCACTTTTTTGGGCATATAGAGACGTGGGCACAAAGAGACGTGGGCACAAAGGGATGCTTCGTTATACACGCCTATCTTCTTTCATGAATGACAATCTGTCTTTTAAATCTTAGAGGCAAGTTAAAGAACCAGACAAAATATAATCACCTTAGTATACTACAATGTTTATTAGTACTCCTAAAACTGTGATGGACACGTCGTATTTCATATTCAAATGCAGAGATATGTGTTTCTGGTCTATGACGTGTTGCTTGTCTTTGCAGCAAATGCCGTGTGTCTCACAGACTATGGGATGGTCTCCCTTTAGCACAACACCTTGAATTATAGTTTTAGATTGTCTTGCACACTTCCAGCGCACTTGTACAATTCGTGTTTTCTCTGTAAAAGTATTTGAAAATGAGAACGGTCATAGCATGTTTCTATTTGCAGAATCAAATGATTTGGAAAAATATATACTCATGAGACTATACATACACACACACACACACACACACACACACACACACACACACACACACACACACACACACACACACACACACACACACACACAAATATATATATATATATATATATATATATATATATATATATAATTATAAACAAAGCTTGCTCTGATGTCTTAGATTGAAGAAATAGGGGGAGCTAAGCATTCATATCTGCAGTGGTAGATAATTCTGCCTAACTAACAGTATGTGCTTGAGTGGGTGAATGGGGAAAAATAAAATAAATGCTTCTCAAAATGAGCCTTCAGCAAGCTTATAGTCTCCAAGGGGGAGACAATCTCCAATAGGGAAGAAACTCACTAACATATAACTCCTGGTCAGATACCGATATTTCGAAAACCTGATTGTTTCTCCTCAGTGACCGTGGAAAGTGGTAATTTTGAATTATACTTTTAGATTGTCTTGCACACTTATATATATATATATATATATATATATATATAATATATATATATATATATATATATATATATATATATATATATATATATATATATATATATATATCTGGTATTATATTTTCCGGCTTTTTTTTCTTTTCTTTTTTTTGAAAAAGTGCTCAACCATGCGGGAGCAGCTAAAATAATTATTAAAAGCAAATCTTAAACCGGGATGACAAACTTGTTTCGAGGTCCTTCCTCTCTTCAGATCCCGTGCCAATCCCCTGCTACTGACCTCAATCGTATATATGTGTTTTGGATTGTGAACTGTAGTCCAGTTGTGTTGCACGTGTTTGTATATGTATGTATGCATATATATATATATATATATATATATATATATATATATATATATATATATATATATATATATATATATATATATATATATATATCAGGATCCCGATGACAGCGCAACACGCTCGAAACAAATTTGTAGATAGTTTTAAGATTCCTCTTTTAACTTGTTTTAACTAATGTTGCTCCCCAAGGGGTTGAGCACTTAAAAAATTGTTTTAGGCATTTTAAATATAGTGATCTATATATATATATATATATATATATATATATATATATATATATATATATATATATATATAGCTAAAACAAGTTAAAAGAGGAATCTTAAAACTATCTACAAATTTGTTTCAAGCGTGTTGCGCTGTCATCAGGATGGTTTTTGGTTTGCCCACCGCCGATGTTATATAGCGTGTGGGCTCCCGTTTGCGGTTGTTTGCACGTGCGGGTTGGCTGCACGTGTTTTTGGGGGGCTTTCAGGTTTTTGTTTTGGGTGTGTTCACTAAAAACGATTTCCATTTATGCCTGCAGTTGTTTACTATTTCTGTTTTGGTGTTTAAGTTGCTAAGTGTGGTTTGCATAGTATTAACCATTTTTCAGTTAAACATAGGTTGCACCTTTTTGAAACATTGCTGTATGGTGATGCTCTTTTTATGATTTTCCAGGATATATTGTAGCTTGTTTTTGCGTCTTTAAGTTTCCAGATATATTTGCTCAGTTCTGTTTGGTTTTTATATTTTTCTTTATTAAATGACTGTTTGTGGTTTGCATATCTGGTTTTGAAGTGGTTTTTCAGTGATCCCTATGTATGTTTCTTTTTCATTTTCTGATGTCACAGTAGCCTGGTATACAAAGTGTTGTTGTGAAGACATTTATTGTTTAGTGGGCACTGCTCCTTTCTGGTGCAATTGCAAGATTTCCTTTCTTCACCCTTCTTTGCTGTGTTGATTTTCATTTTGTTGGATGCGTCAATTAGGTTTTTGAGGTTGGGCATACATGAGTACGATAGTTTGACAGTTTTTTGTTAAAAATTTTGGACAGTTTGTGTTCTTTTGGAAATGAAGTTGTTAGGATTTTGAAGAATTCTTTCCCTATGTTTGTTTTGAGTTTCCCGTCGTATGGGGGGTTATACCATATGAGTTTTCTTTTCCTATTTTTCTTGCTTTTATTTGTGTTGTTGTCTGGTTGTATTGTTTAATTTGTAATTGTATCCACTTGTTTGTAGTGCCTCCTGGTATTCTACTGCTGCATTGTTGAACACTCTCTCACTGCATGACAAGTTTGATAGTCTCTTGTTTTATGCCATGGGGTATGGTCTTTAATATAGATGGTGGATGGTTACTTTTGGTGTGTACATAAAGAGGTGTATCGTTGGGTTTCTTGTATGGTTTATATATGTGATTGTTGAGATCCAGTGTTATGTCTAAGTAGTTCACTACCTTTTTGTTTGCTTCAATGGTAATCTTTAAGTTGTGGTTTTGGAAGATTTTGCATAGTTCTTTCTTCTTGTTTTCGATGGTTCTTGGATTGTTGGTTAGTGCAGCAGAGCCATCGTCTCTATATAGTCCGACTTGTTTTCGAGTTTTTTCTTGATGTTGGACAGCATGAATAGTCGACCAGTTCACATGTTTCTGCACCATCATATGATCCATGGTTACGTCCGAATGTTGAGTTTCTGTTGGTTTTCCTGATCCAGGTTTCATTTTTGCTGTGTAGTAATGTTTTCTTGGTGTGGAGAATGATTTCCATTTCTGACCCTGTTATGTCTGTGTGGTTACTGGCAAACTTCAGGGCTTTGGTGAGTAGTTCCTCATCTATAGATGGGTAAAAGTCTACTATGTCAAATGTGATGAATACTGTATTACTTTGTTTATTGAGTTTTTTGAACCATTGGATAACTTCGTATGTGTTCTTCCAGAGGTTGTATTCAGAGTTTGATTTTACGTTCTTTATTATTTTTTCCAGAATTTTCTTGCTTATTTTGCCTAATTCAGATTTGGATGGGTTTATTAGTCTACATGTTGGATTGTTATGAAAATTGGGCTTGTGGTCTTTGAGCGTTATGAAAGCTTCTTTTGTTGCTGTCGCTTCTATCCTGTCACTTAGGTCTATGCGCTCTGCAAGTTCTTTTTCTTTAGTGCGGATAATGTCATGTATATTTTTGTCAGCTTTTTTGTAGTTTTTCTGGATGTTTTTGTCAAGGAGTTGAGAGTAATCTTTTGGTTCCATTTTGTAGTAATTGCTAGTTTTATCAGCCTTCACAAATATTTTTTTGTCATTTTGTACTTGTTTTATTTGTTCTTTAGTGTTGTTTGGAAACCGTTGTTAGATTTTTTGAATTCAATATTGGTTATCCTTCTTTTCATTTGATCTTCAAAGGGTTTCATTTCGTCTATGGCTGGTGGTGATCGCCATGATTTGAAATCGTAGGTGTTTTTGTCCTCTTTTTTTGCATTTGGGTTCAGAAAAAAGAATGCTTTCCATCTCATATTATGTACAAACTTTTCTGTTTGTTCTATTAATTTTTTATATATGATTGCGGATATATAGAGACGATGGCCTTGCTGCACTAACCAACATCCAAGAAACCATCGAAAACAAGAAGAAAGAACTATGCAAAATCTTCCAAAACCACAACTTAAAGATTACCATTGAAGCAAACAAAAAGGTAGTGAACTACTTAGACATAACACTGGATCTCAACAATCACATATATAAACCATACAAGAAACCCAACGATACACCTCTTTATGTACACACCAAAAGTAACCATCCACCATCTATATTAAAGACCATACCCCATGGCATAAACAAGAGACTATCAAACTTGTCATGCAGTGAGAGAGTGTTCAACAATGCAGCAGTAGAATACCAGGAGGCACTACAAACAAGTGGATACAATTACAAATTACAATACAACCCAGACAAACACAAATAAAAGCAAGAAAAATAGGAAAAGAAAAATCATATGGTATAACCCCCCATACGACGGGAAACTCAAAACAAACATAGGGAAAGAATTCTTCAAAATCCTAACAACTTCATTTCCAAAAGAACACAAACTGTCCAAAATATTTAACAAAAACACTGTCAAACTATCGTACTCATGTATGCCCAACCTCAAAAACCTAATTGACGCATCCAACAAAATGAAAATCAACACAGCAAAGAAGGGTGAAGAAAGGAAATCTTGCAATTGCACCAGAAAGGAGCAGTGCCCACTAAACAATAAATGTCTTCACAACAACATTGTATACCAGGCTACTGTGACATCAGAAAATGAAAAAGAAACATACATAGGGATCACTGAAAACCACTTCAAAACCAGATATGCAAACCACAAACAGTCATTTAATAAAGAAAAATATAAAAACCAAACAGAACTGAGCAAATATATCTGGAAACTTAAAGACGCAAAAAACAAGCTACAATATATCCTGGAAAATCATAAAAAGAGCATCACCATACAGCAATGTTTCAAAAAGGTGCAACCTATGTTTAACTGAAAAATGGTTAATACTATGCAAACCACACTTAGCAACTTTAAACACCAAAACAGAAATAGTAAACAACTGCAGGCATAAATGGAAATCGTTGTTAGTGAACACACCCAAAACAAAAACCTGAAAGCCCCCCAAAAACACGTGCAGCCAACCCGCACGTGCAAACAACCGCAAACGGGAGCCCACACGCTATATAACATCGGCGGTGGGCAAACCAAAAACCATCCTGATGACAGCGCAACACGCTTGAAACAAATTTGTAGATAGTTTTAAGATTCCTCTTTTAACTTGTTTTAGCTATTGTTGCTCCCCAAGGGGTTGAGCACTTAAAAAATTGTTTTAGGCATTTTAAAATATACTGATCTATATATATATATATATATGTGTGTGTGTGTGTGTGTGTGTGTGTGTGTGTGTGTGTGTGTGTGTGTGTGTGTGTGTGTTCCGGCCTGCAAGAACTAAAATTCCAGAAACACATTGTCCAATACTCTTTGCTAATGAATGTACACTGAACGCCGGTGTCGTATATAATACTGTCGCCGTAGAATTGTATCGCAGCGATAGCGTTTCACGTGAAATATTGTTGCAGCGACAATACTTTCTTGAAAAAAATGTCGCGCTACAACTTTTCACGAAAGATGTCCTATAGAATATTGTAGCTGTCCATAAAATACTGTCGCTCGAAATTTTGCGAGAGCTTTTTGCGACAGGACACTGTGAACTATTGTAGTCAGAATGCTCTCTCTCTCTCTCTCTCTCTCTCTCTCTCTCTCTCCTCTCTCTCTCTCTCTCTCTCTCTCTCTCTCTCTCTCTCTCTCTCTCTCTTCAAGGGCTCGGTGTGGCTTTCTTTGTCTGGCTCCCAGCAAGACGTGTATCAAGCTGCTTCGGTAAATGTATGCATAAATCACCTGTCGACATGCAATACAGCTGAAGTCAGTCCATGAAAAATTCGCTGGAAAACGACCGCCCATCAAACGGCAGGACAAAGCCCCGAACTCAGAAATACTCCAGAGAGCTGAGATGAAGTAGGTTCATGGAGTCAGTCAGTATCATGGCTTGTTGAGTTTGAAACTGGCTTATGGATGTAAGCCAGTGGAGTGCTTGTGTCACTGCTTCTACCTCCATTGTTAGACTTGAAGTTGTTAAACTGTGCGCACCATTGTCTTCCTGGATAGTTCGGCCATTTTGCTTCACTGTCTATCCCCAGCCTGACTTACCTTTGACAGAACCGTCAGTGTATATTAGAATGTCATCTTTTGTGCAAAGGTCTTCTACCAGCATCTGAACTTCTGCGTTGGTTTTGCCTTCTGGGCCCTTCTCGACAATGTCTTCCAAGTTCTGGAGCGATGGCAGTTTGGTAGAGGTGCTTCAAGTGGTCTGGATATGTCTCCCATTCCTTGGTTTCTTTGACTTTTGCTAACTGGCACACAAGCTGTATACTGTCTTCTGCCTGTCCCATCCATGATTTTCCACGTCCTAGCCGAGTGCCTTTGTTTCCTTGACCGCCGCATGAAGTGGGTTTTGGGGATTTTCAAGGGCTCTGAAATATGCCTTCAACTGTTCCAGCTTGTGTCCTGTCTGCATTGAAGGAAGGTCGAGCAGGTATCGCATTGTTTGAACTGGTGTGTCCTTTGTGGTTCCCAGGATAAATCTCATTGCTTCATTTTGAATTCTTTCTATTTTGAGAAGGTTGGTTTTGGACAGTGCTGTAAGCCCTAATTCATAATCTATCACACAGAGTACAAATGCGTGATACAGTCGGTAGAGCTGGCGCTGTTCAATGCCTTTAGCTGCCATTGCGTTCATGGCAGATAAGCCTTTTTTTGCATTTAAGAACAATATTCGCAACATGCTTTCTGAAGGTTAGCATTCTGTTAAAGCCTACACCCAAACAGCGTAGGTTGTTAGTCGATTCAACTGGTATTCCATTGAAGGAAACAGGTGAGGGTACTTGTCCTGGTGTCTTGTTGTTGAGAGTACAGACTAATGTCTGGGCTTTTGTAGGGATGATGGACCGTCCAGTTTCTTGACACCACTGAGCAATGTTGTTCAACTGTTGCTGAACTGCTTTCGTTCTTTCTTCAGCATTCTTTGATGTTTTGTAGATCAGGCCGTCATCTGCAAATGTCATCACTCGAGCAATTCCGTTTCTGCTGAGGTCTACTAGGCCTTTTGTGTAGACACTGTACAGAACTCCCGAAGCGCAGCTGCTATCCATCGTGTAAGTATCTTGCTGACTCCATTGTCAAGGAGTAGTTCCATGAGAAGCGAGAACTGGAGACTTTGTTGTATGCATCTTCCAGATCTATTGCAACAGCTAGTGTTTCTTCCTTTCTTTGGAATCCTTCGTACACTTCATAGGCAAAAGCGGCCGCATTTTCCCATGTACTTTTACCTGTTCTGTAGCCTCCTTGATTTGATGGAGGATTTGTCGACTTTCAAGTTCTCTTTCGAGTTTACTTGCCATGATTCGTTCCATGAGCTTTCCTGCTATATTTGCATAGTGAGAATGCGGTAGCCATTTAGCTGATGATGATCTTTTCCTGGCTTTGGTAAAGCTTTCAGGCAGCTGTGTGACCAGTCTTCTGGAACATAGCCTTTATCAAAACTCTCCTGGTAGAGACTGAGTTTGGCTCTCTCTCTCTCTCCTCTTCTGAGTGCTGCTTGATATCTGCATACCGTACTTTGTCTGGTCCTGGAGCACTATCCTTAGTGCATCTAGCTATTGTGTCATCCAGTTCAGATTCTGTATCTGTATTTCATCATCAATGCCAGTCTGAACTAGGAGTTGGTTTAACTTCGTGAAATATTTCTTCCTTTCCTCCAGATTTCTTTGATCACTCTGTTCCATGAAACGTTTAAGTAGAGCCGACCCTTTCTCTAAATTTGTCCAGTTTTGTGATCCCATCAGCGCCTAAGATACCTGGGGTTGCGTTTGCTTTGTTTTTGCCCTTCCATGCGACTGTAGAAGTGCCAGAACAGAGTCAGTGGTGGGTCATAATTAAGTGACAGACAAAACTGTTGCCACTTGGTTTCTTTTGCTTCTTCAGATACTCTTTCGAATTGTTCAGTCTTATGATTCATGTCTGTTTTAATAGCTAGATCAGGGCAAGGTGTTCTTCTTTCTCTCTGCCAACTTCTTCCAGACTTGCGTTTCTCTTTCCAGGCTGTTTCTGTGTCTATATTCCACCAAAGAGGTTGGACGATTTGTTTGGTTGTAGCATTGCTTCTTTTGCATCTTCTACTCCTTAACGTTCCTATGATATCTCCTTCATTGTTGTATTGAACAGGGTCATTTTGTTTCGTTTGTGTAACTTTTGATGGTTTCTGTAAACTGAACACAACAGGGTAATGGTCACTTCCATGATGAAGAAGTGTTTCCGCACTCATACCTGCTGTGAATTTTGGTCCAATGAGTGCAAAGTCAATGACACTGTCAGTGTCATCCTGCCTCCCTGTATGTGTTGGGGATGATGATGTCAGTGCACTAAGAAGTACTTCATCCAACATCGCTTCCAGTGCCATTCCTTGAGGATTGGTACCATGTTGATCCCACAATTTGAGCGTGCATAGTATGACAGAGTCTCCAAATTCATGTTCTATTTCCTCAAGAAAGGTCCAATCCGTTTTGATGTGTGGGTACCTGGATGTATATATGCACTGATGACTACAAGGCTTTTCTGATTACCATCCGGTCTTTCTAGCTTCACACCCATTAGCTCACGTGTGCTGCTACACCATATTTCCAAGTCTATCCTGGACAGTTTGTTTTTCAAGTTTTTTTTAAAAAATTATCATTGCTAGTCCTCGTCCATCATGCTTTTGAAGTATTATGAATTCATCCAATTGTAATGGTCTGTGGGCGGCACGTCTAGTTTCTTGTAGACACAGAACATCAAAGTCATATGCTAGTTTTTCAATTGTTGAGATCCTCTTTTTGTCACTGCAGCAGTTCCAAGTACAAATCCTGAAATATTTCTCGGATAGTCTTTCAGCTTTTGTTATATTCCTACCTATCTTTCTTCTTTTCCCACCTCTTTTGCTACGCTGACTATTGTTTTGTGGGGATCGAGTTTTAAGTCCCAAAACCTGCACCCGAAGATCCCTGAGGTGCAAGCGAGACAAAGTATTTTAAGAACCCATAAAACGGTATTCTTAGTGTTGAGGGGTTCTAAGCGGTCGCCCTGACAGAGCCGCGTATCAGGGAAGGGCAATGGATGTCCATACATGTCGGGAACGCCTGCACATATGAAGTCCGTCAGCCTGGTGTCGCCTTAGGGCCAGACTGCATACGGTTCGAGACTGTTTAACCCAACAGCCATTCATCCCTTGGGTACTGTATGAAAGCCTTGGGATTGGGGGAGGTCGACTCCAAGATCAAAGCGAAGAGGGTGAGGGGGAGTGGACAGCTGAGAACATGATAGTGAACAGTGTACCTCATTCAGTTGTTGTCCTGTGTTTGGTTTTGCTTCCCTTTTGTTGTTGAGCTTATAGATGATTTTTAAAAAACTATATGTGACACAAATCTGTGCAAAAAACCGGGTAGGCTAAATCACTTAGACAACAAACATGCCACATAGCTGATTTTTAAACTATATGTGAGACATATCTGTGCGAAAAAAACCCGGGTAGGCTTAATCACTTAGACAAGAAACATGCTACATAGAGATGATTTTTAAACCATACGTGAGACATATATGTGCGAAAAACCCGGGTAGGCTAAACCACTTAGACAACAAACATGCCACATTTTCAGATTACATACCTGTGATCACCAAGTTGAATGACACTATCACTCACAAACTTTCATAAATATGTGCAAGAGGTAGGATTTCACATAACTTGCACATTCACATAATCAGAAGTAATTTTAAAAAAGTTATATCATTGTGAATAGAAACGTGTTTGTTTCATTTTTTGTTTTATAGTTTATATTTTTAAACTTGTTCAGATAACAAATTAAAACTCAAATCGAAAACAAAAATGATAACATGTCAACTTTTAAAAATAAAATAAAAACTTAACCATTAGCTATTAATGAGTATTAGCCATCAATGATTCAACACCATGTTGCGCCCAGTTCGAGAGATACGTGATTACTTGTTCGTTTCATATCCTGAATATTGGTTATCTTGCCTTCTTGTTTTTGTCTTGTAATTTGTTTGTCCCATTTGTCTGGCGGATTTATATATATTTTTTCATTCATGAACAGTCTTAATGTGTCAATTTTTGGAGAGTAAGGGGTGTAAACTACACAGGTAGTGTGCAGACGTTGGTGTAAATGGCACTTGGATATCAGTAACCGTTTTGTATCCTATGAATTCAAAGTGCCTTCTTCTGGTCATTTCAAGTCTGTATATTAACAACAAAAATAGCATTGCCCACAACTTTATGTTTGTTTTGAATGTACTTACTAACCAATGGTTCATGATGTAAAGAGGGAACCAACAGATTGCTCGACATAAATACATACATAGAGACTGAGGTGCGTGTGCCCACAAGTCGCTTTCAGAGAGAATGAAATTAATCACGTGTCAGAGTGTTAAAACACACACACACACAACACACACACACACACACACACACCACACACAACCACACACAACACACACCACACACACACACACGCGCGCGCGCGCGCGCGCGCGTACACCCGCAGAGAGAGAGAGAGAGAGAGAGAGAGAGAGAGAGAGAGAGAGAAGAGAGAGAGAGATGAGAGAGAAAAGAGAGGAGACAGACAGACAGACAGACAGACAGACAGACAGAAGACAGACAGACAGACAGACAGAGACAGAGACAGAGAGATAGCGCATCATGATGATCATCATGATCATGATCATCATGATCACATCATCATCATAAATCATAAATCATCATCATCATCATCATCATCATCATCAACATCAACATCATCATCACCACAATCATTAACATCGGGTCTGATGAAAACCCGTACACGTAAAACAAAGTGATATGCGAGGTTTTCATAAGCATCGATGGCATGCACCTTCATCTCTCATCAAGTAGAATGAAATGACATAGACACGAAGAGTAGGCACACTCCTGCACATGCACACAAACAGATGTATTGAGTAACAGTATAATGTATAGACAGCCAACTAACAGGCAGACAGGTATGACAGACACTTCCACGATAATTGTGTTGTCAGCATTCATGACTGCAGCTCTCTTCCAGGGAACTGTGTTGTCAGCATTCATGACTGCAGCTCTCTTCCACGGGAACTGTGTTGTCAGCATTCATGAATGCAGCTCTCTTCCACGAGAACTGTGTTGTCAGCATTCAGGGACTGCAGCTCTCTTCCACGGGAACTGCGTTGTCAGCATTCATGACTGCAGCTCTCTTCCACGAGAACTGTGTTGTCAGCATTCATGACTGCAGCTCTCTTCCACGGGAACTGTGTTGTCAGCATTCATGACTGCAGCTCTCTTCCACGAGAACTGTGTTGTCAGCATTCATGACTGCAGCTCTCTTCCACGAGAACTGTGGAAGCTCTTCTGGGATGTGGACTGACGCTTTTCCTGCGCACAACGCTTATGTTTCCATCGACAGTTGGTGATAACACAAAAAGGAAAAGAAAAAAAAAAACGTGCCCCCCCCCCTTTCCCCCCCCCCCCCCCCCCGAATGTAATGATGGACAAACAGATTCCCCCTTCCTCTCCCTTTCCGCACGTGTGTGTGTGTGTGTGTGTGTGTGTGTGTGTGTGTGTGTGTGTGTGTGTGTGTGTGTGTGTGTGTGTGTGTGTGTGTGTATGTGTGTGTGTGTGTGTGTGTGGTTATTATTATTGTTGTTGTTTTTTGTTTGTCTTTTTCCTCCAGAAAGCTAATCGTTTCCTTTGAAGTATTTTGCAAGTAACGTAACCCGTCTTTTACGATGAGCTGTTCGACTGAGGTGAAAGAATTTGCGCCACATTCTTTTTTCAATACCCCTGTTTCGTTCATATATGTTTCGAAAAGGCACATTCCATCTAAATTTCGATGACATTTAATGAATACCTCTCATTATCTTACATCTTGTCTGTATGTCTCTTGTTTCACAAAGGCACTTAAAGTAATCCATTGGTTTTTTCGCGACTTAATACTGTAACATATTTGTTTTTCAGTTCGTGTTTGTAATCATCACAGATCACTCTTCCAACATCCTGAAACATTGCCGTCTCCCTGTCCTAACAGAAGAAGCGCTATTCTGCAAGCATCGGAGACAAGGCATCCGTAAATATGTCGTTATTGTCCTATTCTGATCTTTAGTGCTGTTGGCGCTGTTGTCAGTGTTGAACATTGTGTTACGTTGTGGCCACGTTGACTCCTCCCTCAGATCTGAAGGTGTTCGCGAGGTCTCAGAGAGAAAGTCAGAAGCAGTCTGACCTCTGTGATCTGGCCTGACAGTTTTGTTCTGGACTGATGATGCTCTGCCTCCGCTGACTCTCCTTGGTTTGTTGAAACATTGAAGGGCATTGTGCTGATGGGAAACGGTTCGCAGGTCATTCTCTGTTTAAGGCTTTGGCTGGTGCTGGATGTCTGAAGAGTCTACTGGCCTTATGCGGTCCATACTCATTGTGACATTGTGACGAACACAACTCTTTCTGCCATCGTCTCATTTGCGACCATCTTTTAAGTATTGGTGATACGCTATCGGTCGATTTCTTGTTGAGTGATGGCCCTTAAACAGGCTTTTGTTGGGTGATGAACCTTACACAGGCTTGTTGAGTGATTAACCTTACACAGGCTTTTGTTGAGTGATGAACCTTACACAGGCTTTTGTTGAGTGATGGCCCTTAAACAGGCTTTTGTTGAGTGATGAACTTACAAAGGCTTTTGTTGAGTGATGGCCCTTAAACAGGCTTTTGTTGAGTGATGAACCTTACACAGGCTTTTTGTTGAGTGATGAACCTTACACAGGGCTTTTGTTAAGTGATGAACCTTACACAGGCTTTTGATGAGTGATGAACCTTACACAGGCTTTGTTGAGTGATGAACCTTACACAGGCTTTTGTTGAGTGATGAACCTTACACAGGCTTTTGTTGCAGCAATGCCTCCATCTGTTCCACTGCAGCCCTACTGTTTCCGTGAGGACAGAAAATGATGCTTAAAAGGAAACAATGAAAGGGGTTCTACTAGGACTTCGTGATGTCATAAGGGTGTGTCTCATTGTGGACAGAAAATGATGTCTTAAAGGGAAACATTGAAAGGGGTTCTACTAGGACTTCGTGATGTCATAATGCTAGTGGTCTCATGTTCCTAGATTAGAATAGTACTGTAATTTGTCAATGAGTCTGTGTGATCGTCACCGTAAAGAGGTTTTCCTTTAAAGCAAACCAGCTGAGTGCATGGTTCAGGCAGGAGCATACACTGAACCTCATTGCGCCATGGTAGACTGCCATGTATAAAAGCTTCACAAGAAGACAAATATTCACTGTCACTTAAAATCACAGAGAAATGGCGCCGTCGCGTCTACAGAGAGAGAGAGAGAGAGAGAGAGAGAGAGAGAGAGAGAGAGAGAAGAAGAGAGAGAGAGAGAGAGAGAGAGAGAGAGAGAGAGAGAGAGAAAGAGAGATCGGAACTCTTAAAACCTTTATTCGACCAGGGACTGAAATTCTAGCTAGAGCCTATTGTCCTTGAGAGAGAGAGAGAGAGAATGAATGAATGGTTTATTGAGATAAGCCTACAAAGTCCATTCTCCAAGAGGAATTAGGAAGGGGAAAGTTCACAAAATAAGTGTCAAAGAATAAATACAACAACACATGTCAGGACAAAAAGCATCGTAATGAGAAAACCAAATCACGGAAGAAATGTAACACCAATACGACTGTCAATGCAACTGGCAAACCATGGTCATCCACAGTCATCACGAAATTTTGGTGTTTTGACAGCTGTGCTGCTGCTGGAAGTCACTTCACGTCGTCTCTGTTGAGCACAGTGAGGAAATCTCCATGTTCTTTTTCATCTCCTGTAGGTATGCCCATATGTCACTGATTGTAACATTGTCGGAAGGATCACTCTGTGGCAGCTGCAGATAACAAATGTCTTCGGGATCATCTGTACTCCCGAAAATCCTATCGCTCCCATTTACTTCGGCATATGCAGTTTTGCGTTGCGTGCTTGTCTTGGTAGTACCATGTGTCGGGGTCTTGCTCACATACCACGTCACCGAACTCAACACAGTCTTGACCACACAAGTCTCAACCGGCCCGATGTCCAACACGTAGGCTTCATGGTGTGTCATGTAATTGTTTGTCACAACGTCCCATGTCGATTTCTGCTGGTATGTCACTGTGCTGTGTATCTCGCGAAGGCCGAGACACACGAAAGAGGGGCGGTTTATCAAACAGAAAAAGTCACCACTGGCAGTTTGGCTGTTGTCAGTTGTATCCAACATAAAGCAGGCTCGGTGGCGCCGGCAAAACAAATCGACGGAGAAGATGAATGTTCACTTGTCTTTGTCTGCTGTCATTGTTCTGTGGGCCTCAGCTCTGTGCTTGTCCCTGTTCACCTATGGCGGAATTTCCGTCAATACACCGCACTGTGGTTGTCCGTTCGAGTCGCAGGGGGCTGGTCGGCAATCGCTGTTAACCGAGTATGACGACTGTTTGTTTTACCCAAGGCCCTCAATCGTAAACGAAGACAATGTCATCTCTTGTATGCAGCATTGAGTGTGGCTTCCAAAGTACATGGCAGACCTTCAACAGGCATGTTGGACGATTTACAGGTGATTTATGCATACATTTACCAAAGCAGCTTGATACACGTCTTGTTGGGAGCCAGACAAAGAAAGCCACACCGAGCCCTTAAAGGAGAGGAGAGAGAGAGGAGAGAGAGAGAGGAGAGAGAGAGAGAGAGAGAGAGAGAGAGAGAGAGAGAGAGAGAGAGAAGAGAGACAGAGAGACGAGAGAGAGAGAGGAGAGAGAGGAGAGAGAGAGAGAAGAGAGAGAGAGAGAGAGGAGAGAGAGAGAGAGAGAGAGAGTGAGAGAGACAGAGACAGAGAGAGACGAGAGAGAGAGAGGAGAGAAGCGAGAGAGAGAGTGAGAGAGAGCGAGAGAGAGAGGAGAGAGCGAGAGAGAGAGAGAGACAGAAGAGAGAGAGAGAGGAGAGAGAGAGAGAGAGAAGAGAGAGAGGAGAGAGAGAGAGAGAGAGAGTCAGTCAGACAGAGAGACAGAAACAGAGAACCATTGAGACAGAACGAAAGACACAGAAACAGAGACAGAGAGAGAGAGAGAGAGAGAGAGAGAGAGAGAGGAGAGAGAGAGAGAGAGAGAGAGAGAGAGAGAGAGGAGATTGATTGATTGATTGATTGATCTTTAATACCCAAGGATGAAGATTTTAGGCCAAAGCCTAGTCTTACAATCTGTCCTTGTCATGCATACATTATTTCAGCACATATCATTCATACAGACAATTCAACATAGCAACATGATAATCTAATTCTACAATGATAAGCAAACTACTCATAACAGCACTAATGAGATGGGGATGGTAAAACAAAAGGAAACTTACAAGCAAACAAACAAACAAAAATTACAGAGAGAGAGAGAGAGAGGTCAGAGGGTGGGGAAGAGAGAATGGTAGGTAGGGGAGGAGAAAAGGGATGGTAGACAGAGTGGGAGTGGGGATGGGCGATTTTAACGGAGTAGGTTTTATGTTTAGACGATTTATTCAAAGTATGGTTCACAGAAGACTTAGCGAGTGGACGCTGATCATTGTAATCGAGTAATTTAACTACTGAGACATAAAATGTTTATGCAAATGTTCCTTGAAAAGTTTTAAAGTATTCATGTTTTGTAGATTCGGTGGAAGTGAGTTCCAGACATATGGTCCAGAGTAAGCTAGGCTTGTTTTGTATAGATCAATGCGTGGGTAGGGAAGAAGGAATTTCGTCGAGCCAGAAAAGAGAGAGAGAGAGTGAGAGAGAGAGAGAGAGAGAGAGAGAGAGAGAGAGAGAGAGAGAGAGAGAAAGAGAGAGAGAGAGTGACCATGGGTTGAAGGGGCATGTATGAACACACACACACACACACAACACACACACACACACACACACACACACACACACACACACACACACACACACACAGAGACACACACACACACACACACGCACGCACACACACACACACACACACACACACACCACACACACACACACACACACACACACACACACGCACGCACGCACGCACGCACGCACGCACGCACGCACGCACGCGCGCACACACACACACACACACACACACACACACACACACACACACACACACACACACACACACACACACACACACACACACACGCACACACGTACACACACACATCTACCCCTCTGTGTATGTATGTGTATATAATGTACATTAATTATAAGAGATGCATATCAAAGACTGAAAAGTATGCTGATCTGGCAAACAGCCTGAGGAGAGAATGCTTCTGTGTATGTATGTGTATATAATGTACATTAATTATGAGAGATGCATATCAAAGACTGAAAAGTATGCTGATCTGGCAAACAGCCTGAGGAGAGAAGGCTTTCATGTCAAAGTCCTCACTGCAGAAATTGGAGCTAGGGGGTTTGTAGGAACGTCTGCATACAGCCTCATGAAACAGCTCTCAGTTGCAGGGAGGGAAAAAACCAGAGCTCTGAAAGCAATGGCAGAAGCGGCAGAGAGGTGTTCAAGCTGGATCTGGTCAAGGAGGAACAAAAATGAACTTCATAAGGCTTAACTTTCCTTCAAATATCAGGTGTCCCAGTGGCTCAGTGGTTAGAATGCGAGTCATTAAGTAGAAAAATGAGCATGTCCAGAGGGTCATGGGTTCGAATCCCAGTCATGGCTCGTCCCTAGATGGGAAAAAAGGGGCAGCAGAGGGACATCCGGAGTCATGAACCGGGTGTGGCCCAGCCCCCCCCCCCCCCCCCCCCTAGAGTGTCAGGAGATAAGGGCCGAAACATTTGCTTGAAGGGGGCTTCTCTTCTGAGGACTCTCTGCTGCCACGCTCTCCGCGAGTTTCTTTCTACTGATGCATGGGTAAACCATTGACTTCCGGGAATAGGCCGGAGGACGTCCGGGAAAGACCAGAGTACACTGGGAAAGACCACAACCAAGGATTCTGTGGGCTGGCTTCCCACTTTGCCTTCAACATGTGGCTACTAAGTACAAAAGGGAAAAAAAGCTCCCATGATTCACCGAAAGGGAGAGAGAATGATGAATCCATCGGTGCTCAACCAATCACGACTGCAAATCCCAAACGGACTGTGAACATGGTCCAAATGGAATAGCCATGTGTCTGTGGAAAGCGTTTCGCTACCACCCGTGGCATGAAGATCCACAGAACAAAGATGGGATGTGTGAAGACTCATCTGAATGAGCAGCAGCGTACTGCATCAGCAGATAAGACGTCGGAAGACCAAGGCCAGGATTTAAACCACAGTGCCAAGGACATCCACGCTGTTGGTTCGGACGAGGAATTTGCACAGGCCCTCGATGCCAGGCGCCTGAGACTCAACCTGCCACGAGCGAACGAAACTGAAGATTGAGAGAAACTGGATGCAAAAAATCGTCCAAAGACTCGATGCACTGATAGGGAAAAGCACCCTGGAACACAAACTAGCCCCATATGGGGACATCGTGTATGCCACATGTAGAGAAGCCTATGGAGCAAAACTACCCAAAGAGAAAACGCCTACAAAGAAATCGGAAAGGAGCCGGAATAGCTCAGTTGGTAGAGCGCCGGACTCGTAATCTTGGTGATCCTGGGGTTGCTGGTTCGAATCTCCGCCGGGGTGTTTCGGTACAGGGGGATTTTTCCCTCAGAGTTAACATTGGTTCTGACTCCTTTTCCCATACAGTCAACGCACGCATAAAATCCCATCACCAACTTTCGGAAGAGTAGGCCAGTTTGGCCGTTGGTATGGATGACACGTTACACATAGCATGCACCCTGCGTGAGAAATGGAAAGAATGAAGGAAGTAAGGAAAATGAGCGAACGATATTGAACGATATTGACTGGATGACACGGGAAACGACTGAATGAAGCGCCAGCTGGCAGCTCTTCAGTCGGCACTACCCAGGTAGGCAGCCCGTTGTGTAAACGAGTGTGGATTGTAAAGCGCTTAGAGCTTGGTCTTTAGCCGAGAATATGCGCTATAAAATTATTCATTATTATTATTATTATCATTATTATTAAATCCAGACGCCAAGAAGAGATGGACAAGATCAGGGTCCAAAAGAACAACCTCAAGAAGCAAATGAAGATGGCACTGCCAGCTAAAAAACAAGGCTTGGAGAAACTCTGGAAAGACCTGAAAGCAAAACACAGCGCCCTCAGCAAAGCGGAATCTGCGAGGAAGAGGAAGAGCAAAAAGACGAAGACACAAGAGCGCTTCTTCAGAGACCCCTTCCAGTTTGCCAGAACACTGTTTGAGCAGCCAAAATCTGGGACCCTAAGTGTGGACAAAGGAGGTCTTGAGCAGCATCTGAGGAAAACATACTCTGACTCACAGAGCAAAGCACCACTCGACATTCAAGGTGTGGTGTGGCCAACCAACCCTGAGGAACAGTTCAATGGCAAGCCTCCAACGTTGGCGGAAATCAAGAAGGTGGTCGACAAAGTCAGAGCCAAATCATCACCAGGGCCAAACGGAATACCTTACCAGCTGTACAAGAAATGTCGCAAGGTGCTGGAGTGGCTCCACAGGCGGCTACGATCAGCTTGGAGAAACCAGAAGATCAGCAGCCAGTGGATGACGGCAGATGGTGTGTACATCCCCAAAGAGCAAACCTCAGGTGACATCAGCCAGTTCAGGCCAATATCACTACTGAACGTCGAAGGGAATATCTTCTTCTCCGTCATGGCAGCAAGGCTGACCAGGTACTTCATGGAAAACAAGTACTTGGAAGTGTCAGTCCAAAAAGGTGGCACCCCAGGTGTGGCTGGCTGTGTAGAACACGCCACAATGATCAGGGACGTAATCCAAAGCGCAAAAACAGAAAAGAGAGACCTGGACGTAGTGTGGCTTGATCTGGCAAACGCATATTGATCTGTACCCTTGAGATGATACACTTGGCTCTTGAGATGTACCATGTGCCAATGACCATCCGCGACATGCTCATGAAGTACTTCAATGGCTGTTCAATGCGGTTCTCTACCAAGGAGTGCACAACAGACTGGATCAACTTGGAAGTGGGCATTGCAATGGGCTGTGCAATTTCCCAATACTGTTCGTGTTGGCAGTGGAAGTCATCTTGAAAGCAGCAACAAGCAACGCAAGACAAACAGACCTTGGCGATGGATGCAAGATGCCCACTCTCACTATAGTGATTTCATCCAGCGAAGACGAGACACGTCATGTGCTGGAGACGCTGGACGACACAGTTGCCTCATCCAGAATGAAGCTCAAGCCAAAGAAATCACGGAGTCTCTCACTGAGGAAAGGAAAAGTGGCCGAATCTGTGGTCTTCAGTGTTGCCAACCAGGCCATTCCAACAGTCACAGAAGAGCCAGTCAAGAGTCTTGGAAGATGGTATAATGATACCCTGAAAGACACACAAAGAGCACAAGAAACCAAACAGATGTCGGAAGAAAGCTTGGAGACCACTGTCCAGTGTGGGCTCCCTGGCAAACACAAGGTCTGGTGTCTGCAGTTCATGCTGATACCAAAGCTCCTATGGCCTCTGATGATATAGGACATCTGCACCAGCATAGTGGAGGCAATGGAATCCAAAATCAACAAGTTCACAAGGAAATGGCTTGGTGTCCCACCCTGTCTCACTGACATGGCGCTGTACTGTCGCCAAGCAAAGCTGAAACTACCACTGACATCCATCCTGGAGGAATACAAAGCAGTGAAGATCAGACTTCAAAGCATGCTGGAGGACTCAGGAGACAAGGTGGTAGAAGCAATCAAGCCCCAGCTAAGCACAGGCAGAAAATGGAAAGTTTAAGTGGCGATGGATTCTGCAAAAGAAAGTCCCAAGATCAGAGAAATAACAGGACACACACAGACCAACAGACAAGGACTGGGGGTGACCAAAACTGAATGGTGGTCAAAGGCCAAAGGAAAAGCCAAAAGATACATGATGATTCAGGAGATGAGAAAAGAAGAAGACCAAAAAAGACTCCAAAAAGCAGTCCAGCAGAGCCAGCAAGGGCAATGGACAACGTGGGAGAATGCACTCCAAAGACGTCTCACTTAGAATGACATTTGACACATGACCCCTCTCAAGATCAGCTTCATTCTCAGATCTACAAATGACCTTCTGCTCTCAAATGCAAACCTGGTGAAGTGGGGAAAAACACACGATCCTGCATGCCCCCTCTGCCATGAAAAACAAACAGTGGAGCATGTCCTAAGCTCATGTAAAGTAGCCCTGGCTCAAGGAAGGTACACATGGAGTCACAATCAAGTGCTCAAAGAGATTGTACAAGTAGTCTGGGCTAGTACTAACACCACAAAAGGGAAAATCAGGACTCTAAAAGCACCCGCAACATTCTTCACGACAGGAGGCAGCAAATCATGGCCAAGAACAACAGTGCCACTCGGAACATGCAGGCAGAGTCTGCTGGACGGGGCAGATGACTGGGAGTGCACTGCAGTCTTCCCAGAATGGAAGAGTCACCCGGAGATCATCAGCAAGAGTGGCATGAGACCAGATATAGTAGTCCACTCTCAGTCAACCAAGCAGCGGATCATCATGGTGCCATATGAGAACAGAATGGAGGCAGCTCAAATCTACAAGACTGACAAGTATGTTGATCTGGCAAACAGCCTGAGGAGAGAAGGCTATCAGGTCAAAGTCCTCACTGCAGAAATTGGAGCTAGGGGGTTTGTAGGAACGTCTGCATACAGCCTCATGAAACAGCTGTCAGTTGCAGGGATGGAAACAACCAGAGCCCTGAAAGCAATGGCAGAAGCGGCAGAGAGATGTTCAAGCTGGATCTGGTCAAGGAGGAACAAAAGTGAACTTCATAAGGCTTAACTTTCCTACAAATATCAGGTGTCGTGGCTCAGTGGTTAGAATGCGAGTCATTAAGTGGGAAAATGAGCATGTCCAGAGGGTCATGGGTTCGAATTCCAGCCATGGCTCGTCCCAAGATGGGACAAAAAGGGGCAGCAGAGGGACATCCGGAGTCATGAACCGGGTGTGGCCCAACCCCCATAGAGTGTCAGGAGATAAGGGCCGAAACACTTGCTTGAAGGGGGCTTCTCTGCTGCCATGTTCTCCGCGAGTTCCTTTCTACCAAAGCAGGTTTAAAAGCAAAAACTGTTTTCGCATGAAATGCCTGATTATGGATGATCATCCCACATTCAAGATTGGGAAGCTGCACTGTGTTGTCAAACTCAGTTTCAAGGTGCATCAATCTATTTCGAAATTCTTCTGCAAGTCTCTGTTATACGTTCTTTGCTTTGGCTGTATCTTTTGCAAGGTTCCAATTTGTCATGGGAGTCAGGATTGTTGTGCTCTCGTTTCAACTTGTTCATGGTCATTTTTAAGTACTGAACATGTCACATTAGGCTATTGTTAAATTTTAGATACGATGGGTCTTTTTTGTAATTGTAGAAAACAAATGTCGTTGCCACTGCTCCGTGGCCACATGAGGAAAAGATGCTATTGCACTATATATGTTATAAATGATACGAAGTATGATTGTTGTGAAAATAAAGGTATGACTATAATTCCACATGCGTTGTTCATCTGTTGGTGTAATATTTTTTTTCAGTCATGGAGGTGTAGATATGGTGTCAGCCTTACTCTTTTGTGTTTAACATTTCATATATGAAACACATCTATTCTATGAAGTAATTCTCATATTGGGTATCTAAACTTACACACAAAATTCTACTAGCAATCTCCAGAGAGGTAAGCTGAATAGAATAGGACTTCTTTGATATGAAAATGAAATTTGAGCACAAATAGGTTAGTAAACGTAAATGTGTTAATAACAAAGAAGCATTGACATAATTTTGTTCTAAGTAAGTTTTTTTCATTGACATAATTTTGTTCTAATTAAGTTTTTTTTTTTCAAACACAAAGCAAAAGAGAAACTTTGCAGCTACTGTTAGGTCCGATCAATGGTCACACACAAAATCGATATTAATTTTTTATCGTTCATTCTTAGGACTGGCGCAATCAACGCCGGACACTAATTCGGATTCAGTTTGGGAGACCAAAATGAATTTTGACACAGTTGAATGATACCATGAGGAACTCGTTCGAAAGGCACTTCACGTTTTCTTTCAGCTATCAACAAAGACAAAAACCAGAAAGGTTTGGATTCAGAGCTCTTGCCTTGCTGAGAAGTGGAATCAAAATAACCGACCAACCAGCCAGTCAACTAGCCAGCCACCCCAAGAGCGAATCAATCACGCAACCAATCAATCAAAAGACTTACATTCCCATCAGGACCCCTCTGAGCTGCTAAAAATTAGACATATTTGTAGGTTGCATCATGAAAATCGTGTCTCATAAGATTAGTGGAATAAACTAACAATGCAGCCTGAGGCAGACTCTGTGCCGCTGATATACATACACAAATGGGCGTCCAGATTAGAGCTTATTTGATTCCGAATACAGACAGACTAGTGAGTTCTCCATCAGTCTTCTTCAGGTGTAGCAAGCAACAGACATAAACACGCACAAAACTACTCCCAAATCATGTTCAGGCTGGCTGCGATTTGCTGAGCAATGCGTTGTGCATGTTGTTTTCCTCATTGTAGTCATTGCAAGAATGTAGGAATGTAGGACATGTTCAAGAAAGAATTAGCCAAGGATGATCTCCCAAGAATCCCCGCTGATCGCATCCAGCCTTCTGGTCTCAGCCACCGAAGACAAGAATTCCTGGTGCTGAGGCCAGAGAGTGTGCTGAAGAAACATGCAAGGACTTGGTGTACCCAGCTTGCCCAAAATCACCAAGACTGGGAACTATGCTACCCAGTCTGCAGGTTTACCTTTCATTTCATCCCTCCTCCCCCCCCCCCTCTCCTTTCCTGCCACCATCTCTTCAGCTCGCACGAAAACGCTGCACCATCAAAAAAAAAGAGGCTTAGAGGACTTACAATAAACAGCTGAAAGGGAAAAACTGAAGTTGATCAAAGCGAAACAAATCTTTGCCTGGAAGTTCAAAACATTACCAATGACCTGCTTCCTTTGTTAGTTTCTGCAAAAACGTGCATGTTACGTGCTGGTTGTTTTTGTTTGTTACAGTGCTTAATATCATCTACGGTTACATATGGTTCTAGCTATAGGTTACTTATTCTCTGTTCTTTTGCCTAACGTGCTTTGGTTTTCGTTTTAGTTTTACAGTGCTCTCTAACAGTGGTGTAAGCACTTCTTCTTGTGAGCTACCTAAGACATGAAATTCACTTTCACCACAAAATTTCAAAATGCAGTTGCAATTCTCACATCTAAATAACTCAAGATTAAGGACTATATAAATAAGCGAGTAGCATCGTTTCAAAGAAAAGATAACCTGAAGAAGCGAGTGTCGTTTGTATCCAGTTGCCGAACCAACCAGCTGCAGCATCTTGAAAGCATGCGCTGTGCTGACATAGACTGCAGACACGCACTTGATATTCCATTATGACGTTGTCACGAGGCCCATGACGATTGGTCTATCTTGGCTGGTAGAATTATTCATTTATTAATTGTTGTTGTTGTGGTCGTGTATCAGTCCCTTAATGTGGCTTGTGGTGTGTTTGCACCTTAATGTAGTTCAGCTCAGGTTAGGTTTACTTTCTCTCTCTTCTCTCTCTCTCTCTCTAATTCCACTGCCCGTGCAATTCATCCTGCAGGTTCACGGGTGGCTGGTACCTTTCTCTCGAACTGGCTGTCTCTATCGGCCTCTCACCTGTCTTTTTACCTGCCGCACGTGCAGCATTCCTCTTAGCTTGAGGTATTCTCACTCTGTGACGTAGGATGGCATGTTAGTTGCCATCGGTTAGGCAGGTTTTCTCTTCACTCGAGCGGAAGATGTCCCTGGGAGCGCCTGCTCCGGTTCTGGTTCTCTACCACTTCGTCGAAGGTACGGTCGGTACCTTCATTCCTACAGTCGGCCTGTAGGGGGGGACGTCACGTCATCTTTTCCGCATCTGCTCTGCTGGTCCTCTCGACTGGACAGAGGGCAGAGAGTCGCTTGACCCACCACCTTTTTGGGTCACCCACGGGTAGCTGGTAAGCATCAGTTTCGTGGGTTTTTTTGTTGTTGTTGTTGTTAGCCGGCTAATTCTTCTCTTTTGCGCAATTTCCTTTTGTTTTCAAAATGATAAAAGAAATATTGTTTGAAACCACTTTTCTCTGGTTAATTCCATCTTTAACCTGGCCATTCAAAATTATATCCAAAACTCTTTCTCCTTTCAATGCATCTGTGATGCGGTAGTCGGTGGGGATGGGGGAGAACCTGGTGATTCAGGGTTGGTACTTGCTTGGTCTCGCTCGTCCGCCCCTGTCACAATCACCAGTCTCTTAGTCTTCGGCCACCGTCTGTTTGTGTGTGCAAGGGGAACGAGTGTTTTATGTTTGCGAGCGTGCGTACGCATGATTAGTCGTTTGGATGCGTGGTTGGAGAATTGTGTCATTTTGAAATGTTGCTATAAAATGTGGGGATAATTGTGCCATTGAATTATTATTATTTGCAAATGTCGTGGCAGTTATAAAGAAATGGTTGCTGTATTAGTTCAGTTCCTAAGAAAGGAAAATGTTGAACGTGAGTGAGGGAAGGATGAAGATATAAATTGCTATTCGTTTGTTTAGCCTGTTAATGTATTCTCTTACCTGCTTCGTGTGAGGAGACCTTTAGCGAACATTCCTCATTTGGTTTGTTTACTGTGTTGTGCTCAGGTCTGTGTTGAGTTGGTGTTACTAATGTATTCAGCAAACACCTCCCCTCGCCCACCATGCGAGTGGCTGTTAGGATTAAGCAGCAAATTTCAGACTGTACTGAGTGCGGGGTTCCAGTACCCTTTCTTCTTTCCTTCCAGTTCCTTCCGTTTTCTCTCCTCCCGGGGGCTTCACCCGAAGCTTGCGCTGTTGGTGCCGCGCAGTGTGAGGAGCACGTGGACCTTGCTGGATGGTCCTAACCCTGTTCGGGACTTTCCGCGACAACGCCTCGTCCCACGGGAGGCATTCTCCACTGTCCACGGACCTCCTACAGCGCACGTGACCGGCGTGGTTAGCTCTGTGTCGTGCAATGTGGGTGTGTGTGTGTGTCAAGGGTGTCGGCATTGAAAGACTCTGTTCAAGAACAGACCCGGTTTGGGGCACCTTAGTCGACACGGTACTCTCAGAGGACTTTGGAGAGACAGAGGTGTGGGGGAACCACATGAAGCACAAAAAAGGAACGTGCGTTGGAAATGCTTATTTATGATTAGGTTATGTTGTGTGCGTTGAAATGCTTGTTTGTAACTATGTGTGTGTTGTGTGTGTTGAAATGCTTAATTGTGATTGTGCGTGTTGTGTGTGTTGGAATGCTTATTTGTGACTGTGTGTGTTGGTGTGAATAAATGGTGTATTGTATTGTAATCTTTCTTGTGTGGTCTCTTGCGAGGCGTGCGAGGTCAGTCACTCCCTTCACTCCCATCTAGACCGATCCTGTCAGGGCAGACCTCCAGGGGTCGGTCGTGACAGACGTCAAGGGACATAGATGCTCCCTGGCAGATGCCTTTGTGTAATGGCCTCTGGATGTGACACGACATACCCTCCACGGGAGCGTCGCCACTGGTGTGCCAGCCCATGTTCATGACTGCAGAGCCCACTGGCGAAAAATGCTACCGTCAGCAACTGCCGTGTGCATCCCGCAGCCTCACTCATCCCTATTCGTCTGACAAGTGAAAGCAGCGTAACACCAGACAGAGCCAAGCTTACACAACTAGTGCTCTCTGAAGAGGATCCCATGTTACAGTCTTTCCTGATCTCAGCAGGACTTTCCCTGTGGTCAATTGGTCTTTCCCAGGGCCTTTCTCCACAGTCCACCAAAAAGCAGACAAGAAAAAAGAGATGTCCAAAGGTGTGAGTGGGACCCAGAGAAGTAGTGTCGTCAACTGCTAAACCAATCAGTTTGAAGCAATCCTGCACCGCCCCTAGGAGCCTGCGCCAGCGCTGTGTTGACATAAGGTGCAGGAACGCACAAAGCATTACAATAAGAATCAAGGGAGATAATTGCTCTCTGACAGACGCCATTGTGGAATGGCCACTGGACGTAACACGACAGAACCTGCACATGAGCGTCCCCATCAGTGCACCGGCCCGCATCTTACGACTGCAGAGTCCCCTGCTGAAAAAGCCACCGTCAAGCAGCCACCGTGTGCCTCCCGCGGCCCCACTCGTTCCTTCTCCGCTGAGAGGTGGAAACAGCACAACTCCAGTCACGGCCAAGCTCATGTCACATACGGTCTTGCTTCTCCTCTGAAGAGGATCCTGCGTGACAGTCTTTGCTGCCACCAGCAGAACTTTCTTTGAGGTCGGTGGGACTTTCCTCACCGTCACTGGCCCTTTCCCCACCGTCACTGGCCCTTTCCCCACCGTCACTGGGACTTTCCTCACCGTCACTGGGTCTTTCCCCAGAGTCAGCCAAAAGTCAGACAAGAAAAAGACACATGCAAAGGTACATATGGGACCCAGAGAAGTACTGTAGTAAACTGCCAAAAACCAACCAGCTAGGAGCAACCCTGCACCACTTTCGGCAACCTGCGCTCTGTTTACAGATCAAAATGGCTCAAGATTAAGAACTTCCATTTATAAGCAATGAGCATCATCAAAGCTCCTATTGTGCTAATTTTGTTGGTATCAAATACATGTCTATGAACGTTAAGGTTCATAAGTTGTGAAAGTCTATATCTCTGAGAACTTTGGGCCCACATTCCACAAAATGAGTGATGACTGACATCACAATTTCAAATCAGCTTTACCTTTTCTTTTCCTAATAATTATATCCGAATTCTAATACTGTTTTTTTAACCGTGTTAACTCTCTCTCTCTCTCTCTCTCTCTCTCTCTCTCTCTCTCTCTCTCTCTCTCTCTCTCTCTCTCTCTCTCTCTCTCACACACACACACGCACAGACACACACACACACACACACACACACACACACACACACACACACACACACACACACACACACACACACACACACACACACACACACACACACACACCACACACACACACACACACACACACACACACACACACACACACACGAACACACACACACACACACACACACACACACAACACTATCACAACTACATACACACACAACTAAAACAATAACACTACAATAAACATTATGTAAATATTTCTATATATATAAACAAAACAAAAATGATGCAATGAATCTTGTCAAATGGCGTTTTCTAGCATGGCTTTTTACATGAGTCACAACAGAAATATACGTAAAGAAAAGCGGGTTTTGAATCTTTTCACAACGCCGCATACTGATTTTGAACCTATGTACCTCAGTGAAAGGTCTTGCAACAACTTTTCATTCACAATGGACCGATTCAGCCTGTTCTTACTGCGGACTGAAAAGTTTCCAACAGGAACATTCATAATTAGCACCAATCTTTTTCCAAAGAAATTTGTTAAAAAGCAGAGCCACAAAGGATTTCGAAGCAACAGTAAGAAAATTTTTTTTACAATATACTAGATTAGGAATAGAGTTTTAGAACTTACCGCCAATGACATTGACAAACAAAGCACAAGACAAGACACGATGCATTTCAACCACTTGGGTCTTCATCAGGCGAAAAAATAAATCACATTTAACATGTGGACAGTACAAACTACGAAAAACGAAAAAAGAATGAAAAATGACTCATCTGTTATTGTCCATGAAGGCGGAAATGACATGAGGCCAGGGGGATTACGGGAGAGGAACAGAGGGGGGGGGGGGGGGGGGGGGTTGCGTCAGGGGAGGTGTGTGATATGATAGGGTTGTGTGTCTAGTTTATTGGGATGGTGTGATATCTTTGTGATGGTTGTGTAATGGTGGATAGATAATAATGAAAAAAAAAAAAAAAGGAGAAGAAAGGTGTGTGTGTGGGTGGGGGGGGTGGGGGGGGGGATTTAAGGGAAGGATCCAAACAAATTAAGATTAAATAGATGGAGGGTTCTGTAACTACTGTATGAAGTGAGTGAAGGGGATGTGGTGGTGGTGTATGTAAGTGTGTGTGTATGTGTGTGGTGTATGTGTGTGTGTTGGTAGGGGATATTGCCAACTGATGTGGAAGAGGTGGGTATGTGTGTTTGGTTATTGTTGGATATTGATGCCTTGGGGTGTAGTGTGCCCATAAGAATCCCATCTCATTTCCAACTAGGGCACACTAACCCCCAAGGCATCAATATCCAACAATAACCAAACACACTACCCCCCTTTCCCACACATTTGGCAATATCCCTCCCAACACACCACTAAAAAAACACATAAAAACCACACCTTACATTCCCCACCCCCACACCCCTTCACTCATTTCATCAGTAGTTACAGAAAACCCCCCTCATCTAATTTTAAAATTTTGTTTGGTCTTCCCCTTTAAAATCCCCCCCCCCCCCCCCCCCCCCCCCCCCCCCACACAAAACCACCCCCTTTTCTCCCTTTTTTTTTTCTTTTTTTTTTATTATTTCTATCCACCTTACCAAAACCCTCCAAAGATCACCCTTCCAATAAACTAGACACAAAACCCCTATCATATCCACACCTCCGACGAAACCCCCCCCCCCCCCTTTTTTTCCTCTCCCAAAAATCCCCCGGGCCCTCATGTCATTTCCGCCTTCGGAAATAAAAGATGAGTCATTTTTCATTCTTTTTTTTTTTTTCGTTTTTGTACTGTCCACATTTAAAATGTGATTTATTTTTTCGCTGATGGCCCCAAAGTGGTTGAAAGCATCGGTTTGTTTGTGCTTTGTTTTTTAAAGTCTTTGGCGGTAAGTTCAAAAATTATTCCAATTTTGTTCGTTCGCCCCCCTTCAGACTCCTTTTTAAAAAAAAATAAAATATACTAGATAAAGATTTTAATTTCGGTCCTTCACAACAGAATTCTGCATTGTCTAACCTTGTACCAATGTCAATTGTTTTGCTTTCATGCTTGATGATCCCAACGCAATGTCAAGATACCCTAGTTTTCTTGTGTATTTTATACACTTTTCACATCCCGTGGCTTTTACCAGGAGACCTGTTCGTTTTTTTTTTTGAAAACTATTCTTAGAAAGGTCACAGCATTATCTTTGGTTTTTCTTTTTCTTTTTTTTTCTTTTTTTCTTTTCTTCTTCTTTTTCTTTTTCTTCTTTTTTTTCTTTTCTTTTCTTTTCTTCTTCTTCTTTTGTTGAGATATCATCCTGCTGTTCCCCTGTTCTTTCTTTAAACTACGGTTTGGTGTGTGTATTGTGTCATCATACCCCCTTAGGCAACGGTCTTTCAAAGCAAGGGGAAGGGGGTAACACGATCCGGAAATTTTCAGCATAAAGAGAACTAATGTTTGAAGGCGACTGCTTATACGAAATTCGGTCAGAAGGAAAAGGTGAAAAATTTAAAAGACAAGTTATATTCTTTTGACTTCTGTTTCTATGAATAGTGAAGCTGGAAATTTTTTAAATACACACCAGATAATACACAGCTTTGGGGTTTAAGTTGTCTCTGCTTTCCGTCCGTTCAAAAACAGCTGGGCTTTCCCAAAACTTCGACAGCCATCTGCTCCGCGGCTTTCATTTGCACTGCTGAATACGTTATTTGTTTACCCTTTTGATAAACCTTACCCCCCCAATACTGTGAGGACTATTATGTCAATACACACAGCCACAGTAACAAAGACAGCGACTATCATAAACCAGGTGGAGTTGCCACTGACACGGATCATCCAGACCATACTTTCTCCTGAACTCCACAATCATAGAGATACACATTAGTAAACATTAGTCTTGAAAATACCAGAAACAGTAGCTTCACAACCACCTAGGTAATGCTGTTTTCAATGATAGTAAGCTTGGTTCCGCCACCAAACAAGACATATTACTGGTAATGGTACCGACTCTCCGATAATTGATGTGAGCACTCGTTCTGAAGCTGTCATGGTAGTCGTCTTAATCGTCCACAAGTTTAGTCTGCGTAAAAGAACAGTTTCAATTTTGTTTACAGCGTGTCTGACTGACACAGACCCGTGATGAAAGCAAGTGTGGCTGCAAACACATACTTGTGCAATAAGCATGTACACTAAACAATGTTCAGAGGAATTGTTGAGCTAGTGACAGTTTAGTCGATCGAAATCCTCGAACTTAGTCACAGTACAGAGCTGCACAGTGGTCACTCGTGTGTGCACAGTACCCAAACCAAACAGAACTGCTGCCGTGGGGACAGCGAGGGACGGATGATGTACAGTGAGAGGTTCTGCACAATGACAGTCTACACTGCAGTGTAGTCACACCACAGCAGGACTAAAGGCAAAATCTGAAACAGAAAGTTTTATCCAGTGCCCAGAACTGCTGCTTTTGCCTTTATACCTGTGAAGGAGGCAAAAAAACACTGTTCCTGTGAATAAAATGTAGGCTTATAAGTTGATCAACAGTGAACTACGTACCCATAGAGGATAAAACCTATAGGCCTTCTGATTGAGTTGATAAACAGTGAACAAGATAACCACAGAGGATCAACATGAAGGCATTCTGACTGACTTGATAAACAGTGAACTGATTGAGTTGTTAAAGAGAGAACAACAAAACCCATCGAAGATAAACGTGTAGGCTTTCTGATGGAATTGATAAACAGTGAGCCACATAGCCACAGAGGATCAACATGTAGGCTTTCTGATGGAGTTTTTAAGCAATTAACTAGATATATATAGAGGATAAACATGTAGGCTTTCTGATGGAGCTTTTAAACAATGAACTACATATCTATAGAGAATAAACGTGTAGGTTTGCTGATGGAGCTTTTAAAACAATGAACTACATATCTATAGAAGATAAACTTGTAGGCTTGCTGATGAAGTTTTCAAACGGTGAACAATACTCCCATAGAGGATGAACGTGTACATTTTCTGACTTAGTTGACAAATAGTGAACTACATACCAACAGACGATAAAACGAGTAGGCTTTCTGATCAAAACAAAATGCGCAAACATTCTTGTACACAACATGCTCCTTCGCAGCTTCTGCATCCTTCATGATGACTCAAAGCTGAAAGACCTTTCTGCACGCTTTTACCTGTGGTCACCACGTGGAACAAAAGTCTGAAGGACAAACTGGTTCTCGTCTGAATGACAAACGTGTTCTAGTCTGAAGGACAAACTGGTTCTAGTCTGAAGGACAAACTGGTTCCAAGGACAAACTGGTTCTAGTCTGAAGGACAAACTGGTTCTAGTCTGAAGGACAAACTGGTTCTAGTCTGAAGGACAAACTGGTTCCAAGGACAAACTGGTTCTAGTCTGAAGGACAAACTGGTTCTAGTCTGAAGGACAAACTGGTTCTAGTCTGAAGGACAAACTGGTTCCAAGGACAAACTGGTTCTAGTCTGAAGGACAAACTGGTTCCAGTCTGAAGGACAAACTGGTTCCACGGTCGGCGTGAAAGAACAAAACAGTGATCTTTGAATCCTGGCAATGTTCCCTGCACTAGGCCGGATTCAAGACCCACAGTTTTATTAACCCAACAGCATCGTTCGGCTTCAACTCCTGTCTACACTGAAAGATTGCAAACCTAAAAACAAATAAACAACAGAAAAGCACCAAACTATTGCATTGTGGCGCTATACTTATACCAATGTCTGCAGGGACTCATACAATAAGACACATCCTATATCATCAATAGCCCTGGAACCACACACCTTTCTGGCCGTAACACTAAGAACAGAGAGTTATTCCTCCCCCTCTTCCCTTGCCCCACACACCTGTCTTTCTTTATATACACCCTCCACTCCCCCCCCCCCCCCCCCCCCCTAAATACACACAAACATATCTATCTATGTATGTCCAACTTGTATTAGTATTCATTTTATTCCAATATACCCGTTGACGTCGTTCTGTTGAGGCGCGGTGTGAGTTTTAGTAATAATTTTACGTGTGAAATTACACACACACACACACACACACACACACACACATATATATATTATATATATATATATATATATATATATATATATATAATATATATATAATATATATATATATATATATATTATATATATATATATATATATATATATATAATGCTGAACAATTAGTAGTGGGGGGAAATAAGTGCGGACTAACAGTTTTTCCATCATTATAGTAATGACTTGGCAAAGATTCCCTTTCGTAGGCAGATCTACTGATATTGCCTGCTCCTAGGCCTTTCGTCCGCGGATCGGACTTATCAGGGAGACACGGCTGATTGTGTCTGTGCTCTTGGCGTCAAATAGAGTCACACCACAGTCCATAATTCTGTGGTGTTCTCACCACCAAGGGTCCAAAAAAGAATCCAACAGCACCCCCAAAGCAGCCAGCGAAGGGTAGTAGAATGAAACAAACCGACGAAGTGTGGAGAGGAAAAAAGTTGCTGAAAAGCTAAAAACATTATGCAAACAGTATAAAATGTAGGGGACAATCTTTGAGCCTATGCTTGAGGATCCATTCAAGGATGCAAGGGAGATCAAAAGATTCGGAACAGTCTGAGTGGTCAGCTCTGCTGTTCAATGACGCAAGCATTGTCAGCAGCTAAGAATTGTGCAGAACAGCCATTACTTGGATCTCCTAAGAGATGCAATCTCCCACTGATTGACCAAACATTAGAAAATGCTGAACAATTAAGAGAGGGGGTGATGGAAACAAGCTCTCTCTCTCTCTCTCTCTCTCTCTCTCTATATAATATATATATATATATTATATATATATATATGCACGGGTGAGTGGGCGGTGGGGGTGTGAGTGGGGGTATGTAGGTTGGGAGAGACGGGTGTGTTGGGGGAGGGGAGAGCACTTTCCAGTCCTAATTGTTGAGGCCAGAAAGTATGGTGGCCCAAGGGCTATTGGTGGTATATATTTTGTCTCAGAGAGAGAGAGAGAGAGAGAGAGAGGGAGGGAGTATGTGAAAGATAGCTTTTATCGATGCGCCTGCAATCTGAGGTACTGTGCATAGTTGTTGATTTGACACGTTGACGCATTAACGTAATTGATATATGTGTGTTGTGTGTGTGTGTGTGTGTGTGTGTGTGTGTGTGTGTGTGTGTGTGTGTGTGTGTGTGTGTGTGTGTGTGTGGTGTGTGTGTGTGTGTGTGTGTGTGTGTGTGTGTGTGTGTGTGTGTGTGTGTGTGCGTGCAGACGTATTAGAACGTCCCAGTTACCGCAGATCACACTTGCTGAATGGCACTGTGCTTTTACGGGAATTTGGGACACGAACCTGAAGTCTGACCACACACTCGGACCACATCAATTCATCTGTTATTTAAAAATTTGATCTAACTTACGAAAAGCCACCGTCAATGCAAAAGAAGAAGGTTCAGTCCACGACCTTCTGGTGACAGGCGACACATTGAAATGAATGGCTCAAAACGAAAGAAGATGAATAAAGAAGAAGAATAAGAAGATGGGTAAATCTATGACCCACTGTCGTTCCAAGTGTGAAAGCATGGTTGTTTCGCACACGATGATATCACAGCAGATACAAACAGTAAATATTAGATAGTATTACCTCATTTTTTATCTTTTAAAATCTAAAAAGCAAAATACAAAACACTCAAGGATAATGCCGCTCGAATGGTTCACAATCCCTGAAAAGATAGTATTCAGCAGAACTTTTAACCGTTGTAGTAATTATTAAGTTTTTTGAATATTTTAGCTGGACCGCAGTCAGTGATACAATCAATAATGAAAGCATATACTAAATACGTTTTTTTCACTGTCATGTGAGATACAATTTGTTTACGGACTGCAGTGAATGAGGTAACGACTTTGTACTCATCTATTTAGCTGAATCAATCATACACCGTACCATCAATCCGAATCTGCACACGGTGAACACCACTCCAATCCCTTTAGTCCCTGCTGCCGGGTTGATTGGCGTCGAGAAATATTATAATAGACACATAGAAAATTATAAATGAACTTTAAACAGTGACCAGTCTGATCTGAGTTTATATGTACAAATTTTGATATAACATTCCTTGACAGTAATGTTCGTCCTCTGGGGCCTCTGAAATGAGCTAAGATCATATGTAAAAAACAAATACTATTCTAATAATTATTTTTGTATAATAGTGAGGACATAGGTACATAACTTGAGGTATTCATCATCGTTTATCAGTCAGTTTGTATGATAATCACAATGTCTGCAGCAAGTGTGATTTCAGTACAGAGCCACCTGCCACCTCTTCTGGCTAGCCGTGGCTGAACCTCCACCACCTGATGGTCAACGTCCCTGCTGTATGCATCTGTTACTTTTCAGACATGGAACAACCAGGGAACTGTTAGCACCCTGTACAACGCCAAGAAGAAACCCCTCCCTGTCCAGGTCAGCGAGTCCTCTGTAGCCCTGATGCCGGTCCATGAGTGTGGACAGGAGTCCTGTCTGTGGCCAAGCCTATCAAAGCCATGAGAAACCTGCCTACAGGTACCGGTTTGACAGAAGAAGAAGAAGAAGAAGAAGAAGCAGAAGAACACAGCAGCAGCATCATTCAGCAGAGAAAATAAGAAGAATAAGATAAACAGAAGAAAAAAGAAGAAGTGTCACGGACGTAAATAACTTTTGTTAGAAGATAATTCTTTCATCCTCAAACCTGATATACAGTGGAGTGATGCCATGACATCTCACTACATGCCGTTGTTGACCCATGTGTTAATTGGTGACATCCCCGTGTGCGCTACGTCCGTGCATATATGCTCCCATCCTCCAATATTTCTCTTCCATTTTATTCTTAAAATCCTTCTTTTCTGTTTCTTTTATCGTTTTTTCACGTGGTTCATCAGCTGTGTCAGGTGACACAGGTGAGGCTGATTTTGTTACTGGTTGCCCATCTTGTTAGGCGAGTGTGTGGCACTCGCTTACGAACCTGGAGTCGGAGAACTCTATCTCTGCCAGCTGTGTGAGCCTTCCTGCTTGAAACCACTTCGACGAGGGTTGCGTGGAACTGTCTTTCACCCTTCGGTTGGAAGGAAAGAATTCCACTTGCCACCTCTAGTAGTCCCTATGCCCGTCCAGCTGAAAGCACCTTGGACATCCCCTGACCTTGGAGTCCACTTCATTTGGGACCGTCACGAGTTTTTCGGCTGCCATCCTTACATTGGACTGGGAGCGGACCGTTTCTACCTCGCCCAACCCGCCGTTTTTTATTTTTGGGCGGGAAAAATTTCGCCATTTTTTTCCGGCAGCCCCGGTTTTGACGGGGAAAGGACCGCATCCGGGATGGCAGACGCCACCCGGGTACCCAAGGCACCGTCGCTGCACGGGGGACTTTTTAAAGGGTGTGCCTCCCCCTTCACTGGGACCCCCCTTCACCTCGGCGGAAGCCCCCCCCTGCCTGCACTGGGGGCTGTTGAAGGTGTGCCTCACCCTTCACTGAGACATCTTCGCCTCGGACAAAGCCCCCCCCACTGCGGGCTTCCCCCTTCTGGGATCCACCTCCCACGGTAAACCTCGCGGGACGGGTAAAAAGTTAAGTCTTTAGTCGTGGTGGTGTGGGTGTGGTTTGGCGGGGGTGTGGGGGCCTGAGGGGGTCAGATTTTTTTTTTTTTTTTCTTAGTTTTTTTTCCCCTGATAGGCCCCTGTTTGATTATTATTGTTTCTAGATGTCTTTCTTCTGTTATTTTTGATGTTTTGTAGGGTTTAGGGGTTAGGTTGGGACGGTAGCGGGCCCCGGGGTATTGGGGCGTTTTTTGTGGTTATTTAATTTACTTTGCCCCCTGGTCAGTTGTTTAAATGTTTTTTCTTTATGCCCTTGTTTTTTTTTTCTTTCTTTCTTTTCCTCTCTCGCTGTTTTTCCTTTCTTTGTTATGCCCCATACCCCATTGGGTGCTAGTGGAGTGAATTTTGTAACTAAGAAAAAATATTGTAAATTTTTCTTTCTCTTGTGGTCTGGTGGTGTGAGGGATGAGTGTTCGCCCCGTTTCTGCCACTGCACTTACTGTTTGGGAACCCCCCCCTGTCGGTGTACTACAGTGACAATTTTGGGGAAAGACCCGGGGACGGAATGTGTATGGGGTAGTTAAAAGCGACACTTAAATCACTACCCCCCGCCCCTTGAGCATCTGTCTATCTCTCTTAGGTGTATTTGAGGGTGGTTGGTTGGGTGGGTTCTAGAGTAATGGGAAACCCATTGGAGGGGCCCCGGTTTTGGGGGGTGGGGCCCGGGGTTCCGTGTCGTGGTGGCCTTCGGCGTTCCTTTTCCGCGTTCGTCTCCGTGTTTGTTTTGTTTGTCTAGTCCCGCCGGCTATTGTTTCTAGGTTTCCGTTCTCTTTGTCTATTCCTTTAGTTAGAAAGGACTTGGGTGGAGAAGAAGGGGGTTTTGAACTCTGATTTAGGTTTGTTGTGCGAGTCATCGGTTCAGGCTTTGTACTGATTTAGGATTTTGATCTGCGTTTGCCTGTCCCCAAGACGCCGCGTGTTGAAGGGTAAGTGTGGGCGGTTTGCCAAACATTTGGTTTTTCTTTTGCCACTTGGTGCTTTGTTTAAAAGGGGCAAACTTTGACACTTCTTTCCCGATACCGTTTTTGCGCGAACTTAGCTTGTTAATTTTTACCACTTCAGTTTACGAAACAAGGAAAAGACTATTTTTGGGTGTTTTTTGTTTTTACACGTTGTAGGATCTTGTTGTTTAGTCAAAGGGGATTGCCCTAAGTTAAGGTTTCCTCTTCTTCTACGCAATACAAGCAGGTTTTGCTTTTTATCTAGTTGTGATGTTAGGGTTTTCTTAATTGTTAAAACAAAAAATTTGTGTGACTGTGGTGTTTGGGGATAATAAATTTGTCAGTTGTGTGTTGAGAAGGGGTGTATTTTGTGGATACTTTAAAAGTGTTTTTCCCAAAAGAGCCCTTTCCTTTTTCTGGGGCCCCCTCCCCCTTTCATCCGTCTCCCATTCATGACAGAGCGTGGGTTTAGCACTTTTTCCCCGTCTGTGAACTGAGTGCTGAGGGGTTTGGCGCGTTCGTCGTGCCACTTTTTTTGCGAGTAGTTTGTCCGGGTCCAGTCCCGTGTTGGTGCACGTGGCTTTTGTTACGTCATTTCCCAGGGGAAATTTTGGGTTAGTTGTTTGGCCTTGGGGTACGGGTCGGTAGTTTTTTTTGTCCGTCCCTCCCTTATGCGTTTTTTGATGTCTTGTGCTTTTCTCTTTGGTAATTTGGGTTTTGCGGGTTTGGGGAGAAACGCTTTGGTTTAAATCCAGTTGTTAGGGTTGTATTTCTTTGGCCTCTTTGGGGGTAAACGTTTTAAAGTCTTATTTTGAGAGATTAACATTTGACCCGGATTTGGTTTTTGTTCCCCGGTGTGGAAACTTTTTTTGGGGTTTTTTGGGGCCCCCGGGGCAAAAGGGGTTTTGTTACCATTGATGATTTTTGTTTTGTCGATGATTAATTCCCACGTTTTGGAATTGATTCATTTTTTGGATTGTTTTCCTACAGGAAAATCGTTGGCTTGGCCCCACGTTTTTTGGTCAGAGGTTTTCTTTGAAGATTATTGTTCTCAAACGCGGGAAGGTTGAAAAAACTAGGTATTTCCTTGTTGGAATTCGGGGGAAAATAATTTTCACTTTTGGCATTTTTTAAATTTTGGGATACTCTGTGTTCTTTGGTGAAAAGGGTTGTTTGCTTTACTATTGGTTTAGCCGGGGTTTAAATCGATTCGTTCGTTTGGGCTGTTTGGGTGGGGCAGACTCTTCTGCAATTTGGTTTGGGGAGGCATTCTTTCTCTCAAAGTTTAAAGGGTTTTTGGGGTTTTGACTCACTTGTCATAAAGTCATACTTGTTTTGACTTTGTTGCTCAAAACTACTTTTTTGTCTTGGAGACCCCTTAGACTGTAACTGGGTTTGGAGTCTGTTGGTGTTAACTCCCTTTGTCAAAAGTCGCGGTGGTTTTTGTCTTTCTCCTTTCCCTTTTTGGGGATTTGGCAGTTTTGATCCCTTAGTAAAAGTTACTTTGTGGAAGTTACTATCCGTTTTCCCTTCTGTGGGAATACAGCGCACTTAGGGTTGGGTTGCTGATATTTGTGGGGTTTTAACAGTTTCGGTTTTCCTATTCTTGGACTTTAATTTTTGTGGTTCATTTTGTAGAACTTGGCTTTGGAGGAAATTTTTGGGGCCATCTTGGTTGTTGGAAAAAAGCACTTCTCGTGTTTGGTTGGGTTGTCCATGGTTTTTGTTTTACATCAAAACCTTCGTCATTGCTAATTCAGTATTTTTCGTGAGTGTTGTCTTCGGGGGTGAAGGGGGGTTCCTCGTTTTGGTTTTCCCCTTGACTCATGTTTTAAAAAATTGGGTTTTTCCCTTTGGAAATTTGGATTTTCTTTTCAACCCCAGTGACTTCCAGAATCTTGGTTTATACCCATTTAGTATCCCCTGTAATATTGGTTTTGTGGTGGCCCACTTGGTGACCGTCAAAGTAGTCGGGGATATAAGGGGAAAAGTGGCGCAGTGGGAACCTTCGTGGGATTTCGTTCGTCGGGTTCTGCGGGTTGTGAAAATTTGTGTTCACTTAGTGATTCGGTGACTTCGTGTCTAGTGAGTTTCTGTCATTTTAGGCACGTAGCGAGGGCCCGCCGGTCACCGTTCTCAGACTCGGGGTAGGAAACTACCAGGCAGGGGGGCCCCCTGACTCAGGCGACGCGGCCCAACTCCCCAGGTCGTGTTTCGTCGGGTGGGTTTCGTCCCCCAGTCACCGTGAGTTACAATACGGAGATAACCCCTCCGGGGCCCCCTTTTCCCCCGAGACGCCTCTGCCCCTCGGTTCGGGACTTCGCCCTCCGCCGTATCTTCGGGATGACTTCCTTTTTGGGCCCCTTCGCCTTCCCTCTCCCCCGGGGCCGCCCCCATGGATCCCTTATGTTGATGGGTTGGGGGGAAAGAAAGGAGGAAGGAGAGAAGAGAGCGGGAAAGAGGAAGAAAAAGAAAAAGGACGGGGAAGAGGGGGGAAGAAAGAGAGGAAAGAGAGAAAGAGCGTGAGGGGGAGCCGGGAGGGGGGGGGGGAAACTGGAGGGGGGAAAAAAAGAAGCCGAAGGGACGTTTGGAAAGTGGGTGGGGAAAGGGATGGAGCGAGGTCGAGAGAACGGGACTTAAAAAGGGGGCTCAGAAACAAAAAGAGTTGGATTTTGGGCTCGTTTGGGGGGAAAAAAAAAAAATCCGGGCCGAACGGTCAACAGTTAGATGAACCCGAAGCACAGTCTGTGGTTGCTTCCGAGCGGTTCTGCCACGAGAAATGCGGATTTTATCAGGGGCTGGTTATTCCCGGGGCTCCGCCCCAAATACATATGCCATGTCATGCTAGGTAAACTGCCCCTAATTGGGCCTTTTTAGGCGGTTTGCCGCGGCGTACCCCCTAAACGACCCGGGAAAGCCCTTTTCCTCCTCAGTGCCCGACGGGCAAGGTAAGGAGGGTTTGTCGTATTCCACCCCGGGGTTCCATACCCGGGTTTAAGGGCTTTCGCCGGGGAAATGCCATACTGCTGGTTTACAGGAAGCAGTTTCGCAAATGGGAAACCCCTTTGAGGAACTTTTTACCCGTTCGGGGACCCTCCGGGGCACCATGGAAACTGGTTGAGGGGCCCCAGAGAGGGTTTGGTTGTTTCCCCCTTGGGCAACTATGAGTTCGGTATTCAAAATAGTTCAGTTGGGGGAGGAAAAAACCCAAAAACATTCGCCCGGGATCGAGGGGCTGAAGCCTTGCAGAGCGCGTCTCCTAGTGCCTGCGCCCCCGGGGCAAGTGGAAACCCTCGATCGGGGTTCATGATCCCAAACCCTCGTCGCCCTCCCAGCATTCTCTCCCGCGATTCCCGGAAATCGGGGCCAGCCCCCGGTTTGCTTCCCTGTGGGAAAAGGGGGGACTTTGGCGGGGGAGTCCCAAAAAGGGAAAGGGCAGGGCTAAATCCGATTCTCGCACTTTTTGGGGGGCGTTTGGAGAGAGTGAGGCACGCCCCCCCAAGTCCTACTTTCCCGTCGGTGGTGTGTGGAAGATGTGGGGGGTAAAAAGGGACACAGGGGCACGCGGTCTTCTTGACGGCAATTTGTCCCCTTGTGATGCACCCCGAGGAAAAATGCCAAATGTCAGAATGGTCATCCTTTAGGGGAAAGCGTCTCAGTATATAAAGTCTCTACGCCATATTTTAAAAGGGAAGGTGTGGGCAGTACCCCTTTAGCGCCTGGTACCCCTATGAGGCAATTCGTGGCTTTGGGGTGGTCAACGTCGGGGGGATCCGTCGAGTTGCCGGCGGAAATTTTTGGGGTGCCCCCGCGTTCCCAAACCAGGGAGAAAGGGCTTGAAACCCCCCTGGCCCCCGACTCAACAGCACCTTTCCTGGTCCCCCGCTGTTCACGCTTTCCCGAAGGACCCACCCCAAAATCCCGGAGTTTTGGGTTTGGGGGCCAGCAAGCGTCCACAGCAGTGCGGGAGAGTTCGTGAGTCGCAAAGGGTTTGGTGCACGAGTTTACGTCACTTACTTTGTCCCCTCAACTTTTCGCCCGGCTTCCCCCCGCACGGTCATGCGCCTAGGTCACGAACCCCCTATGGAGGACTTTGGGGGTGCGTGAAACCCCGGGGAAATCCGCGCTTTTACGGCAGGGGTCGGCGTCAAAAGATTTGCCCCAGCTGGAGTGTGTCACGTATACCGAAAGGCCGGGGCCCAGGCCCCTTTTGGGGACAGTTCCTTGACGGCAAGTTCGTGGTGGGAGTTGCCTGTAGGACCCTATTCCTGCATCCCCCCGAGGCCCGTTTGTTTCCCCATGGTAGACTATGCCCCCGTATCCGGGCTACCCCTGAGGGAGTCGACGGTGACGGTAGCGGGGCCCTGTGGGGGGGTGGGACCAGGCCCCGGGACCCCCGAAAGGTTTGTCCGATCAGGGGCGCGTTTCTCTCGAATGTGATGTCGGGTAACAAAACTTCCCCCCGAGAGATACTCCCCCCCACCCCTGCCCAAACAACGGTCTTGTCGGGGGAAATTTAAAGGCCCCTTTAAGCGTGATTTTGGAAAATGGCCCGGCCCCAAAATGGGGCCCTTTTTGCCCGGGGATTGTTCGCAACCGGGGGGTCCCGGAGGTTTGGGATTTTCCCTTTGAGTCTTTTTGGTCGGACTGTAAAGGACCTTGGCCCCCCTGGGACATTTGGCCCAGGAAGGAAGGAACGACGAGGGCCAAAGGCCCCAGTACGTTTGGCGAAGGAACGGATCGCCGCCCCCTTTTGGTTGGCTCAAGAATCTTCCCGGGTCGAGCGGTATAAAGCGTCCAGCCCCGGAAAGACACCGAGATGGTTTTTGCCGATGACGGGTGATTTTGGGTTTCCTTTTCCCAGAAAGCGCGTGTCCTGGCAAGGACCATTCGTAGCCCAAGCGTGTAGGGCGGGTTTGCCAACAAGAAGGGGGGAAAGAAAAAATTGTACCGCGTTATGAAGAGGTACGAGCGAAGGAAGTTTGCGGGGGGTTTGCCCCGGTGGGCGGGAAGAAGGGCGGGTTTTTTTTGGGGACGCCCCCCCCCCGGGGGTTCTCCATCGAATTCGGGCCCGTTTTCCGTCGCTCTGGGTGGGCCTGAATGCAAAATTAGCGTTCATTTTGCCCCATCCGGGTCAACGTGGGGTGATTCCCCCGCCGGAGAGTGCTGACAAGGTTCGGAATGGAAATCTCATGGTTTCAAGTGTGTACAGAAATACGGGGCTGTGATAGGCTGTGCCCCATGGGACAAGCCCCTTTGGTTGGGGGGGATTGTCACGGAGTAAATACTTTTGTTTGTAAATATTTTTTCTTTAAAAACCCGATATAAAGTGGAGTGTTTTCCAGTGACATCTTCATACTTGGCCGGGGGTTTTCCCGTTTGTTTTGTGTCTCCGGGGGTAAGTCCCTGCTTTTGCTCCCCTCCTCCCAAAAATTTCTTTTTTTATTTTTTTTTTTTTAAAGCTTTCTTTTTGTTTTTTATGTTTTCCCGGGTTCATCAGTTTCAGTGAAAAGCGAGCGTTTTGTTACTTTTTGCCTTTTTTTGGCGGTGGTAGGGGATTTCGAACTTTGGGTCGGAGAGACCTATCCTGCCGCTGGGCCTTCCTGTTTGAAACCCCCTTCGCTGGGTTTCGTGGAAGTCTTTTACCCTTCGGTGGGAAGGAAAAAATTCCCCTTGTAACCCCCTGGGATTCCCCATCCCGCCCGCGGGAAAAAGACTTGGTCTCCCCCCTGGGGTCCACTTCATTGGGGGGCCCTCCGGTTTTCGGTGTCCTTTCGGATTGGGGGCGGACCGTTTTCTTACCTCGCCCACCCGCCCTTTTGGGCGGGGAAAAATGCCATTTTTTTTCCCCCGGGAGTCCGGGCTTGGACTGGTGAAGGGGGACTCCGGGACCTGGCAGACGCATCCCGGATCCAGGCACCCGTCGCTGCCGAGGACTGTTGAAGGGGTGCCTCCCCCTTTCCGGGACACCTTCACCCCGGCTGGAAGCCCCCCATGCCCGCCCTGGGATGTTGGGGTGTGCCTCCCCTTCACTGAGACTCTTGCCTCGGACTGAAAACCAGCCCACTGCGGGTTCGCCCTTTGAGGATCCCCTCCCCGGTAACCTCCGCGGGCCGGTAAGAAGTTAAGTTTTAGTGTGGTGGTGGGGTGTGGGTTTGGGTGGGGGTGTGTGGGCCCCGAACCGGGCACTGATTCGTTTTTTTTTTCTTATGTTTTGTTTTTCCCTGACTAGGTCCTGTTTGATGTATTATTTTTTCTAGTACTGCTTTCTTTTGTTATTTGATTTCTTGGGAGGGTTTGTGGGTTGGTTGGGGCGGTGCGGGTCCCCGGATTTGGCGTGTTTTTTGGGCTATTTTAAATTTTCTTTGCCCTAGGTAGTTAGTTTTGAAATATGCTTTTTCTCTTCTATGCCCCCTTGTTTTTTTTTTTTTCTTTTTTTTCCCCCTCCGGCTGTTTTTCTTTTCTTTGTTATGCCCATACCCCCTTGGGTGCTGTGGAGTGGGAAGGTTTTTTAAAGTGAAGTAAAAAAAATTTTTGGAATTTTCTTTTCTTGTGGGGTTTGGTGGTGTGGGGATTGAGGTTCGCTGTTTTCCACTGCCCTTACCGTTTAAAAACCCCCCCCGTCAGGTACTCACAGTGAACTCTCTCTCTCTCTCTCCCCCTTCTCTCCCTCTCTTCTCTTTCTCTCTTTTCTTTTCCTCCGCTCATGGTGGAAAAGGCATTCCCGGCCATTTCGTTCGTGAGATGGAATGAAAATGTAAACCTAGTCAAGCTCTCCCCCTTTTCCCCCTCTCTTCTCTCTCTCCTCTCAGGTGGAAAAAGGTCTATTATGGCCCATTTCGTTTGATGAGATGAAAAGAAATTGATAAAAATAGAAACTCATCCCAAAATTTCCCCCCCCTCTCCTCTCCTCTCTTTCTTCTCTCTCTCTCTCTCTCCCCTCTCTCTCTCTCTCTTTTCTCTCTCTCTCCCTGGTGGCAAAAAAGGGCTATTTGGCCTATTTCGTTCGGGAGTGGAAAGAAATTTTAACATAGTCGCCATCCCAAATTTCCCCCCCCCCCCCCCCTCTCTCTTTTCTTCTCTCCCCCTTTTTCTCTCCTCTCCTCATGGTGGAAAAAGGTTATTTGGACCTATTTGTTCTGATGAGATGGAATGGAAAAGTAAACAGATCAAGCTCCCCCAATTTTCCTTTCTCTCTCTCTCCCTCTCTCTCTCTCTCTCTCTCTCTCTCTCTCTCTCGCTCATGGTGGAAAAGGTCTATTACGGACCTATTTCGTTCTGATGAGATGGAATGAAAATTGATAATCATAGATCAAGCTCATCCCCAATATTTCCTCCTCCCCTCTCTCTCTCTCTCTCTCTCCTCTCTCTCTCTCTCTCTCTCCTCTCTCTCTCTCTCTCTCTTTTTCTCTCTCATGGTGGAAAAAAGGTCTATTTTGGACCTATTTCGTTCTGATGAGATGGAATGAAAATTGATAAAAATAGATTAAGCTCATCCCCAATATTGCCCCCCCCCCTCTCTCTCTCTCTCTCTCTCTCTCTCTCTCTCTCTCTCAATCTCTCTCTTGACTGTTGATGGTGCCTATTATGGACACTGTCCGCACTTACTAAATAATGAGTCCTGATCAAAACTGGTGGTATCATGACCGTTTAGTCACCCGTCGTCAACTTACGATC
>CM031620.1:4418672-4475747 GCA_018398815.1 Conus ventricosus | reverse complement strand
GAGCCATCGATAGGCTCTATCGCCTGCCCAGAAACCTTTCCTTTGATCTCTTCTTAAAAGACTCCGTCTCATACTGACGGACCAAACAATATCACACAGAACAAACTAGTGGTGGCAGAAAACATGTGTGGGCTAAATCACTTCCTTGATCAGTACATTAATAACTTGATAGTGATTGAAACCAAAAAAGAAAAACAGGAGGGGCGTAGTTTGTGAAGGGACAACAACGATTAACACCGCAGAATTATGGACTGTGGTGTGCCTCTGTTTGACACCAAGGGCACAGACACAACCAGCCGTGTCTCGCTAATGAGTCCGATCCAGCGGACGAAAGGCCTAGGAGCAGGCAATACAAATAAATCTGTCTTCGAGAGGGATTACGATGGTTCCCTCAGGCAGCTAGTGAAGGGTTTCTCATATTTATAATATCTTCCCTCCATTTTCTTCATCTTCAATTTTTTTTTCTCTAAAAGTTCAAATCTTTGCCAAGTCATTACTATGATGACTGGAGAATTGATAGCCTGCACTTGTTTTCCCCCACTACTTGATTGATTGATTTGATTGATTGATTAATTCAACGTCTGTTCACAACAATGGTAATATTAGACTAAAAATAAACCATAAAAAAAAAGACACACACACACACACACACACACACACAAAACAACGGCAACAACAACAACAACAACAAATTAAAACGGGCTGCGTAAGAGTTTGTGCCTGTGTTTGCGCGCGTGCGCGCGCGTGTCTGTGTGTGTGTGTGTGAGTGTGTGTGTGTGTGTGTGTGTGTGAGTGTGTGTGAGTGTGTGTATATATGTGTGTGTGCGTGTGTTTGTGTACTGTGCGTATGCATGTGTGTGTAGAGTGGTGTGTGTGTGTGTGTGTGTGTGTGTGTGTGTGTGTGTGTGTGTGTGTGTGTGTGTGTGCGAGTGTGTGCATGTGTGTGTTAGTGTGAATATGCACTTATGTGTGAACGGCTACATATAAACATTAATACAATAACTATAAATGATTTAATGTTTACAATGAATTTGCAAGTATAGTGCTGGATAAAACTGATGCAATTTGTATCATTTCTTCGCTGTAGATTATATCATTTAAAGATCCCATTTTTGCTACATCTATCCCAGATATGTTGTATAACAGGGATAGCAATGGGCAATCAAAAAGAATATGTTCAATTGATACTGGATGACCACAAGCACATTCTACATATTTTGAAAATTTAGTCTTCCATGAATTTAATCGAATTTTATAAATGAGACTAGACAAGGATCTCAAACACGGTATATTTTTGACTTTGAAGGAAGCTTTTCTGTCATTATACGACTTTCTAACATCGAATTTATTTCATGTTTTTTAATTTTAGGGGGGACTATCGGGATTTTTTCTAATAGCCCCCTTTTTTCGTGATCTACCCGCCATTTCTTTCCCCCAAAAATACCACAGTGAGAGGGAAATCCAACAAAATTCAAACCATTTTCCTTTTAATATAATTGAATGTATTAAGTATTTTACGTAAATATCAAATTTTTTTCGAATTTTTTGCATTCCGTTTTGCGGGACTGTAAAGAACAGATTTTGAGTAAACACAAATTTAAAATGCTTTTAAAATTGCGTATAAATATCAGCATGAAGGATAAGGCCTTAAAATTTTTTTTGTAGTTCTCCGTATTACAAAAAAAAACCCTTTTTTCCCTAACAAAATACTTTTTTATCTTGAAACCCAGAAATAGCAAATCCACCCCCTTTGTGTATGTTTCCCCAAAACTAAACCCCATCTGTAAAAATTTTTAAATTTGATTGGGGTACTTTTTTTCTACATGTTCTTTTGCTTCAACGGATATAAGATTGATGTTATCCTTTTTTTTTAGAGTTGTAAAATTTCTGTACCCAAATCTAGAAAATATGTTTCCCAAATTGAGGAATAAGGGGTTTTTAAATGGGACTACTTGAAATTGAGTAATATAAATACACCAAATTTTAAAAAAAAAGACACCCAGTATATTTTTTAATTAGGCTAAAAGATAGGGAAATGTTTTCCCCGCTTTTTCCCCCCACTTTTTTAATTGTTCAGCTTTATATATAAATATATAATAAATATAATTTTATTTTAAAATTATCTGCAAAAAGAGTTTTTCTTTTTTCCTTTTATTTTGCGTAGGGAAAACCCAATCAAAAACTTCATCCCCTACTCTTTTGCGTATGGAAAACAATTGAAAACTATCATCGCATATCGGAGGCTTTCATTAGTTGATTCGGACCCTCGAAAACAGGGTTTGTTTGTGGTGCGTATATGGCGTATTCCCCGCGACCCCCCCTTGGCATCAAGTGGAGATTTCCAGGGGTCTAAAAAACTCTTTTGGTATTTTTTCCCACCAATGGCTCAAAAACAGAATCCCAATACCCATCTCAAAGCAGCCAGCAAAGGGGTGAAAACTTTTAAAACAAAAAAAAAAAGTCTGAAAAGGGGAAATTTTTGCTGAAAACTAGGAAATTTTAGTCTTGTTTTTATGGGACTGTTATACGTAGAAAAAAAAATCTTTGGGCCCTTATACGGGGAGGATCTATTTAAGGAAAAAGGGAAAACAAAAGGGGCCAACAGCCAGAGGGGTTTGCTGTACTTTTTTAATAACCCAACCCTTTTGTCAGTCATTTAAATTGCAGACAGCAGCAAAGAATTTTATAAAATCCTTGTTCGGACTTTCCCTAAAAGATGAAATTTTTTCCGCTGAATTCTTACGTTAAAAATTTTTGTAGGGGGAGCCCAAAAAGGGGGAGGTTACCAACTCCTCCATCTTAAAAAAAAAAATTTTGGCTCAAAAAATTTACGTTAAAATGAGAAAAAGGAAGAAAGGGGGGGGATGTGAGAGAAGGAATACGCGAATGAAAATTTTGGGTTTTAGATTTATAAAATCAGGCGAGCTGTCTGTCCATCTTTTATGTCCACCACACCACCACACAAAACACACACTCACACAAAAACACCCCCCCCACCCACCCCCCATCCCCCCCCCCCCAAAACACCCCACATAACCCCCCGTGTGTGGGTGTGGTGTGTGGTGTGTGTGTGTGTGTGTGTTTTGTGTGTGGGGGTTTTGTGTGTGTGTGTTTTAAAAGAGAGGGAGAGAGAGGAGAGAGGGGAGAGAGAGAGAGGAGAGAAGAGGAGGGGAGGGGGGGAGAGAAAAGGGGGAGAGAGAATGGGGGAATTAAAACGGCATGAAATACAGTATACACTAAAAAAATTTGGTTTAAAAAATTTTGGGGAAAGAAAAGGGCCCGACCTTTGTGATAGAAACAAACTCTAGGGACAAGAAACAAGGTTAAAACACACACCACACACCCGCAAAACACACACACCCACACACACACACACACACACAAAACCCCAAACACACACACCACCACACAACACCACACAACACACACACACACACACAACGACGAAACGCACGCATTTTCACGCACGCAGCACCACGCACGCCGCACGCACGCGCAAAACACAACACACAAACACACACCACACAACACCCACACACACACCACACACACCAGGGCCCGGCCTTCACCCTTCCTATCCCTATATGTGCAACAAGGGATTGGGGTTTATGAAAAATTGAAAAAAGTTGCCTTTTTAAAATTGCGTCGCTTCAAAATTTTTGTCATACAGTCGAACAGTCTGGAGAGAGGTTAAATTCATAAAACCGGGATGATGATTTCTTGTGTTCCCCCTTCTCCCTTCCCATGATTGCGCTACTGGTTTTCTGCTCGACTCGGGTCTTTGTGCAAAAACGCAATCAATGTAAGGACACTCGGGGTTTCAATAAACCGTCACTGAAATCTTTATATTTCGTAAAACCATGTTTTCAATCATGCGTCACGGGCCATCGGAAACCTTCACGGAACTGTGTATGAGAGCCTTGGGTGGGATTCCCCCGGGAGAAAAGGGTGGGAATTTTCACCCGCTCCGCCCCCTGCAGCCCCGGTGGTCTTTCAGTGGCTGGGGGTTTTGTGTATGTTGGACGCGGGAACATTCAGGCACCACCCCAAACCATGTTAACCCAAAAGCAGAGTCAAAGCTTCCTTCGGGTGGGTTGGATGGGGGACTCGAGTCCACTTTCTTTCCCGTGGACTGCGGGCCCTTGAGACAGCACACAAGGGAAGTGTTAAGGGGAGGCCCCAAAATCATAAAAAAAGCGCCACGAGGGACCAAAACACGGGACTCCAAAACGTTCCAGAGGATGTTCACTTCCCGGGAAAATTTTTGGGCTGTTTTCTCATCAACACTGGGGCCATCAGAAACTAAGGGGACTAATTTGGGGAAAAAACAAAGAAAAATTTTTATTTTTAACATTCGTTTAAACTTCTTATGTCCTCTTTTAGTTTTTTCATTTTAAAAAAGGGTATCATGGGGCAGTAGTTTTCTACAACATTGTATTTTTTAAACGTTTTTTTACTTCGTTTGTCCTCAAATCTATTTTTCATAAAAAACCTGTCCCCTGTAGGTCAGGAGTCCCCGGTTTTTAAATTGGCAGGGGCCCCCGGACAAAACACCGGGTCCACACTCTTGACCATCATCACCCCCAAAGGAGGACACGCTAAACCAGGACGGGACGGGGTTTCTTCTTGGCTTTTTTTAAATTTTTGCCCCAAGTTCTTGTTGAGAACGTTGTCTGAAAATAACGCTGCATACGGCCAAAAAATTTGGGCCCTCAGGGGATGGGGTTCAGCCAAGGGGGGCCTGCCAAAGAGGAGCGGGTTTTGACCCTTTTCGGGACAACCTTGCTGGAGACATCACGATCATCTTCAAAACATAATCAATCCCCAGTGAAGATTTTTTTATTTTTTTCCCTTTAATAGAAACAAAAATTAAAGTATTTCTGCAAACAATACTAATCTATGTATGGTTGGGATTTTTTATACGGGCTGTGTTTTTCTTTTCAGTTGCAGGGTTTTGGGCCCAAAAAGGCAGACATTGCGTTCAGAGAGTGTCACCCCTGTGGCTGTAAAAAGATTCTTTTAAAACAATTTTTAAAAAAGCCCCAAATGAATTTCCGGGCGGTTTTTGATATTTTTCCCCCAGTATTTAATTTAAAGGTTTGAAGCCACTGTTTTCCCCATTCTACTACTTGATCTCCACTCGGGGGTTAATGTTTGGCAGATGGGTTAAACAGTTTTTAGGGAAATTTAACCGTCTGATACGGCGCTTCTGTTTTTTCAAGGTTAGTTTTTAACTCCACGGGAATATCTCCCCTTTCCCGTTTTTTTGTAAAATTGGTCTAAATAAAAAACTCTCGGAAAGGGGCTTTAAAGGGTTTTTACCGACCATTTCAGAACAAAACTTTATGTGTTAGGGGATGATAATAGTTGATAGATAGATGTTAGAAAAAGAAAATAGTAAGATAGATAGATGGGTTTTTTTTTTGGATTGATAGTTAGATCGATTAAAAGATAGATGGATGGGGGGCTAGAAGCTGCTAGCCAATAGTTTCGATAAACAGATAGATGTATGGTTTACCTAGACAGAAAAAGGGGAAATAGATAGATAAAAAAGATAGACAGACGGACCAAAGACAAATAGGAGATTTTTGGGACAATAGAGTTTCTTGTCTGCAATCCGGGTTTCGGGTTCCCAAACACAGGGTTATCAAAAACCGATCCGGGTAAAACAGAGAGAGAGAGAAGAGAGAGGGAGAGAGAGAGGGAGAGAGAGAGAGGGGAGGGGAGAAGAGGGAGAGAGAAGAGAAAGAAAAGGGAAGAGAGAAAAGGGGGGAGAGGATGGGGAGCTTCCTTCTTATATTTTCCCCTTTTGTTTTCATCCTTTCCCCCGTTAAAAAATTCTTTTAAACATAAAAAAAAGGGTTGGAAACGGAAAAAGAAAATTTTTATTAAAAAAAACCCAACCCAAAGGGGTTTCTTTCCTAAAAAAAAAGTACCAATTGGGCAAACCCAACAGGAAAAAAAAAAGGAAAAATTTTATCCCCGGGAAGGGGGAAAAAAAAGGGGAAACCTTTTAATGAAATTTCCAAAACCAAAAGGAATTTTTTTAAACCATAAAAATTTTTTAAGGGGGGCCCAATGTAAGGGAATGGGGGTTTAAGGAAACCTTTTCAAAAAGGGGAAGCCCCCTCGGGGGAAAAAGGTTTAAAACCATTTTTTTTGCCCTTTCAAGGAAAAAACCGGGGGCCCTTTTGGGGAAAATTTTTCCCCCAAAAAAATTTCCCCCCTTTTAAACTTTCAAAAATTTGGGTTTTAAACATTTTTTTTGAATTCCCATAAAAAAAAAGCAAAATTTTGGGGGCCCTTTTTTCCTCTTGGGTTGATTCGGGGGGGTTTGGGTTAAATCTTGGGCCCTTTTCGTAAAGAGGGGTTTTTTTTTTTGGGGGGAAATTTTAATTTTGGGTTCCCGAAATTTCTTGCCCAAAAATACCCCCTTCAATTTGAAAATTTAAAAATTTTGGGGAAGGAGCCCATAATTTTTCAACAAAAAACTCCCCCAATTTTTCCTGGGTGTAAAACAGTAATAAAAAATTTTTTAACCTAAGAAACAAAGCCCTTTGGACTAACTCTAATTTTTTCTTTTGGTGGATTGGTTGTTTTACCCATTTGATCGAATAAAGGCGATTTTAAAAAAATTTGTTGTTAAAATAAATTTTCCCCGTTTTTAAATTTTTGTTTAAAATTTTTTTGTCCCCTTTTTAAAAAACCTTTTTTGAAGGTATAGACTGTGTTAAATTGGGCCTCCCTTTTCTTATTTTTATTTTACAACAGTTGGGGTTAAAATAAGGGCACCCAAAGGAATTTCGGTGCCTTTATTAACTGGTTTAAATAAAAAAGGTAATGTGTTTTTAGAAAGGTGGGTGTATTAAACCCCAATTTTAATCTTGGTTTTTTAAATTTGCCCAACCCCCAAAATCTTTTGATTTTTTAAAAGGGGTTTTCAAAAAAGGGTTTGATTTGACGGGGTTTGAAATCAACACCTTTTAATGGTTGGGGGGTTTTATAGACTGGGGGGTTTGGGTCAAGGTTGCTTTTTCCCCATTTGTTTTCCCCCCATTAAAATTAAAGGGGTTTTAAGACCAACGGGTTAAAAGCAAAGTAAAGGCGGGTTTTCATTTTAAGTCGGGGGATTACCCAAACACCAAATGTGGTTGAGTTTTTTTAAAAGGGGTTAAAAAGGGGGGTTAGCAAATTAAAAAAGGGTTTTTTTGGGAAATTTTAAAAATGGGGTTGCCCCTTTAAACCAAAGAATCCCTTTTTTTGGGTATTTCCCTTAAAAAAACCGGGGTTTGTAAAGCAAAATTTAATGGTTTTTCTTTTTATAAAACGGGGGGTGATCGGCCCCTTTGATTGGTTTGTCATTTTTAAATTGGGGTTTTTAAAACCCCCAAAAGCACAAGAACGGGTTCTTTAATGTTACCCTCCCCCACTGTTCCCAAAAATTATTCTTTTTTTAAAAGTTTAATGAAAATTCCAAACCTTTTCCCCCTTTTTGGACTTTACGGATTTGGTTGGGGGCTTTTGGACCCCCCAGTTTTCCATCCCCAATTTTTTTTTCCGGGGGGCCCGCTTATTTTTTGTTCTTTTTTGGCAAAAAAAATTTTTTCGGGGTTTTGGGGGTAATGATAAACAAAAAGAAAGGGGCCCTTTTTGGTTATTTTCCTTAAGGAAAAACAGGTTTTCCTGGTTGCCCCCTTGTGTTTTTTTAATTTTATTGCTTTTTAAACATTTATTTTTTTTAATGAACCGTTGGGGGGGTGCTTTTGGTGACTTGGGGAAAACCTCCTTTGCTCTTAATTAAATAATCTTTTCGCTCACCAAATTTCCCCTTTTTCCCAAGAACAAAAAGTTTTTTGGATTTTCCTTTCTCCTTTTTAATATTAAAAGGGGGGATTTTTTTTATTTTTATTTTTCTTTGCCCTATCCTTTTCCTCTCTCACCCCAAAAGGGAGGGTTAAAAATCGAACTCCTTTTTAAACCATTATTTTCAAAAAAAGGAAAAAATCCCAATCGCAGTTCAACCTTTAAAGCCACGCCTAAGAGGTTTTAAACAAAATTGCTATTCCTATAAATTATCAAAAAAATTTTAACAAACTAACACTAAAGGGAAAAATGTATCAACACCAGAGTAAATGCCAGTTTAAACCCCCTTTTTAAATTATCTTTTCAAAAATGATGTTATAAATGGAACAATTCCAGTCTGAAATTTTCCCCTTTACGCAGGGTTTTTCCCCATGTTACGCGGAAAGTCTTTGCCTTTTAAGTAAAGATTTTAAATTTTTCAAAACCCCTAAAACAAATTTTTTAAAAAAATTTCACTGAAAATGAAATACCAAGGCACAATATGAATGACCCACGTGCAAAAAAGATTTACAAAACCCAAATTCATGTTTTTTAAAAAAAAGGGATGGTGTAAAATTTGGGAACCTGATCGGGAAAAACCCGTATCTTTCTGGAACACCTTTTTTCACGCCCGACGTCCCCTTCTGTAGTTTTTTTTGTTTTCTTCAAAAAATCGATGAGAGGTTCAGATAGGGAAGAGATTTTTGGGGAAATGAATCTAAATCTGCAATACCCAATTTCAGTGTGCTCAGTAAAATTATTGTCAATTTTTCGTTTAAAATTAACACGGGATTTCAACCCCCCCCTTGTCTTACACCAGTTTGTAAGCCCTTAAAATTCAGAAAAATTTTTTTTTAAAACAAAAATCTTTCTAAATTTAACAGTACTTTCGGGATATTTGCTCTTTTTTTTTTAAATGCCTTTTTCATCAAAAGGGGCCAGGATAATTTTCTATAACTGGAATCAAACCCCTTCCAAATTTGAAGAAAGTTTCCACATAACTTACTATCTTTAAAAAGAGCTATTTATAGAACGTTAATATTTGATCATAATTGAACATCTTTTTTGAAAGAATGTCCTTGGGCTGTTACCAGAAATTATATTTTAAATTCCATTTCTGCAATCTGCCAGAGATCTTTAAATTTGAAAAAGCTGAAAATCCCCTGGTGTAATAGCCTGTAGTACATACTTTTTTTGCATACCTTCCCGTGAACAAATAAATTCTAAAATTTATTAATTTTCTTTTAAATTTGAACACCATGGGAAACAAAGGGGGACGCTTATAATAATGGCCCCATCTCCTCTCTCTCATTTTTCCCCAAATTTGGGCCCCCCCATTGAAAATTAAATCTTAAGTTCAAGAAACTGGGGGCGGGTGTTTTGGTTCAAAAAGCAGTCATCGGTGTTTTTTCCCAGGGGCCGAGAATTATGAGGTTTCACAACTAATCAAAAGGCATGAGTGCCTTTTCAGCTATAAACCCAATCAAAGAGGAACATTTAAAAAAAGGGTTTTTGGAACCCTTCTTTTCCGGGTAATTTTGCGGGATTGTGTATGCATGGGTTTTTTAAATTAACTTTATATTTTTAACACTTACAAAGCAAAACGCCAGACACGTAGACAAAAAGGGAAAACCCAAAAATTTAAGTAAAGCATGTGAAGTCAAAAAAACTTTTTTAAAATTGAAAAGGGCAACCTCTTCTAACAAAACCCCTTTTCAAGAAACCGGGGATCATTTTTTTAAAAAAAACCAAACCCAAGTAAATGCGTTTTTTCCCAAAACAAAAACATTGCAGCTTTTTGTTTCTCCCTCTTTTCCCTTCTCTCAACCACGTTTCCCCTCGGGTCTTCTATTTTTTTTCCAAACTACGGTCACACGCTACTTATAAATTTCATAAATGTTTGGAACCCTGGGTTTTTTTGGGCCCAATTTTTTCTATCAAAGCAGACGGGTTTTCCCCCGGTTTCTTTTCATTTTCAAACTTTTTGGCAGATTTTTTCTATAAAAGGGCAGCCAAAACTGCCCTCTGTTCCGGGTCTGTCAAAACCTTTTTTGGCAGAGGGTTCTATAAAAGGGCAGAAAAAAATTGTCCTCTTTTCCCTGTCTTGTCAAACATTTTGGCAGTTTGGGTCATAAAAGGGCGGGAAAAAACTTTTCCTCTTTTTCCTGTCTTTTCAAACATGTTTGGCAGTTTGGGTTCTATCAAAGCAGAAAGCCCCGTTAAAAAATTAAACATATGGGCGGGAAAAAGGGTTTTTCTCTGGGCCAAATTTCTCTTTGAAATTTGCAAATTTTTGCAGAAAGGCCCTTAAAATTTTACCCTCTGGGATTTCCCCAGTTCATACAAACCCTTTAGATGTTAAAAAGAAACAAAAAATTTTACTACTAAAGAGAAGCAATATGGGGAGTACCCAAAATATATTGTCAGAAGCTTTCTGTTGAAAATTTCATTTCCCTGAAAAAATTTCTGATTTTTTCCCATTTAAAGTTTTTCCTTTAAGGGGTCTAAAAAATGTCACATATTAAACCCCAATTAGAAACTACCAATTTGACTTTATGTCACTTGGGAAATATTGATATTACCCCCCTAAAAACCAAAAATTTCCTGCGGTACCTACAATGCCTCCTTGGGAGCCCCCTAAATGCTTTTTTTAAATTAAAAATTTTACTTCGATAAAGAAAAGTGTAATGTAAATATTTTAACAACTGAAGTTGGGGGAAATTTGGGAAAACACTACCCAAAATTTTTTAAAAAGGTTTAGTGATGGGTTTGTAATGGAATCCCGGGATGTGGTTCTGGCTTTTTTATACCAATTTTTAAATGTCGGGAAAATCATATTTTTTTGGAAAAGGGGGGTTTTCAATTTTTTCATCAGAATTAATGAAATACAAAAGGGGCTTTTGACTTACATTGGGATATTACCTTTTTGTTTTCTAAAAAAATTTTTTACTTTGTTTTTGATTCCAAACGGTTTTAAAATTCACTAGGCGTTGGGACTGAAAAACTAGAAAAAAATTTTGGTTTTTTGAAATAAAACATCTACTGCATTGGGTCATAACTCTACCCCCAAAAACGATACACGATACACGATATTTTATTTGCCCTATGGGAATAAAAGGGAAAAATTTTGGGTTTGTGGGGCCATTTAAAATTTTAACTTATTGCAAAAAATTTAATAAACTAGTAATCAAAAAAATATTCCACTTTTTTGCACTGTGTTTCAGTCTTTCCCGGGTAAATTCATTTACCCATCTTGTGTCACTCTATATATATAAATACAAACCCCATGCACACACACACCCTACCACCCTCTCCCCCCCCCCCCCCCCCCCAGCACACACACACCCACCCAATTTACGAACCCACACACACCACCCTTTTCGAATCACCCCCAACACCCCACACCAATACAGAATCACACACACCACACCAATAAAAGAATCCCACCCACACACCACACCAATAAAAGAAAAAAACCACACAAAAACCACCCCCCAAACAGAATCAAAACCACAACACACACACTTCCTACCACCCTCCCCCCCATCCCCCCCCCCCCCAGTTACACACACCCCCACACCAAACAGAACCCACACAACCACACCCCCCCAAAAAAAGTGTCATACACACAAACACACACACACAAAACCACACCACACCACCACACACACACACCCCCAAAAACCACCCTACCACCCTTTTCCCCCACCCCCCACCCCCCGTCCACACTCCCCCCCCCACCCCAATCAAAAACACACAAAACCACCCCAAATACAAAATTCACACCCCAACACACCCCACACACACACACACAACCAACACCCCCACACACACACACACCACACACACAGGGGTTTGCACCCCATCACCCCACAAAACCACCAAAATATGCAATATTAAACCCAACATTTTAAAAAACACCCCAACTGAAAAACAGAAGCCCCAAAATTAAGCTCAGAGTTAAGTTTAAAAAAAAAAGAAAACAAAAAAAAATACCACCTTTCCCAAAAAAATCAAAAATTTTGGCAAAATTTTTAAATTAAAAAACTTTTAAAAGAAACCCTTTGCAGAGTTAAAAAAAAAAAACGGGAAAAAAGTTTTTACTGCTAAGTAAGATGTTTGATTTTGGGTGGAGAGAAAGAGAGAAGGAGAGATAAAAGAGAGAGGGGAGGAGAAAGAGAGGGGAGGGGAGGAGAGAGGAGAGGGGAGAGAGAGAGAAAAACCAAGGGAGTTAAGGGGCATGGGGGTTTGGGAAAATTTTGAAAAGCAGATTTTGTATGAAAAATTTAACTTTAAAAAACATATAAACCTTTTAAAAACCAATAGGGAATAAAAAGCAAAAAATTTTTCAATGCCGGAAATTATACCCACAAAAAGATGATTGTAAAACAGTAAAAATTTTTACAACAAATGAAGTTATTTGTAGAAAAAATTGGTTTTGGAGGGGGGGGGGGGGGGGGGGTGTTTCCTTTCACACCACACACACACACACACACCTTTTAAAATATATATTTTTAATATTTTTATTTTATATAAAATATATATTTTATATAATAAAATTTAATTTTTTAATAAAATATATTTAAACAAAATCCCATATATATTTATATATATTTATTTAAATATATATAAAATTATTTTTTAAAATACATACTACCACACATATAGCACATAATTAAAACCCACAAAAACCCAAAACAAACAAATACACTTTAACATTTTCCACATTACATATACACCTTACATATTTTTATTTTACCCACTTTCTTACAAAACACATACAACATATAATACACTACATATATATACATATACAACAAAAATTAATAATTTTATATATATCAAAATCTTTAAATATACATACACTTACCATGCACACACACATACACATACATACTTTAATACATATATCACATATATACTTTTTTATATACACTTATACATTTTTTATATAAAAAACAATGTCATAAGAATTGATTTTTGTTGGGTCCCACCCCACTGGGGTAAAAGTGGAAAGAATTTGGGGGACGGGCTTTTTAAAAGAAGGAGCAAATAGAAATGCGGGAAAAATTTATTTTAAAAATTTCCCTTAGATTTATCCGGGTTGTGAATTAAACCAAATCATGGAAAAAAAATATACCCTTTAAAAAGAATTTAAGTGAAAAAAATGTCTAGTTTTTCCCCCCGGGGTCCCCCGGCACATTGTCCGATTTAAAATTTTACGTTAAAAGGGTGAATTAATTTGGGAAACTAAATATTTTAAAGGAAAACTTTTTTGGGCGGGAGAGAAAACATTTTGGAAATCATCTTTTATTTGAATGCTCAGTGTTGACCACCCCTCATCAGAAGAAAAAGGTTTTTGAGATGACAAACTTTGTAATGTTAGTACTGTCTTATATGGGTTTCCCCTGTTGCTGAAATTGCCAGGGGGTTTTTTCGCAGTCACCGGTTTCAATATAAAGTTTTATAAATAGGGTATTTCACAGGGGGAAACAGGGGCCCTATCAAATTGGGTTTTAAAAACTTTACGGGATGATAAATTAAGTGTGGAGTTTTATTTAAAATTTTTTTTTAAAAAGTGTCTAAAATTTTTTTTTCTTGGGGATGAAAACATTAAATAAACCACGAACTTTAAAAAGAACTGAAATGACCAGACAAAGTGCCCGCTGTTTTTTTTCATGTCAAAAATAAAAACTGAAAACATTGTAGGCGTCTGTACTGTCCCCTTTTTTTTGTAGGGGGGTCGGAGAAGGGGTGTCCCTTTTTGTTGTTTTTAAAAAGGGCAGCAATTTACAGCAAAGAATCACTTAATTGGGACGATGGCATTGTGTCATCTTAGAATGTACAGAGCTGGGGGTTTTTCGTAAAGTTCAAAAAGGGGTTGTCTAAACATCCAAGACAATCCTTTTGATCTGCCCAATTCCAAAAAAACGGGCAAAAGAAATTTGGCAGCCAAAGTCCACCCCCTTCTTTGGGAGTTAGCTTTCTCACCTATGGGTTTGAGATGGGGGGAAAATCCTACCTTTAGGGAAAAAAAGCAACAGGGCGGGCCCTTGCCGAAGATCCCAAAAAATGATGGGTTTCGGGCATAGCACATTTAACAAGGGCTTGTTTAGGGGCTTTTGGGATAGGGACCTGAAACCCGGGGTCAAACTATCCCCGGGCCTGGGGTCGGGTTAGTTTTTGTCTGCATCAGGGTGGAAATAAAGTGGGCCTAGGGGCCCGTGACAAGGGCTTCAGTTTCGGTTTTTTCCCCTATTTGTTTTGGAATGTTGCTCAATTGAAGCTAAAAATTTGTTGGGAAAAGGGGATGATGTTTAAAAAATAATTTTCAGTGGGACGCTGTGCGTAGAATTAAAAGTTATAAAAGGAGAGAAAGAAATTCCATTTCATTCTGAAATGCTTGGGGTGTACGTTGCATTTTTCATCCGTGTGTATGTATGTTGTGTGTGGGGTGTGGGTGTGTGTGTGTGGGGTGTGGTGTGTGTGTGGGGGTGGTGTGTGTGTGTGTGTTGGGGTGGTGCGTGCGCAAAGCGCGCGTGCGTGTGTGTGTTTCGTATGTGGCGTGCGGGGTTTCTTTCTGTATGTATGTTCAGTATGTACGGGGCATGCACACACGCAAACAACACCCGCGTAAAACACGCACAATTGACGTTCCCCCACACAAAACCCCACACAAAAAACTCACACACACCACACAAAAATCACACACAAAAACACACCACACACACACTCATACACACACACACAAGTTGTCGTGTTCATACACACACACCACACACACACACACCACCACACACACAAACACCACACACACACAAAACCCCACACACACACACAAACACACCACACCACACACAAAACACACACACAAAACCCCCACACAACACACAAAACACAAGTGTGGTCGTGTTGGGACACACACACACCCCACACAAACACACACACACACACACCACAAACACAACAACACACACCCCACACGCACCCCACACCCAAAGCCAACACACACCCCAAAGCGCACACACACACACAAAACAACACACACCACCACACACACACAACCCCACAAAACACCACACCACACCACACCGGGACGCACGCACGCACGCACGCACACACGCAACCCCACACCACGCACGCACGCACGCACCATACACACCACACCACACCCACCCACACAACACACACACACACACCACAACGCAAAGCCCACACACACATCACCATGATCACTCACTCACAGTACGCACGCACCACGCACGCACGCACCACGCACGCACGCGCCCCGCCACACCCCACACACACACACACACGCCGCACGGGGCGCGCACGCAAAGCACGCACGCAAAACACACCCGCACACAAAACGCAGGCACGCACGCAACCACGCACGCCGACGCACGCAGCACCCCACACACACCACAACACCACACACCCCAACCCCCACACACACACAACACCCCACACACGGGGAAAGCGCACACACCCCACATCCTTTACGGGGCACTCACTCACACCCTGTCCCAAAAAAAAACCGCAATAACAATAATCAATTTTAAAGGGAAAAGTCAGTATGTGTTTTTTTTCGGTTTAAATTTTTCCCGGGAAATTTGCGGGGCGCGTGTATGTTTGGTGTGCGGGTGTGTGGGTGTTTGTGTGTGGGGTGTGTGTGTGTGTGTGTTGTGTTGTGTGGGGTGTGTGTGGGGTGTGTGTGTGTGTGTTGTGTGCGGTGTGTGTGTGTGAGGTGAGAGAAGAGCGCATGGGGTGGTTTTTGTGTGTGGGTGTGGGTGTGTGTGTGTGTGTGTGTGTGGTGTGTGTGTGTGGGTGTGTGTGGTTTGCTTTTGGAAAGTTTGTGTGTGGGTGTGTGGGGGTGTGTGTATGCGTGGTTTTCGTGGGGTGCGTGTGCAAAGCACTTTACAAAAGCACATACACCGCATAATTTTCACGCTCACCCCACACACACACACACAAAACAACAAAAAACACACCACACACACCACACACACACTCACCACAACACAACACACCACAAAACCCCACACACACACACACACCCCACACACACACAAAACCACCACAACACACCACACACACCCCCATGGGCCAATAAGGGTCGAATGGGGGACCCACGGCAAAGTGTTCAAAAGGGAGGGCGGCTTTTAGTGTCCCGTACTTCAGCATCTCCTATAAAGCGAAAAATCCATTTACTTCTTTTCCTGGGAGGGATCCACGTTTTTTTTGGTTTTTTTTTTTCTACTGCCCTTTTCATCCCAGGGACTATTGTTCGGAAACGTATGTTGTTAACGTGACAGGGACTTCCCCTCCGCGAAGGGGTCTTACCCCAAAAAAGACATATGTCTGGGCCTTTGTGGCCTGTGAAATTTCAGGGGTATTTTGGGGTTTTAAAAAAAAATGCCAGGCTCCCCTGGCTTTTTAAAAAACAGCAAGACTTGGGTTTGCCTCATAACATTATCAAAAATTCTAGGCTTTATTAAACCTCCCGGCTTCCGGCTGCTTTTTACTCAGGGTTTTTTATAGAATATGGGGTTCATAAAATTTCAGGGTTCTAGGGGGTTTTTAAAATGGCTTCTAAAGGGTTCTAAGGCTTCCTGAAAAATGTCAGGTTCTAGGCTTTAAACAATTATAAAGGGTCCCATGGCTTCATAAAATTTCACGAAGATAAAAATTTCAGTTTGGGGAGAATTTCAGTTTTTTTTGTTTTCCCACCGCTGTAACGTCAAATTCCCCTCTCTCCTTTTCTCTCTCTCTCTCTCCTCTCCTCGCTCTTCTCTTCCCCCCTCTCCCCTTTTCTCCCTCTCCTTTCTCTCTCTCTCTCACACCACACACCCCGATGCACGCACGCACGCAGCCCCAAACACAAAACACCACACACAAACACACACAAAAACACCCCAAAAACACACACACACCACACACACACACACAAAGCACGCACGCAAAGCACGCCGCCGCACGCTACGCCCCACCACACACCACACACAAATCCCACCACACACACACACACACACCACACACCCTCTTTCCCAATTCACTAAAAAAACCCTTTTGCGTTGTGGGAAAACCCAAAATTTTTTCAAACGGGTTTGGGTGTGTATGTGTGGGTGTGGGTTGTGTTTGTGTGGTTTTGGGGGGGTTGGTGTGTGTTGGGGGGGGGGGGTGGGGTGTGTGTGTGTGTGTGTGGGGTGGTGTGTGGGGTGGGACATTTTGGAAAAGCGTATATTTAACAATGAAACCTTAAAAATTTTTCTTTACATTTTTTTTCATTTTGAAAAGCGGTCTGTTTTTTTCAGTTTGTGCATTTAAAGTGTAAAGTTTCGAGGGAGGTAAAACTTCCCCTAAAGGGGAAAACGAACAAATTTCCTGGTGTTTAAAAAAATTTTTAAAGGAAAAGATTTTACCCTTTTATTAAACCTTTAGGCCCCCCTATAAAGACATTTTACTTTGGTTTGGGGGGATGCATGGAAAATAAAAACCCAAATTCAACCCAAAAAACAAGCTGAAAACTTAACATTTGAAGTAGGGGTAATAAAACACCGGGCAACTAAAAAAGTTAAAGGTTTTGCTTGCTTGAAGATGGATCTGACCAGGGTTTGGGATGAAAAATGGTTTAAAACCCCTTTGATTCTTTTATTTCCAGCAAGACATTCACATTTTATGGAACTGGAAAACAACTAAAAGGGGGGGGGGGATTTTGGGGGGGGGGGGGGGGAAAGGGGGGGGGGGGGGGGTTTGGGGGGGGGGGGGGCCTTTTTATTGGTTTGGGGGGGGGGAGGGGAAAAGTTGGGGGTTTGTGGGGGTGCCTTCTTGTGAAAAAAGGGCCGTTTGCCCTGTTTTTGAATGTTGGGAAATTTTTCTTAAAGTTCCCCCAAAAAATTTAATTTTAAAGGGAATCCGGGGAAATGGTTGATGTAACCTTGGAAAAGGGTTTGTTTTAAATTTGGATTAATTTCCAATCGGTGTTTGATGATTTAAAAAAAGCCGTTTTTTGGTCTTTTTTAAAAAATAAACCGGGGGGGGGGGGGGGGGGGGGGGGGGGGAGGGGGGACCCCTTAAAAACCTTTCCCCTTTGGGGGTTCGCGGTCAAAAAGTACTCCTGGGTTTTTGATTTTATTCCTCAAAAAAAAAAATCTTAAAAAAATAAAATTTTGGGGGGCCGAGGGTGGGTTTAATTAAAACCCTTTTCTTTTTTCTTTTGGTTTCCCAAAACCCCTGAACTGTTTTTACCCGCGCCCTTTAAAATTTAACAAACCCGGGGGGTAGAAAAAACAGAAAAAAAATGGGGTGTTAAAAACCAAATCAAAGGCCACTTCCCTTTTTTTTCCTTTTTTTGGGTTCCGGGGAAAACAAGTTTTTAATTGGGTTCTGCCAAAATTTTCCCCCAAGTCAAAAGGGAACCAAAAAAAAAATTTTTGGCCAAAACCTCCACTTCTCCTTGTAAACGCCTTTAAGGGGTAAGAAGAAAGGTTCACCGATTTTAAAAGGGATCTTTCATTGGTTATTGCTCGAAAAAGGGGCCTTTAAAATTAAGTTGGGAGCACAAAAAGGAAAATTTTTCCCGGGGGAGAAAGGAAAAATTTTCCCGGGAAAAAAAAATTCGGGGGGCATCTTTCATGTGGATGTACTTAGAAATGTTTTATTTTAAAATGCCCCAATTAAAAAACAAAGACATAGGGTTTACACCCCCCTTTCTTTCAAAAAGCTGTGTGCAAATCTTTGGGAATCAGGCAGAAACTAAACCCATGCACAATACATTCTTCTGTAGATTTTCATAACGGGAAAGGGTCCCCCAACACTACATTTTCTTGTAAAACACCTTTTGTCAATATATTCTTTTGATGCTTTTTCAGAAAGGCAGTGCCCTCTACAATACATGTCCTCTGTATACTAAACATGTACAAAACTTTTATTCTGATAGCTTTATCATAACGGCATTTCTCTCCACAAAATGGCTCTGTTTAAATTTAAAATAGGGACAAAAGTTCATTCTGTTTGCTTTAATCATAAAAGGGGTGCTCTCTACACTTTCATGTTTCTGTATACTTAAAATATGTACAATCGTTTTATTTTGATAGCTTTATCTAAGGGGTGGGTCTTACATACATGTTCTGTATACTAAAAATATGTTTCAATTTCTTCTTTTTGATAGCTTTTTTCAAACCCGGGATGCTCTTACACTGTTTTCCTCTGTGGGCGTTTAAAAACCGCCAAGCGCAAAAAATACGTTTTGGCATCACCGGGGGCCTGTGTGCCAATGGAAAGTAACAGTCCCAAATTTTTGGTGACAGCTTTTGGGAATGTCAACAATGTTGCTTGGAGCGAGCCGGGGGCCTGTAGAGGTACAACTCTTTCCCCCGGCCTTCGGGTTTCCCGCTTCTCCCAGGAAAATTCCCTTTTCGCCCCTCATGCCCAAACGGGCCAGATGCAGGGAAACAGGCCCGTTTTGGTCAGCCTTCTCTCTGTCTCTCTTTTTCTTTTGTGGCTCTGGCTCGGGGGGGTCTGTCCGTCTCTTCTCTCTCTCTCTCTCTCTCTCCTTTCTTCTTTCTCTTTTCCTCTCTCTCTCTTTTCTCTCCCCCCCTTCTCAAGATTGTTAGGGTTTATTTTTCAAACTCTCTTCCTCTCTGTCCCCCTCTCCCTCTCCCCTCTCCCCTCCCCTTGGTCATTTTTTATTCGTATTTTTTCTTTAAAAAGCCCCTTTACGCTTCCGGCTCTTACATTTGAGAGTAGTTTTCAAGAAACACTATAGCAAGTGGTTTTTGAACAAAAAAAGGTAAATATTTGAAAACTTTATGCGTTTGGCCACGCATCCCAAATTATTTCAGTAAAACGTCGGGGAACGAGGGTTTTTTTGACAGAGTATTTACTATACACCGCTGGAGCTCGGATGGTTTGTATTGACCTTTTCCGCTTCCCGATTTTGGGGGTATGGGGTATTTTTTTGTGAAGAGTATGTGGGTGGGTGGCGGGGAATTTTAAGAGGGAAAAAAAAAGGGGGGGGGGCCCGGGGCTGGGGAAAAAAGGATGGAAAGGGGCAAGTTTTTTTTTTCCCCCCGAACAGCTGTGAAAAAAATTCAGAGAGGAGTGGGCAAAAATTTTGGGTTTCCCCCCCCCCCCCAGGGGCCAACCCCCAAAAAAGGGCCCCCGAAACGGATAAAGGGGGAGAGGATTACCTGGGGGAAAAAAAAAAAAGAAAGAAGCCAAAATAACAAAAATCTTTCAGTTCATGGAAGTATACTGAACGTTTTTTGTTCTTTTGTTTTTTCTTTTTCTTTCTTGTTTTTTGTTCACTTGTTGTTGTTTATCATCATCATCTCATCTTTTCTTCTTTTTTCTTCTTCTTCTTCTTTTTTTCTTCTTCTTCCTTCTTCTTTTCTTCGCCTGCTTCTTCTTTTCTTCTTCTTCTTCTTTTTTTCTTTTCTTTTTTTCTTTTTTTCCCTTTTTGCTTTTTCTTCTGCTGCTGGGGGCTTTTTTCTTCTTCTTCTTCTTTTCTTCTTCTTCTTCTTTTCTTCTTCTTTTTTCTTCTTTCTTCTTTTTCTTTTTCAAAAAACCCGTACCTTTTAGGTTTTGGGGGTTTCCCGGGTTTGATAGGGGATGGGCCCCAAAACAGAACCTGTCCACACTATACCGTCATCGGGCCCCAGAGGACAACCCCTGAAACCGGACAGGACGTGGTTCATTTTTTGGCGTTTTACAGGGGGTTTCTCCAGTTCCTGGGGCCGAAAAATGTCTGAAAAAATAACAGCTGCATACGGCCCGGACGTTTTACCACCGGGGAGGAGGGCAGCCACGACCAGCCGAAGAGGAGGGAGGTGGATCCGGGCTGAACAGACCTTGGTGGGGGGCATGATTATTTTGGTCACCCCCGACTGTTAACGATGATGAATACCCCAAGTTTTTTGGGACCTATGCCCTCAATTTTTCTACACAATAATTAAAACGAATTTGCTTCGTTTATGCAATTTACCTAGCTCTTTCAGAGGCCCCGGGATCGAACATTCCGTTCAGAATGTTCTATCAAAAATGTTTCACTTAAATTTAATTGACAATAGTGTTTTAAAGGGTTTATTTATAATTTTTTTATGTTTGATTTTTATATTATCGGCGTCAAACAAAAACCCACAGCAGGTTAAAGGGAATGGGTGTTTACAAACCCGGGGATCCGGATTTTTAAAATCCTGGGCATGATTCTTAAACTTAAAAATTTAAAAAAGTTTTAAAAACCCCAAGACGTACCTCCCTTTAGCCCTAACAAATATTATCCCCTTCCAGAGGGAAAAAATTTTTAGAATCTGCTTCTTTTTGTTATAGCTTCCCGTTTCCAGTTAAACATATAAAGATTTTCTAATAACTACAAATGAAAAACTGTCCGCAGAATACTATCTTTTCAGGGGCTGTTTTTCAGTTTTTAGAGGGATTAAAGGCTTTGGGTTATTTTTTTTCCTTTTTTTATTTAAAAAATAAACGCAAGAGGGAACAACTAATTTTTCCCCGTTCGTATTTGTATAATATATCTTGGAAAACAACCCCTGCTTTCACACAAAGGAAAGACCTGGGGTCCAGTTTACCCCTTCGTCTTCATCTTTTTTTCATCTTCTTCTTCTTCTTTTTTTCTTCTTTATTTTTCATCATTTTCAATCTTCATCCAAACATCAAACCTTTATCATCAATTTACATCATCACTTCTTCTTTTCTTCTTTCGTCTTTTTTCCCTCCTTCTTCTTCTTTATTTTTTTTTCTTCTTCTTCGTCTTCTTCTTTTCTTATTTTTCTTTTCTTCCCCTTTTTCGTTTTTCCTTTTTCTTCTTCGTCTTCTTCTTTTTCTTCGTTTCTTCGTCTTCTTTTTCCTTTTTCTTTTCTTCTTCTTTTCTTCTTTTCTCTCATTTTGACCTTATTTTAATGTGCGCCTTGTCCCAAAAAGGTCGTGGCCCGCAAACCCGCTTTTTTTGCTTTTAGGTGGCCTTTTTTAAATTTGATCAATTAAAAAACCGATGAAATTGAGTTCAAGTGGAGGTAGACTTCAGGTTTTGTGTCCCCCTTCCCTTTTAACAAGTGCAATCAGCAAATTTTGGGGGCTGCGGTAAAATGGGAAAGGTTTTTATCGTCTGCAACACCCACCTACAATTTTGTTAAAAGCGTCAACGTGGAAAAAACAACAACTTTTTGCACCCGTAGCTCAGATTGCAGGCGCATCGAAAAAGGGTATCCCTTTTACATACTCCCTTTTCCTCTCTCTCTCTCCTCTCTCTCCCCTTGGTGGTGTGGGGGAGAAAAAAAATTACACCCCAAAACCCTTGGGCCACCATACTTTCGGCCCAAAAATTTGGACTGGAAAAGTGCTCTCCCCCCCCCCAACACACCCGTTTTTTCCCCAACCTACTTTCCCCCCCTCACACCCCCCCCGCCCCCCTCCCCCCTGCATATAATATATATTTTTAAAAATATTAATATATATAATATATTTTATATATATATAATATTTGTGGTGTGTGTGTGGTTTTTATATATTTATTTATATATAGAGAGGAGAGAGAGAGAGAAAAGGAGAGAGAGAGACAGAGAGAGAGAGAGAGAGAAAAGGGGAGAAGAGAGAGAGAGAGAAAGGAGAGCGGGGCTTGTTTCCATCCCCACCTTAAATGTTCAGCATTTTTTATTGTTTTTGGGCAAACAGTGGGAAATTTTCACCTTTGGAGATCCCAAGGAAAAGGGTTTTTCTGCACAATTTTTAGCTGCGGGCAATTTCTTGGGGGTCATGAAAAGCAGAGCTGACCCCTCCGATTTTTCCCAATCTTTGATCTCCCTTGAAAAACCCTTTAAAGGGGTCCTCAAGATAGGCTCAAAAAATTGTTCCCCTACATTTTAATTTGTTTGCATATTTTTTTTAGTTTCGCAACTTTTTTCCCTCCACCTTTCGGGTTTTTTTTCATTTTACTACCCCTTTGGGGCTGCTTTTGGGGGGGCTGTTGGGGTTCCTTTTTTTTCCCTTTTGGGGGGTGAGAACCCACAGAATTAAGGACTGTGGTGGACCCCTATTTGACGCCAAGAGCACAGACCAACAGCCCGGGCTCCCCCCGAAAGCCCCAAACCGCGGACGAAAGGGGCTAAGAGGGAGGGAAAATTTTAGTAATCTGCCTACGAAAGGGAATCCTTTTCCAAGTCATTACTATTAAAATTTGGGAAAAAATGTTAAATCCGCCCCTTTTTTTCCCCCCCCTACTTAAAAAGTTCAGCATTAATTTTATATATGTATATATATGTGTTGTTGGGGGGGGGGTATTTCACACGTTTAAAAATTTTTACTTTAAAATTTACCCCCCGCGCTTCCCAAAATAAGGGGTCAAAGGGTATTTGGAATAAAATGAATACCCAATACAAATTGGACATACATAATAGAAATGTTTTTTGGGGGTATTTAGGGGGGGGGGTTTTGGGGGTGGATAGTGTAGTAAAAAGACGGGGGTGAGGGGCAAGGGGGAAAAGGGGGGAAAGGGAAAAACTCTCCGGTTTTTTAGTGTTTCGGCCGAAAGGGGGTGTGGTCCCCCCGCTATTGAAAGATATAGGATGTTTTCCCTTTTGTAGAGTCCCCTGCAGACATTGGGTTTTAAGTATAAACCGGGCCCCCAATGGGAAAAGTTTGGTGGCCTTTTTTTTTGTTTATTTTGTTTTTAGGTTTTGGGTTTCCCGTTTTAGACGGGGGTTGAAAACCCAACGATTTCTGGGTTTGGGTTTTAAAAAAACTGTGGGGCTTGAATCCGGGGGCCCAGTGAGGGGAAAATTGCCCGGATTCAAAGGGTCACTGTTTTGTTCTTTCCGCCGACCGTGGAACCATTTGTCCTTCCCGACTGGAACCAGTTTGTCCTTTTAGCTGAAAACCCGTTTGTCCTTGGGAACCCCGTTTTTTCCTTCAGACTAGAACCGTTTGTCCCTTCCCGACTAGAACCGTTTGTCCTTGCTGACTAGAAAAACCCGTTTGTCCTTCGCTTTGAACCAGTTTGTCCTTAGACGGAACCCAGGGTTTTTCCAGGGCTTTTGTTCCACATGGTTTAAACCCCGGGGAAAGCGTGCGAAAGCTTTCAACTTTGATCCATGAGGGATCAGAAGCTGGGGAAGGGGGATGTTGTGTACAGAATTTTTTTCGCCCTTTTGTTTGGGTTTAGGGAAAACCTACCGTTTATCTCGTTGGTATGTAGTTTTCTTTTTTTCAACTAAGTCAGAAAATCTACACGTTTATCCTCTATGGGGTATTGTTCCGCGTTTTTAAAACCTTTATCAGCAAGCCCAAAAAGTTTATCCTCCCATTGGGAGTTTAATTTTTTAAAAGCCCATCAGCAAGCCAAAAAGTTTTCCTTATAGTATGTATTCAGGGGTTTTTTAAAATCCACAGCAAGCCTACAGTTGATTTCCCCTGGGGGGTAAAAATTTTGGTTTTATTGTTTATCATTCCATCGAAAGCCTACACGTTTTTCTTTTGAGGGGTTTTTTGTTCTCGGGTTTTTCAACTCAAACGTTCCCCTGTTTTTTCAAGTCAGTCGAAAACCTACTTTTTGATCCCCTGTGGTTATGTTGTTCCGGTTTTGTCCCCTCAAACAATTCACTGTTTAAACAACTCAATTAGGGACTAGTTCACTGTTGATCAAAATTTATAGGGTTTCATTTTTTCACGGAACAGTAAAATTTTTCCTCCTTCACAGGAAAAAGGACAAGCAGCCGGGCGGGGGGAAGGGGGGTTTAAAACTTTTCTGTTTGTTTTGCCCTTTTGTCCTGCTGTGGTGTGATAACGCAGTGTAGGGCTGTCCCTTGGGCAGAAACCCCTACTGTCATTTATCCCTCCCTCCCTTTAAACCCCTGAGCCGGGCAAAACGGGGGTCGGACAAAACGGCCCGGGTACCCTCCCCTAAAGGCAGCATTCTTTTTGGTTTGGGGGACTGTGCACACACGAGTGACCCTTTTCCCGTCTTTCAGGGTGAAAGGTTTTTTAAGGGCCCCAAACAAAAGCTAACAAATTCGCCTAAGGGAGAAAAAGAGATGCTGTTTTTCCCGGGGTTGGGTGTGCGTGGTGGTGTTTGGCGTAAACCCTTTTTTAAATGTTTTCTGGGCAGTGGTGGTGTTAAACTGAACCCTTTTTTAACTATTGCGGGGCAGTGGGGGCGTGTTGGAAGCTGTAACCCTTTTTTAATGTTGCTGTGCAGTGGTGCGTGTTAGAAGGGTGTACCCTTTTTTAACTGTTGTTTTGCAGTGGTGCGTGTTACAAGCTGTACCTTTATTAACTGTTGCTGTGCAGTGGTGCGTGTTAGAAGCGGGAAACCTTTTTTTAACGTTGCGGCAGTGGTGGTGTTTGAATGTTCCTTTTTTTAACTGTTTCTGTGCAGTGGTCGTGTTGGAAGCTGTACCTTTTTTAACTGTTGCTTTTGGGGAGTGGTGGGTTTTTTGGGAAACGTACCTTTATTAACGTTGCTGGGCAGTGGTGCGTGGTTTGAAGCTGTACCCCTTTTTTTAACTGTTGTTGTGCAGGGGGGGCGTGGGGGTTTTAAAGCTTCATGTGATAAATGCTCAGAAATGTCTAATTTAAAATAGTTTTGCAAGACACAGAGGATAATGCGGAGCAATGCCGATAAATGCGGTGCATCTTTTCATGTGATTTTTACTTAGAAATGTCTATTTAAAATGCCACAATACATTACAAAGACATAGGGCGTAGAGCACATACTACATAAAGCTGTGTGCACACTCTGGTAATCAGGCAGAAACTAACCTATGCACAATACAATCATCTGATAGATTTTTCATCACGGCAGTGCTCACAACACTACATGTCCTCTTTATACTACAACACTAAGATACAATATATTCATTCTGATAGCTTTATCATAACGGCAGTGCTCTCTACACTAATGTCTCTGATCTAAACTATGTACAATACGTTCATGTCTGAAACTTTTAACATAACGGCAGTGCACTCTACACTACATGGCTCTGTATACAAAACTAAAGTACAATACGTTCATTCTGATAGCTTTATCCAAAACGGCATGCTCACTACACAACATTCATCTGGTATACTAAACAATTACAATACGTTTTCATTCTGAAAAGCTTTATCATAACGGCAGTGCTCTCTACACCAACATGTCTCTGTATACTAAACCTAGTACAATACGTTCAATCTGATAGCTTTATCATAACGGCATGCACTTCTACACTGGCATGCCTCTGTGTGCTGTTCAACAAACCGCCAAGCGCAACATAACGTCAGGCATCACCGGGGACCTGTGTGCCAACATGACGTAACAGTCCGAAATCCAATACTTGCTGACAGCTTCTCTGTTGGAATGTCAACAACTGATTGCTGGGAGCGAGCCGGGCCGATTAGAGTGATTTTCACAACTCATTCCCTGGCACTTCTGTTTCTGCTTCTCCAGGCAGATCACGTTATGTCCGTCATGCCAGAGCCTGACCAATGCAGCAGACAGGCCAGTTCCTTGGTCAGCCTCTTCTCACTGTCTCCCCTCCCTCTTTCTCACACTGTGTTCTCTGTCTGTCTGTCTGTCTGTCTCTCTCTCTCTCTCTCTCTCTCTCTCTCTCTCTTTCTCTCAGTCTCTCTCCCTCTCTCTCTCTCTCCCCACTCTCTCTCTCTACTCAAGATTGAGTCATGATTTATTGTTCCTCTCACTTCTCACTCTCTGTCACTCTCACTCTCCTCCTCTCTCTCTCTCTGGGTCAATCATCATACGTATTTTTTACTCTTAAAAAGCCATGTCGCTTCCGGCTCTTTACAACTTATAGAGTAGTTTTTCAAGAGCACTATAGCAAGGGTTATGAACCAAAAAGAGGTAAATATATTGAACCCCCATGCAGGTTGGACGCACTCATACAATTCATTTCAGTAAAACGATCGGGAATTCCGATGTAGAGACAGAGTATTTACTATAATACAACGCTGGAGCTCGATGTTGTATAGACCTATCCGCATCAACGATGTGGGGATAGAGTATTTTTGTGTTGAAGATTAAGTGGTGGTGGGTGGCAGGGACTGATAAGATGAAACACGAAAAGGGAGGGTGCAGGTGCTGGTGAGAAAGGAGGGTTGAGCTTCAAAGTTTTCTCAACCCTGAACAGACAGTTAATATAATCTCAGAGAGGGGGGGGTTCGTAGTGGCAAAATTATGGGTGCTCATTCAGTGCCAACCTAAAGAGACACCGAAACGGATAAAGAAGAAGGATTAGTCCTGGGAAAAAAAGAAGAAAGACGCCAAGTATAACAAAAAATCTTACAGTTTCAATGGAAGTATGACTGAACGTTCTTGTTATTCGTGTTCTTTTTCTTCTTGTACTTGTACATCTTATTTGTTGTTCATCATCATCATCATCAACTTCTTCTTTCTTCTTCTTCTTCTCTTCTTCTGTCTTCTCTTCTTCTTCTTCTTCTCTGCTATTCTTCTTCATCTTCTTCTTCTTCTTCTCTTCTTACTTTCTTTCTTCTTCTTCTTCTTCTTCTTCATCTTTTCTGCTGCTGCTGCTTCTTCTTCTTACTTCTTTTTTTTCCCCCTTCTTACTTCTTCTTTTCATCTTCTTCATTTCTTTCTTCTTCTTCTACATCTACTTCTTCTCTTTCAAAACCTGTACCTGTAGTCATGAGTCTCCTGGCTTTGATAGGCATGGCCACAGACAGACACCTGTCCACACTCATGGGGGGGTGGGGGTGATGGGGGGGGGGGGGGGGGGGGGGGGGGGGGGGGGGGGGGGGGGGGGGGGAGGGGGGGGGGGGGTGGGGGGGGGGGGGGGGGGGGGGTGGGGGGGGGGGGGGGGGGGGGGGGGGGGGGGGGGGGGGGGGGGGGGGGGGGGGGTGGGGGGGGGGGGGGGGGGGGGGGGGGTGTTGGGGGGGGGGGGGGGGGGGGGGGGGGGGGGGGGGGGTGGGGGGGGGGGGGGGGGGGGGGGGGGGGGGGGGGGGGGGGGGGGGGGGGGGGAGGGGGGGGGGGGGGGGGGGGGGGGGGGGGGGGGGGGGGGGGGGGGGGGGGGGGGGGTGAGGGGGGGGGGGGGGGGGGGGGTGGGGTGGGGGGGGGGGGGGGGGGGGGGGGGGGGGGGGGGGAGGGGGGGAGGGGGGGGGGGGGGGGGGGGGTGTAAGAAGATGGAGATTGACACGCTGAACCAGGACAGACGTGTTCATCATGGCGTTGTAACAGGGTGCTCCATTTCCTGGTCAGAACCCTGTCTGAAAAGTACAGCTGCATTCGGCCAGACGTTTGACCACCATGATGGAGGAGGTCACCACCGACCAGCCAGAAAAGGAGCAGGTGGATCCAGTCTGACATACCTTGCTGGGACACAGATTATTATGGCACCTGACTGTTAACGCCGATGATGAATACCACAAGTTATGAACCTATGCTCCACAATATTATCTACACAATAATTAATACGCATAGCATACGATATAATGCATATTATACATAGCTCATTCAGAGGCCAGAGATCTAACATACTGTTTTCAGAATGAACGATCAAATATGTAACACATAAACTCATATCAATGACAGATAGGTGTTTAACAGTTCCATTATAATTTTCTATGTTCTGAATTGATATACTCGCCGTCAATCAAACCGACCAGCATGACTAAAGTGGAATGGATTGTTATACAACGACCGTTGCAGAACCGATTGAAAGTCCCCTTCTATGATTCTTCAGCAAAATATAAATAATAAAAATCACAATACCAACCTCTACAGACACGTAACAAATAATATCTCCCCTACCAGAGAAAAAAGTAATTATAATCTGCCTTCATTATTGAAAAAATTACTATAACTTCATATTCCAGTTAAACATATAAACCAGATTTTAACTAAAACTACAATTGATAACTGTCAGCAGCATACATCTTTGTCATGGACTGTTAACAGTTTTTTGAGAGTGATAATGGCTTGTGTTAAGTATTTTCCATTTCTATTTAAAGAAAAACGCATGAGGATAACAATACTAATATTGTGAGATGTCGTATTTGTAGTAATATGAACACTTGGAAAATCAACCAAAGCTTTCACACCTGGAACGACACTGGAGTCCCTAAGATTTCCCCATTCGTCTTCATCTTCTTTAACATCTTCTTCTTTCTTCTTCTTTTCTTCATCATCATCATCAACATACATCATCATCATCATCAATCAATCATCACCATCATCATACATCATCATCATCTTCTTCTTCTTCTTTCTCTTCTTCTTCGTCATCTTCTCCTCCTTCTTCATCTTCTTCTTCTTCTTCTTTCTTCTTCTCTTCTCTTCTTCTTCTTCCTTCTTCTTCATCATCGTCTCTTCTTCGTCCTTCTCTTCTTCTTCCTTCTTCTTCATCTTCTTCTTCGACATCTTACAACCTTCTTCTTCTACTTCTTCATTCTCTTCTTCTGACTGTCTTCTCATTTTGATCATACAGTTTCAATGTGCGTGGGCCTTGTCCCAGAAGGTCGTGGCTGAAACTTGCAGGACTTTTGCTTAGGTGGCTTACGTAAGGTTAGATCAAAAAAAAAAGAAAAACCAATGACTTGAGTGGTCAGAGTGTGGCGGCGCAAGCGGCTTGCGGGATGTGTTGCTGTGTGTCCCCATTCCCTTTAAGCACAGTGCAATCATCAATGTTATCTGCGGTAACTGGGCCGTACTAATACGTCCCTGAGACACACAGCAAATCAATTACTTTAATGCTTTCAAACTGACAAATCAACAACTATTTGTCACAGTACTCAAAGAGCAGGCCATCAGTAAGCTATCTTCACATACTCCCCTACCTCTCTCTCTCATCGACTCTCTCTCTCTCTCTGTGTGTGTGGTGAACACAATATCCACCACCAATAGCCCTTGGGCCACATATTCTGGCCTCAAACAATTAGGACAGAAAGTGCACTCCCCCTCCCCCCCAACAACACCACTCTATCCCAACCTACATACCCCCACTCACGGACCTCCCACCGCGCCACTCAACCCGTTCATATATATATAAATATAATATAAATATATATATATTATATATATATATATATATATTTATATGTTGTTGTGTGGTGTGTATATATATATATATATAGATATAGAGAGAGAGAGAGAGAAGAAAGGCGAGAGACAGAGAGAGATAGAGAGAGAGAGAGAGAGAGAGAGAGAGAGAAAGAGAGAGCGAGCTTTGTTTCCATCCCCCACACTAATTGTTCAGCATTTCTATTGTATTGGTCAATCAGTGGGAAATTGCATCTCTTGGAGATCCAAAGAAAAGCTGTTCTCACAATTCTATAGCTGCTGACAATGCTTGCGTCATTGAACACAGAGCTGACACTACTCAGACTGTTCCGAATCTTTTGATCTCCCTGAATCCTTTGAATGAACCGCAAGCATGGCTCAAAAGATTGTCCCCTACATTTTATACTGTTTGCCAAAATTTTTTTAGCTTACGCAACATTTTTTCTCTCTCCACACTTTCGGTTGTTTCATTCTACTACCCTTCGCTGGCTTGCTTTGGGGGTGCTGTTGGATACTTTATGGACCCATGGGGTGAGAACAACCACAGAATTATGGACTGAGTGTAGACACTATTAGACGCCAAGAGCACAGACACAATCAGGCCGTGACTCCCTGATAAGTCGCTCCAGCGGCGAAAGGACTAAGACAAGGCAAAAACAGAAAATCTTGCCTACTAAAGGAATCTTTGCAAGTCATTACTATAATGATGGAAAAACTTGGAAGTCCGGACTTATTTCCCCCCAATTACTTAATTGTTTCAGCATTAATAAATATATGTTAAAATATAGTGTTTGTGTGTGTGTAATTTCACACGTAAAATTATTACAAAAACTCACGGACCGCGCTTCAACAATTACGACGTCAACGGTATAATGGAATAAAATGAAATACTAATAAAGACAAGTTGGACATACATATATAGATATGTTTGTGTGAATTTAGAGGGGGGGGGTGTGAGTGGAAATGTGTATTTAAAGAAAGACAGGTGTGAGTTGTCAAGGGAAGAGGGGTAGGAAAAACACTCAGTTCATAGTGTTTACGCGTACGGCCAGAAGGGTGTGGTGGATCCCAACGCTATAGATGATATAGAAAGAGTCTTCATGTATAGATCTCTGCAGACATTGGTGACAGTATACATCGCCACAATTCAATATTATTGGTGGTGCTTTTTTGTTGTTTATTTGTTTTTAGGTTTGCAATCTTTCAGTGAAGAAAGGTAGTTGAAGCCGAACGATGCTTGTAGGGTTAATAAAACAGTGGTTCTAGAATCCTTGCCTAGTGCAGGGAACATTGCCCAGGATTCAAAGTCACTGATTTGTTCTTATCATCAAACTGCAGACCGTGTACAGTTTGTCTACAGACAGGAACCATTTGTCCTTTCAGACTAGAACCAGTTTGTCCTTGGAAACCAGTTTTGTTCCCCCCCCCCCTCCTTTCAGGACTATAACCAGTTTGTCCTTCAGACTAGAACCAGTTAGTGTCCTTGCCGACATATAACCAGTTTCCTTCAGACCTAGAACCCCAGTTTTTTGTCCTTCCAGACGAGAACCCGTTTGTCCAGACTTGTGTTCCACATGGTGACCACAGGTAAAAAGCGTGTCAGAGCAAAGACTTTCCAGCTTTGATTCATCATGAGGGATGCATAAGCTGCGAAGGAGCATGATGTGTACAAGAATGTAATGCGCATTGGTTGTATGATCAGAAAGCCTACTCGTTATCTTCTTTTGGTATGTAGTTCACTATTGTTCAACAAGACGAAAATCTACAACGATTATCCTCATGGTGTATTGTTCCGCGTTTGAAAACTTCATCAGCAAAGCCAACAAGTATTATCCACTATGCAGTTTCATCGTATAAAAGACCTCCATCACAAGCACAAGTTTAATCCTCTAATAATATATGAGTTCATTGTTTAAAAACTCCATCATCAAGCCACAAGTTAATCCTCGAGGTATGTGGTTTCCTTGTTATCAGTTCCATCAGAAAGCCTACACGTTTAATCTTATCTTCGATGGTCATGTTGTTCCTCCTGTTTTAACAACTCAATCAGTTCACTGTTTATCAAGTCAGCATAATCCTGACAAGATAGATCAACCTCTGTGGTTATGTTGTTCATCCGTGTGTCAACTCAATCACATCACTGTTTCTCAACCAATCTATGGTACGTATTTCACTGTATGATCAACTTTATAGAAGGCCAACTTTAATTCACATGAACAGATATATTTTTCCTCCTTCACAGAATAAAGGCACAAGCAGCCGTTCTGGGCAGCGGGTAAGACTTTCTGTTTCCAGATTTTTGCCTTTAGTCCCATGCTGTGGTGTACTACACTGCCAGTTGTAGTCTGTCGTTGTTGCAAAACCTCTCACTGTACAACATCCGTCCCTCGTTTCCCCTGTAGCCGGACAAACGCCGGGTCGGAACAAAACGGCCGCTTACATCCCCAAAAAAAAAAATGCATCAGTTCTGTTAGGTTTGGGTACTGTGGCACACACGATGACCACTGTCCAGTCTCTAACATGCTGTAAAGGATTTGAAGCCCTCAAACAAAGCAAACAACTTCGCCTATATGAGAAAAAGATATGCTTTCTGGGAGGAAGTGTCAGTGTGCGTGTTAGAATCCGTACCTTTATTAACTGATGCTGAGCAGAGGAAGCGAGTTACAAGGCTTTACCTTTTATAACTATTGCTGATGCAGTGGTGCGTGTTGGAAGCTGTACCTTTATTAACAGTTGCAGTTCATGTTGCGTGTTAGAACTGTATACCTTATATTAACTGATGATGAGGCATGGTGCGTGTTACAATCTGTAACCTTTATTAACTGTTGCTAGAGTCAGTGGAGCGAGTTAGAAGCTGAACATTTATTAACTGATGCCGTGCAGAGTGCGTGTTAGAAGCTGTACCTTTATTAACTGATGCTTTGTGCAGTGGTGCTTGTTGTGAATCTGTACCTAATTAACTGTTGCAGTGCAGTTGTGCGTGTTGGAAGCTGTACCTTTAAGTAACTGTTGCAGTGTCAGTGTTGCTTGTTAATGCTGTACCTATATTAACTTTGTTTGTGCAGGGTGCGTGTTAAAAGCAGGTTGCCCTTTATTAACTGTAGTATTGTTGCAGTGGTGTCGTGTTAGAAGCTGTGCCTTTATAAAACTTTGAATGTGCATGGTGGCGTGTTAGAAGCTGTACCTTTATTAACTAGTTGAGGCAGTGGTGCATGTTAGAAGCAGTGCCTTACACTGCTGGAAAATGGTGCTTGCGTGAACGTAGTGCATGAGTTAGAGACCCACATCCTTCAATAAGCGGCAACATAACTATGCACTGTACTATGACTGGTTCGGGGATATTCGGTCGAACTGAACTGTCCACCACTTAACAATTCCACTGAACATTGTTCAGTGTACATGCTTATTCACAAGTAGAGTGTTTGCAGAGTCATTACTTGTTTTTGACACTTCAGTGTCAACTAGACACGCAGTAAACGAAAATTGTAACAGTTCTTTTTACGCAGACTAAAATTGTGGACGATTAAAGAGTACTACAATTACAGCTTCAGAAAACAGCGCTCACATCAACGATGGATGAGTCCCATAACATTACCAGTATATGTTTGTTGGTAGCTGAACCAAGGTAACAATCATTGAAAACAGCATTTACATAGGTGTTGTGAAAGCACTGTTGCTGGTATTTTCAAGACTAATGTTTACTAATGTGTATCTCAATGATTGTGGAGTTCAGGAGAAGTATGTGTCTTGATGAAGATTCGTGCAGTGTTAACTCCACCTGGTATTAAGATGTCGCTGTCTTGGTATACCCTGCAGCTGTATGTAATGACATAGAGTAAAGTGCCTCTGCAGTAATGAGGTGATTGGTGGTAATGTTATGCATATAGTAAAATAGAAATAACGTATACATGTACAGAGTCAAATGCAATGCCGCTGGAGCAGATGGCTGCTGTAACTTAATAGGAAAGCCACAGTCTGATATGGAAGGTACGGAAACAGAGAGCAACTTCACACCAAGCGTGAGATTGTGTCTATGACGAAACAGATAGCAACATCACACCAATGCTGAGTGATAATTGTCCCTGGTGTGTACACATAAATCATGCTTCAGCTTATACATATAATACATAAGTAACAATAAGAATATAGCTTGCCTTTTAAATGTTTCACTGTTCCTTTCTGACCAACTTCTGTGAATAAGCAGTCAGCTCAAACAATTAGTCTCTATCATGCAGATCAATCCAGATCGTAAAACATCCCCTTCACTTTCATTTGAGAAAGATTAGAAGAAAAAGACTGATGGTAATATGACCCCGAATACACACAGCAGCATCCTGAAGTTGAAGAAAGTGAACGTAGAGGATACATGCATATGATAACATTCAAATAGAAAGAAGAAGAAGAAGGAACCAAAGATATTGCTGTGACCTTCTGAGAATACAATCAGAAAAAAGAATGAACAAGCCTGCTCCAGGTATAATAGCCCCCCCACATGAAGTGAAAAGTGTAATCAAAATAGAGCACGAAACCTATGGGCAGTCTTGAAAATTGCGTTGGGATTCCACAAGCATGAAGATCAAAATATCTGACATGCAGTACAATGGTTGATAACAATGCAAACTGGCAGAATGTGAAGACCGAAAAGTGAATATACAAGAAAAATATTAACACATTTTATAACATATAGTATGTTTCTAAATCCTTTGTTGGCTCTGCTTTATCAACGAGCTTTCCTCGAAAAAGCATTGTTCCTAAATATGAAAGTTCATGTTGGAATTTATAGACCTCAGTGAGAACAAGCTTAAACGGTCCCCTAGTGAAGAGAAAAGACGCTGCAAGATCCTTCACTTAGTCTACATATGTTCAAAATCGATAAGCTTCATTGTAAAAACCTTACAAACCCACTTTCTTTACATATGATTTTTCTTTGACTCAAAGCCATGCTAACCTTTGAGCAAGATCAATGCAACAACTTGATTTATATAGATATGAGAATGTAACTGCATTTTTGAAATACTTGGAGTAAGTGAATTCATGTCATAGGTAGCTCAAAAAAGAGAGTAGCTTTATACCAACAGAATAGAGAAGCACTGTAAAACAAAAACTAAAAACAAAGCATGTTAGGCAAAAGGAACAGAGAAAAGAACCAATTGCTAAACCAAATGAAACTGTAGATGACATAAGACACCGAAACAAAACAACCAGCACGTAACATGCAAGTATTTTGTAGAAACTTAACAAAGGGAGCGGTCAAAGGAATGTTTTGACCATCCAGGCATAGATTCGTTTCGCTAGAACAACTTCAGTATATTCCTTCCCTATCATCTGTTTATTGTAAGTCCTCTAGGCCTTTTGGGGGGATGGTGCAGTGTTTTCTGCTAGCTGAAGAGATGGTGGCAGAAAGGAGGGGAGGAGGGGGATGAGAGCTGAGTTTAAGAAATGAAAGGTAAACCAGCAGACTGGGCAGCATAGTCCCAGTCTTGAGATATTGGGCAAGCTGGGTACACCAAGTCCTTGCATGTTTTCTTTCAGCACACTCCTATCTTACACCACCAGAATTCTTAGACTTCGGCTGTTGAGACCAGACGCAGGATGCGATACAGCGGGGATTTCTTGGGAGATCATCCTTGGCAAATACTTTCCTTTCAACAAGTCCTACAGATCCCTACAATCTTGCCATGACTTCAACGATGAACAAAAAACAAGCACAAAGCATGCTCAGCAAATCGCAGCCAGCCTGAACATGATTTGTAGTAGTTTTGTGCGTGTTTTATTGTCTGTAGCTTGCGACACCGAAGAAGACTGATCGAGAACTCACTAGTCCTGTCTGTATGAGGTATCAAATAAGTCTCTATTCTGCACGCCCAACTGTGAGTTTATCTTCAGCGTCACGAGATCTGCTTCAAGTTACATTGTTAAGCTTATTCCACTATCTATGACAATATTTACATGTGCATACCTACCAAAATGATCTTAATATTTATTTAGCAGCTCAGAGGTGTCCTGATGGGCACTGTATGTCTTTTGCTTGAATAGGATGCCGTTGTCCCATATCGCTCTTGGGGTAGCTGTCTAGTGACTGGGCTGTTTGGTCGTGATATTTTGATTCCACTTCTCAGCAAGCAAGAGCTCTAAATCCAAACCTATTGCAGTTTTTGTCTTAGCTGATAACTGAAAGAAAAACGGAAATCCTTAACAACGAATTCCACATGGTATCATTCAACTGTGTCAAAATTCATTTTGGTGGTCCCCAGACTGAATCCGATTTGTGTCCCGGCGTAGATTCGCAGTCCATAGGAATTAACGATAAAAAGACGTGTTTGTGTTGACCATTGATCGACCAAACCGTAGCTGCAGAAAATTTCTCTTTGCTTTGAGTATGAAAAAAAAACATAGAAATCAATATTATGTCAGTGCTTAATAGATATTTAACGCATTTACTTTTACTAACCTATTTGATGCTCGAATTCATTTTCATATAAAAAGAGGTTCTTATTTCTATTCAGCTTTACCTCTTTGAGATTGCTAATATAATTCTGTGTGTAAATTTATATAAATCAATACAATGAATTACCTTTATAGAATAATTGGCTTCCTATATGAAATGTTCAACACAAAAGAAGTAAGTCTACCATATCAATACCTCCATGACAGAAAGAAAATGCTACAAACACCGACAGATGAACAACGCTGTTGGAATGTATAGTTCTACCATGATTTTCACAACTATCATATTATCTTCGGTATCATTTAAACATACATTTGCGAAAATAGTATCTTTCCTCATGTGTCCACGGAGCACTTGCAACGCGACATTTTTTTTCACAATTACAAAAAAAAGGAAAGACCCATCGAATCTAAGAATTTAACAACAGCCTAATGATGACATGCTCAGTACTAAGATTTACCGTTAACAAGTTCAAAACGAGAACACAACAAGCCTACCAATCATACAAATTGGAACCTGCCAAAAGAAACAGCCAAAGCAAAGAACGTATAACAGAGACGTTGCAGAGAAATTCGAAATACATTGATTCACCTTGAAACAGAGTTGACACGGCAGTGCAGCTTCCCTATCTTGAATGTGGGATGAGCAAAAAAAAAAATACCATATCAGGCATTCATGCGAAACGCTTTTGCATTTAAGAAGTCTGCTTTGAGATGCATCTCTTAAAATTAATGTAACATTATATTACACAGTACATACACAGTGTGTGTGGGGGGTAGATTTGTGTGTGTTTGTTGTGTGTGAGTGGTTGTGTTCTTTTTGTTGAGTGTGTGTGTGGTGTTTGAGATGAGTGTGTGTGTGGTGTGAGTGTGTGATGTGTGGTATGTGGTGTGTGTTGTGTGTTTGTGTGTGTGTGTGTGTGGTGTGAGTGTGTGTATCATTACATGCCCCCTTCAACTCATGCACACACTCTCTGCTCTCTGTCTCTGTCTCTGGTCAGACTTTCCTGTCTGTCTGTCCTGTCTGTTTCTCTCTCTCTCTCGATCTCTCTCTCTCTCTCTCTCCTGCTCTTCTCTCATCTTCTCTCTTCCTCTCTCCTCTCACTACTCCTCTCTCTCTCCTCACTACTCTCTCTCTCTCTCTCTCTCTCTCTCTCTGTCGTTGTTCCTCTCACGTTCTGTTCTCAAAGTCTCTTCTCTGTTTCTTCTGTCTGTCTGTCTGTCAGTTCCTTTCTGTCTGTCTGACTCTCATCCCTCTCTCTCATCACCTCTCTCTCTCCATCACTCTCTCTCACTCTCTCCTCTCCCTCTACTTTGTCCTCTCTTTTTTCCCTGTCTGTCTGTCTGTCAGTATGTCTGTCTGTCTGTCTTCTCTCTCTCTCTCTCACTCTCTCTCTCTATCTCTCTCCACTCTCTCTCTCTCTCTCTCCCTCTGTCGTTGTCTCCTCTTTTCTGTCTGTCTGTTCTGTCTGCTGTCTGTCCTGTCCTCTCTCTTCCCCCCCCTTCTCCAACTCACCACTCTCTCTCTCTCTCTCTCTCTCCTCACTCTCTCTCTCTCTCTCCTCTCGTTCTCTCTCCTCACACCCTCTCTCTCTCTCTCTCTCTCACTCCCCTCTCCCTCTGTCGTTGTCTCTCTCGTTTTCTGTCTCAATGGCTCTTCTCTGTTTCTTCTGTCTGTCTGTCTGTCTGTCTGTCAGTCTCTGTCCCTCTCACTCTCTCACTCTCTCTCTCTCCCTCCTCTTCTAATCTCCTATCCACTCCTCTACTCTCACCACCCTCCCATCCTTCTCTCTCTCACTCTCTCCCACATCTCTCTCTATCTCCTCTCTCTCCTCTCCTCTCTCACCTCTCCTCTCACTTTCTCTTCCAAGGGCTCGGTGTGGGCTTCCTTGTCTGGCTCCCAGCAAGACGTGAAACAAGCTTCATCGTAAATGTATGCCATAAATCACCTGTCAATCGTCCAAAAGCCTGTTGAAGGCTGCCATGTTACTGTGGAAACCACACTCAATGCATAAATCACCTGACAATCCGCCAATCATGCCTTTGAAGGTCTGCCATGTACCGAGGATGCCTACACTGCAATGCATCAATCACCTTCAATCGTCCAAAACATGCCTGTTGAAGGTCTGCCATGTACTTTTGGAAGCCACACCCAATGCTGCACTACAAGATATGACACTGTCTTCGTTTACGATTGAGGGCCTTGAAAACAAACATCGTCATACCCGTTACCAGCGATTACCGACCATCTCCCCCTTCGACTCGAACGGACAACCACAGTGCGGTGTCTTTGACGGAAATGATCCCGCCACAGGTGTAGAGGGACACGCACAGAGCTGAGGCCCACAGAACAATACAGCAGAAAACACAATGAACGTTCATCTTCTCGTCGGATTTGTTTTTTGCCGGCGCCCCACCGAGCCTGCTTTAAATGTTGATCACAACGACAACATTCAAACTGCCAGTTGGTGACATTTTTCTGTTTGATACCGCCCCTCTCTTTCTGTGTCTCGGCCTCGCGAACTACACAGCGCAGTGACATCCAGCAGGAAATCGACATGACGTTGTGCAAACAATCTTACAATGACACACCATGAAAGCCCTACGTTATGACATCGGAGGCCGTTGAGGCTTGTGTTGGTCAAGACATGTTAGAATTCGGTGACGGGTATGTGCCAAGACCCGACACTACTAAGAAAAAACACCACAACGCAAAACTGCAGATCCGAAGTAAATAGAGGATTGGTTTAATTTCAGTGTACATATTAACCCGAAGACTTTTGTTCACTTTAGCCGCCACAATGAGATATCCTCCCGACAAAAGTAGCAAACAGTGACATATAGGCATACCTGCAGGATATGAAAAGAACATTGGAATAGCTCTCACGTGCTCACAGAACACGTGAAAGTTGACTTCCAGCATCAGCACAGCTTGTTACACACCGAAATGTGAATGACTTATGGATGAACAATTGTTTCCATTGCATTTGACCATCTACCATGTCACAATGAGGACATGAAAAGCTCTGCCAGAATCGCATGCACACATCTGGTTGCTTCAATCAAACCTCTTTACGGAGACCGATCACACAGACTCAATGTACAAATACATGCACTATTCAAAACTAGGAAACAAGAAGACCACAGCATTATGGACATCACGGAAGTCCAAGCATAACCCCTTTCAAATCAATTTGTCCCTTAAGACATAATTTTTTTGTCCCACGGAAACAGTAAGCCTGCAGTGGAACAGATGGAGCAGTGCTGCAACAAAAGCCTGAGAAGGTTCATGCCACTCAACCTAAAAGCCTGTGTAAGGTTCATGGCACTCAGACAAAAGCCTGTGTAAGTTTCTCACTCAACATAAAGCCTGTGTACGGTTCATCACTGCACAAAGCCTTTGTAAGTGTACATCAGCTCAACAAAAAGCCTGTGTAATGTTCATCACTCAACAAAAGCCTGAGTAAGGTTCATCACTCAACAAAGCGTGAAAAGTTCATCACTCATCGACAAAAGCCTGAGTAAGGCCATCACTCATTCGACAAACAGCCTGTGTATGGGCATCACTCGTCACCAAAGATAAATCGCCCGATAGCATACCCAATACTTAAAAGATGGGTTGCAAATGAACGATGCCAGAAAGAGTTCTGTCTCACAGCGGCAACATGAGTATGGACCGCAATAAGGCCAGTAGACATCCACAGACATACCAGCACAGCCAAAGCCTTAAACAGAGAATGACCTGCGAACCGTTTCCCACATCACAATGACATTCAATGTTCAGACAACCCAAGAGAGTCAGCGAATGCCGAGCATCATCAGTCCAGAACAAAACTGTCAAGCCAGATCACAGAGGTCAGACTGCTTCTGAACTTTCTCCTAGAGACCTCGCGAAAAGCTTGAGGCCTGAGGGAGGATCAACGAGGCCACAACTGTAACACAAATGAACAACACTGACAACAGCGCCACCGCACTAAAGATCGGAATAGACAATAACGAGTATTTTACGGATGCCTAGTCAAGCGAGCCTGATAAGTACGCGTTTTCTTTCTTCTTGTTAGGACAGGGAGACGGCAAATGATTCAGGATGTTGGAAGTGGTGATCTGGATGATTAACAAACAGGAACTGAAAACAAATTGGTACAGTAATAAGTTCGCGAAAAACCAATGGATTACTTTATAGTGTGCCTTTGTAAAACAAGAGACATACAGGACAAGATGGTAAGATAATGACCATGTGTTCAATTCTATGTCATCGAAATTTAGATGGAATGTGCCTTTTCCGAAACATAGAAAACGAAACAGGTGTATTGAAAAAAGAATGTGGCGCAAATACTTTCACCTCAGTCGACCGCTCATCGTAAAAGACGGGTTACGTTACTTGCAAAATACTACAAAGGTAAACGATTAGCATTTCTGTATGGAAAAAAGACAAACAACAACAACCAATAATAAAAACCACACACACACACACCCACACATACACACACACACACACACACTACACACAACACACAACACACTACGCAGCTCACGCACGCACGCACTCACGCACGCACGCACGCACGCACGCACGCACGCACGCAACGCACGCACGCACGCACACACACACACCACACAACACACAACACACACACACACACACACACACACACACACACACACACACCCACACACACTCACACACACACACATTCCGTAATTGGAGAAGGTAAGGGGGAATCTTTATGTCCATTCAGTTCAAACAGTAAAAAAAAAATCTTTTCTTTTTTGAACAGTAACCAAGTGGGGTAACATTTGCTCCTTATTGTTTTGTCGCCAATTATCGATGGAAACAAAAGCGTTGGATCGTCTAGGAAAAGCATCATTCCACATCCCAGGAGAAGCTGCATCATGAATTCTGACAACACAGATAGTTCCCGTGGAAAGAGCTGCAGTCATGAATTCTGACAACACAGTTCCGTGGAAAGAGACTGCAGTCAGAATGCTGACAACACCGTTTCCGTGAAGAGAGCATGCAGTCATGAATGCTGACAACACAGATACCCGTGGAATAGAGCTTGCACATCATGAATGCTGACAACACAGTATCCCGAGAAGAGAGCTGCAGTCATGAATAGTGCTGACAACACAGTTCCCGTGGAAGAGACATGCAGTCATGAATGCTGACAACACAGTTCCCGTGAAGAGAGCAGCAGTCATGAATGCTGGACAACACATATCCCGTGGAAAGCGAGCTGCAGTCAAGATGCCTGACAAACCACGGTTTTTCGTGGACTTGTCTGTCTACCTGTCAGCCCTGTTAGGATGGCTGTCCTATCATCATACAGTTACTACAATATACATCTGATATTGTTGTCATGTGTATGGAGTGGCCTAATCTTCTGACTCAGTCATTTCATTCTACTTGATGAGAGATGAAGGTGCAATGCCATCGATGCTCATGAACACATCGCATATCACTTGTTTTACGGTGTACGTGTTTTCATCAGACCCTATGTTAATGATTGTGTGATGATGAAGATTATGATTGAAGATGATGATAAAGAAATGATAATGATTATCTGATGAAATAATGATGCGCTTCAGCTCTCTCTCTCTGCACGGCTCTCCTCTCTCTCTCCTCGTTCTCTCTCTTCACTCTCTCTCTCTCTCTCATCTCTGGGAAAGTAAAGCTTGTTCTTGAGTGCCGACGTACTACATATTCTCATCTAGTATAAATCAGAACTTATTAAATCGTGACGTTGATCAGTGCACCATGTTCGCAGTATACTGAGAGAATTGTCCTGCCTTCATATCAGACAACGGATTCCGAATGTGTGAGTGGCTGTTAAGTGTCCGGTTACAACAATTTCCTGATGAAAAGGGCCCAAAACAACTCTTCTAAGCGCTCGCCATTGTTAAACTAGGACGAACGTGGACGGTGTCACTTTGGGACTACTCCTCTCTTACCTGTTCTGTGGCAGTTTTGCTTTTACGTTGTGGGGACATGAAAGCAATCCAGACCCAACAATCCCCCCAGTTTAGGACAACACTATTACAGTCACGGTTGACCAGTGCAGCTGCAATCGCAGTTGTACCACCTGGAGAGGTAGAGCGAGTCCACCGCTTCTGCTAACCTGGCAGCCCCCGGATCTTACCTTAAAGTGATGTCGTGACGACTATGAAAACATACGCGACCAGAGAGAACCGCCCAATTTGGATGATGTGAAGAAAAGAACTTCGTTAATGTTACGACTCGACGATACTATGGCTCTTCAAAACGAACTGAAAGGACTTGAAAGAAGAGTTGAACGAGTTAAGAACAGAGAAATCAGGTGAGCTAGAAAAAGACCAACTACGACCTGTGGAGCAGACTGGCCCGACTGTGACAATAAGATCGATAAACTGGAGCGGCTTTCCAAACGCAACAATCTTCCTTTTCTACGGACACTCGATTCAGAAAATGAGACCAATTCACACTGCTAAGGAATGCTCCAAGACCTAACACCGACAAACTTGGCTTACAGACGACGTGGAGTTTGACCGGGGATGCATCGGCTACGGGAAGGTTCAGTATTCTCGCCATTAATTGGCAGCGGTGCACATCTAGCAAACAGAATGGTGAACATTCAGAAAGCCAAAAAAACCTCCGGGATCGAATTTTTTCGTCGGCGAAGACTTTTCCAGAGGTGTGAGAGACGTTCGCAGAAATGACTCCACACCTAAAGAAAGCTCGCAGGATAGAGAACAGAAGGACAAAGAATATAAGAATCACCAATTAATCGACGGCAAAAAGTACTCTGTGGATAGCGCGGAGAAGTTGGGTTGAAATCAAATAGGAAGTTGGCCGTCCCTGAGGAACTATTCCACCGGAGATTTCAGCCTTGAGTCGACAGTCTGAGTGTTACAACCTGTAGTCATCGCCTGGTCGTAACCGTGAGAGGCACGAAGCCCTCACGAGCTTTTGTGGTGACAGCGTGAACTGTGAATCTTCGAGTAGTGACATGCCGTGTGTGTGGCTGACCCGTGTAAGGGGGCGTATCCCAGTGGCCGAATAACTCGTAAATTTCCGAGTGATCTAATAAATAATGACGTTTTTAGCTCTGATGTGACAATAAAGTAAACCGCTACCGTATCCTATCAGCACTGGAATGGTTAATGGATAGTTTTCCAAAATTGAATGATAAATTAATTGTTTTCATATGTTTGCTCTTTTTGAATTACGAGAGATTAGTAGACACATTATTTGAAGAATTTTATTCTAATGAATATTCTGGTTTTTTTCACATTTTGTAATACTCTTCTGTAAAATTCACGAAACAGGGGAACGATCTGGATGTATATTATGTCAAATTAGAAATTAACTTTTTTTGCAGTATGTCGAACAAATTCCCTATGAAATCTCGACTCAGCGGTGGCTTACTTATCAAAAAGCATTTGTCGGGTAGAATATAGATGTCTTATATCTATTCTTATGTTCCTTCCCGAAGGTTCCGGCCATAAATTAAGTTCATTATGATAGTGAAAAAAGGAATAGTAATCAGTAGGAGTATTACTATAACGGATTGTATACTGACTTACCAAGATGTGTATGTGTTGTTGTGTGTAGATATTGAACAGCAGATGACTTCTAATTTTCACAATGTCTGACCAAAGAAATAATGATGTCAATATTTTTTGAGTATGCAATTTGCGAGTTCACCCATAAAATGTGGTAGATTGTTCACCTATTACAAACATGAATAGTTATGGTAAATTGTTGCTAAATATGTGGTACTGCCTGTAGATTTGTGTATGCATAATGGTTGTTAATAGTCGATCTTGAAGGTTGCTACACCATACGTGTCCGATAGAGGCAGCAGTGTTATTGATTATTTTTTAATGTCTTGTGAATTAATTGCGTGTTTGGTGATTCGTGTGAGCTAAACGTGTGTGCAGTACTGAGTCAGATCAAAAGCCTGTAGAACACCATGACAGTAGATGAAGATGATAACTCCAACACAAACCTAAATGAAAACAGTCCCACAACTTGGAAAAGTTTTATTTGGAATGATGATTATAGCTGTTGTAATCTTCAATAACTTGACACGAATAGACTTATCAGGAAAAAATGGCACATGCAGTTATTAGTTGAATGATCATGAGTTAAAGAAGCACGCGTTACTTTAACATGTTGTATAAAGGAAGCTGGCTGTCTGAATTAAAATTCCAAGAAAGGCATAAAAGGAAGTAATGAATCCCAAGAATGGTTTTGATTCAGAGTGTGATTATAGTAAAAAGCCAATTTCGAAGATTGTTGAAACAATTTTGTACATTCACATGATGATGTGGAGAACGTCACGAGTATTGCAAGGCAAGACGTGAATATAAAGCAATTACATAAGAGAAAGAGGAAGCAATTCAATTGATACTCAATTGCAGAAATACCTGACATCAAGAATATTCAGAAACAGATTTTGTGACACAGTGAAAAAGAAAACTTTGAAACAAAATCAGCCTTCAAATAGCAATAAGTATAGACAACTTGGTTTGAAACATTACACAACACTGCTGACAAAAGATACTAACATTGATTAAAAGTTAACAATGTGAATATAATGAAGAACAATGAATGATGAATTAAAACGGCCCAATCTCTAAAGAAGAAGTTTTGTTGCCATAGGAAAAGTTAAACAACGCAAGGCCTATGGACCAGGATGTAAAATTGGAGAATTTATAAAATATTGGCTTTAAATCTGATCTCCATTTTTGAATTTTCTTGGAAACCCTTTTTCAACACTCTATTTGACAAGGGAATATATCCAGTAAGAATTGGGCAGAACTAATAGTATAAACCCCCTCTATAAGACATGGAAACGAAAACAATCCCAATAATTTACCGAGGCCTTTCACTTTGAGTGATGTTACCATAATGCTATACATCACGTAACATAAACTGTAGTTTACAGGAATGGGAAGAAGAAAATAAAACTCACGGAGAGTATCAGCTGGATTCAAAACGTAATTACTCTACTATAGACCCATAATTTACTTTGATGGCTTTTAATAACAGAAACAGTTCTTTCAATCGTAAACATCTAGGTTGCCTTTATTGATTTTGAAATAAGCTTTCGATTCTATTAGCAAAGTAATTTTGAGGCCAGAATTTGTTTAAAAATGGGTCCATGAAAATTATATAAATGTTTGTTAAGTATGTATAATTGTGTTAAAATCTAGAGTGAGAAGTGGCGGGAAAATTATCAGAAAATATTAAAGTGCAACTAACGGTGTTAAACAATGTGACGTTGTAGTCCCTAAATTCTATTTTCTATATTCCTTAACAATTAACAGTTAAAGTATATAGATAATGTGGAGGCGGAGCCCGTACATGGACAAACTTATTTTAGGAAAGTATAACAACTACTGCAGATGAAATGTTTTGTTGTCTGAAACAGTTATTGGTATACAAACACAATTGAAATAATTTTATGGCATGCGTGCATCTTCACTACAACTGAACATTGAATATGCAGAAAAGTAAAATAATTGTATTCAGAAAGAGGCTATATAGGCGCAAGAGAACATTTGAATTAAAATGGAAATACCTATTCCAGTCGTGAATGTCTACAAATATTTTAGGAATTTATTTTTCACCCAAATTAAAGTTTAACATGCTTGTAAAGATCCTAGCAGCAAGCAAAACATGCTGCATTGTGCATAATGAGGAAATATCATCTGGAAATCATCATTTGAATATTTGTAAAACAATTTGACTCCCCAAATCCAACCCATTTTCCAATATGTGCAGAATCTTCAGGTGGTCTGGAGATAAGCTGCTGTTAAATGAGAAGAAAGTACATTGTTTTGTCTTTAAGAGATAACTTGGGTTTTTCCCTACAAACATCTATATTATTTAGATATAATGGGGAAACAAATAGTATCCAATAAATCTGAATCTACTGTTAATGTATTCGTTACATGGTTGAAAATTGAAAAAAATGAATGATTCTAGTTTACCAAATGAAAGTCTTAAAACATGTTGTGTAAATTTCTTGAAGCTATTGAAAAACAAACTGGCAACAAAGTTGAGAATTAAGTTAAATGAAATAGGCATTTGAATCTGTCTGGTTAAATCAGGTGTAGAGAAGAACCGACTTTTATTCCGAATGGAATCGTACAATATGGATTGATAGCAGATGGCAAGAATGGAAGATCCCACATAAATGATAGTACACTATTTGATTTGTATAGACAGTATCATTCCTAGCATGATATTCCGACTTATTGTCAGTGAAAATGGACAGACATCAGAAATAATAATTACCAGATTTAGACTTGAATACGGAAATCTTTGTCATCATTTTACGAAATAGCAACATTACAACTCTGATCTTATCTGTCCATTATGCAAAAGCCTGTGAAGATGAAGTTCATTTTGTATTACAATGAACTGTCCTAGAGAGACTTAGAGATGAGATCATTCCTGCCAAAAATAACAGAATCATCTGTATTAAGAAGACCTCATCTTACTTATGGCCTGAACTAAAGACAGGAAGTTGTTAAAAAATATTTGCCTTGTACCTAAACAAAGTCCTTCAAATGTTCCGAAGCACAGTTATTGTACATGAGCATGTGATGGTTTTCGATTTGATCAAATGACTTATACCATAACATTTTTGTCAATGTGTAACTCACCCCATTCATCATGGTCTTGTGGCCTATAATATTAAATCATCCGAATCCGAAATCCGAAACTCACTCTCCGTCTCTCTCATCTCTCGTCTCCTCTCCTCTCTTCCACTCTCACCTCTCATCACTCACGTTCTCCTCTCTCTCACTCAACTCTCTCTCTCTCTGCAGGTGCACGCGCTGCGCGCTTGTGTGTGAGTGGTGTGAGTGTGTGTGTGGTGTGTTGTGTGTTGTGTGTGCGTGTGTGATTTGGGGTGTGTGTGTGTGTTTGTGTGGTTGTGTGTGTGGTGTGTGTGTTTAACAAACCTCACACGTGTTTGATTTCATTCTCTCTCTTGAAAGGCGACCTTGTGGGTCACACGCACCTCAGTCTCATTATGCATTTAAGTTCGAGCATCTTTTGGTTTCCCTCTTTACAATCATGACCCATTGGTATAGTAAGTACAATTCAAAACAAACATAAAGTTTTGGGCAATGCTATTTTGTTGTTTAATTATACAGACTTGAAATGACCAGAAGAATGCACTTTGAATTCAAAGATACAAAACGTTACTGAAATCCTAAGTGCCATTTACACCAACGCTGGCACACCACCGTGTAGATTACTAACCCCCTTCAGCTCTCCAAACATTGACTACATTACGACTGATTCATTTAATGAAAAATTATAATATAATCCGCCAGACCAAATGGAACAAACAAAAAACAAGAGCAAAAAACAAGAAGGCAAGATAAACCAATATTCAGGAATGGAAAACGAACAAGTAATCACGTATCTCTCGAACTGGGCGCAACCTGGGTTGTCGAATCGTTGATGGCTAATACTCATTAATATCTAAGGGTTAGTATTTTTTTTTTATTTTTTAAAGTTGACATGTTTCAATTTGTTTTTCGATTTGATTGTTTGTTATCTGAAACAAGTTTTAAATACAAACTATGAAAACGGAATAATAAAACAACACGTTTCATTCATAAATGATAAACTTTTTTATTACTTCTGATTATGTGAATGTGCAAGTTATGTGAAATCCTACCTCTTGCACATATTATGAAAGTTTGTGAGTGATAGTTCATTCAACTGGTGATCACAGTATGTAATCTGAAAATGTGCATGCCTTTTGTCTAAGTGATCAGCCTACCGGGTTTTTCGCACAGATATGTCTCACGTATGGTTTAAAAATCATCTCTATGTGGCATGTTTCTTGTCTAAGTGATTAAGCCTACCCGGTTTTCCGCACAGATATGTCTCACATATAGTTTAAAAATCAGCTATGTAGCATGTTTGTTGTCTAAGTGATTTAGCCTACCCAGTTTTTTGCACAGATTTGTGTCACATATAGTTTTTTTAAAATCATCTATAAGCTGCAACAACAAAAGGGAAGCAAAACCAAACACAGGACAACAACTGAATGAGGTACACTGTTCACTATCATTATCTGAATGAGGTACACTGTTCACTATCATGTTCTGAATGAGGTACACTGTTCACTATCATGTTCTGAATGAGGTACACTGTTCACTATCAGTTTCCCAGCTGCCCCCCCCCCCCCCCCCCTCTCTTCGCTTTGATCTTGGAGTCGACCTCCCCCAATCCCAAGGCTTTCATACAGTACCCAAGGGATGAATGGCTGTTGGGTTAAACAGTCACGAACCGTACGCAGCCTGGCCCTAGGGCGACACCAGGCTGACGGACTTCATATGTGCAGGGGTTCCCTACATGTATGGACATCCATTGCCCTTCACTGATACGAGGCTCTGTCAGGGCGACCGCTTAGAACCCCTCCACACTAAGAATACCTTCTTATGGGTTCTTAAAATACTTTGTCTCGCTTGCACCTCAGGGATCTTCGGGTGCAGGCTTTGGACTTAAAACTCGATCCCCACAAAACAATAGTCGGCGTAGCAAAAGAGATGGGAGAAGAAGAAAGATAGGTAGGAACATAACAAAAGCTGAAAGACTATCCGAGAAATATTTCAGGATTTGTACTTGGGACTGCTGCAGTGCCAAAAAGAGGATTTCAACAATTGAAAAACTAGCATATGACTTTGATGTTCTGTGTCTACAAGAAACTAGAAGTGTCGCCCACAGACCATTACAATTGGATGAATTCATAATACTTCAACAGCATGATGGACGAGGACTAGCAATGATAATTTTTAAAAAAACTTGAAAACAAACTGTCCAGGATAGACTTGGAACTATGGTGTAGCAGCACACGTGACCTAATGGTGTGAGGCTAGAAAGACCGGATGGTAATAAGAAAAGCCTTGTAGTCATCAATGCATATATACATCCAGGTACCCACACATCAAAAACGGATTGGACCTTTCTGGAGGAAATAGAACATGAATTCGGAGACTCTGTCATACTATGTGGAGATCTTAATTCACGCTCACAATTGTGGGAACAACATGGTACCAATCCTCAAGGAATGCACTGGAAGCGATGTTGGATGAAGTACTTCTCAGTGCACTGACATCATCATCCCTAACACATACAGGGAGGCAGGGGTGACACTAACAGTGTCATTGACTTTGCACTCATTGGACCAAAATGCACAGCAGGTATGAGTGCGGAAGCACTTCTTCATCATGGAAGTGACCATTTCCCTGTTGTGTTCAGTTTACAGAAACCATCAAAAGTTACACAAACGAAACAAAATGACCCTGTTCAATACAACAACAATGAAGGAGATATCATAGGAACGTTAAGGAGCAGAAGATGCAAAAGAAGCAATGCTACAACCAAACAAATCGTCCAACCTCTTTGGTGGAATATAGACACAGAAATAGCCTGGAAAGAGACACGCAAGTCTGGAAGAAAGTGGCAGAGAGAAAGAAGAAAACCTTGCCCTGACCTAGCTATTAAAACAGACATGAATCAGAAGAATGACCAATTCGAAAGAGTCGCTGAAGAAGCAAATGAAACCAAGTGGCAACAGTTTTGTCTGTCAATTAATTATGACACAACACTAACTCAGTTCTGGCACTTCTATAGTCGCATGGAAGGAAAAAAGAATACAAACGCAACCCCAGATATCTTAGACGCTGATGGGACCACAAAACTGAAGACAAATGTAGAGAAAGGGTCGGCTCTTCTTAAACGTTTCATAGAACAGAGTGATCAAAGAAATCTGGAGGAAAGGAAGAAATATTTCACGAAGTTAAACCAACTCCTAGTTCAGACTGGCATTGATGATAAAATCGCAGAATCTGAACTGGATGACACAATAGCCAGATGCACTAAGGATAGTGCTCCAGGACGAGACAAAGTACGGTAATGCAGATATCAAACAGCTCTCAGAAGAGGAGAGAGAGCCAAACTCTTCAGTCTCTACCAGGAGAGTTTTGATAAAGGCGGTTCCAGAAGACTGGTCACACAGCTACCTGAAAGCTTTACCAAAGCCAGGAAAGATCATCATCAGCTAAATGGCTACCGCATACTCACTATGCAAAATATAGCAGGAAAGCTCATGGAATGAATCATGGCAAGAACACTTGTAAGAGATTTTGAAAGTCGACAAATCCTCCCATCAAATCAAGGAGGCTACAGAACAGGTACAAATACATGGGAAAATGCGGCCGCTTTTACCTATGAAGTGTACGAAGGATTCCAAAGAAAGGAAGAAACACTAGCTGTTGCAATAGATCTGGAAGACGCATACAACAAAGCCCAGTACTCGCTTCTCATGGAACTACTCCTTGACTATGGAGTCAGCAAGACACTTACACGATGGATAGCAGCGGCACTTCGGGAGCGAACCGTCATTCTACGATTTGGAGATTGGACTTCTGAACCTTATAAACTTTCCATGGGATTACCTCAAGGTTCTCCTCTTTCCCCTATTCTGTACAGTGTCTACACAAAAGGCCTAGCAGAAGTCAACACAAACGGGAAATTGCTCGAGTGATGACATTTGCAGATGACGGCCTGATACTACAAAACATCAAAGAATGTTGAAGAAAGAACGAAAGCAGTTCAGCAACAGTTGAACAACATTGGTCAGTGGTATCAAGAAACTGGACCGTCCAGCAACCCTACAAAAGCCCAGACATTAGTCTGTACTCTCAACAACAAGACATCAGGACAAGTACCCTCACCTGTTTCCTTCAATGGAATACCAGTTGAATCGACTAACAACCTACGCTATTTGTGTGTAGGCTTTAACAGAATGCTAACCTTCAGAAAGCATGTTGAGAATATTGTTCGTAAATGCAAAAAAGGCTTATCTGCCACGAACGCAATGGCAGCTAAAGGCATTGAACAGCGCCAGCTCTACCAACTGTATCACGCACTTGTACGCAGTGTGATAGATTATGAATTAGGGCTTACAGCACTGTCCAATAGTAACCTTCTCAAATTAGAAAGAATTCAAAATGAAGCAATGAGATTGATCCTGGGAACCACAAAGGATACACCAGTTCAAACTATGCGATACCTGCTCTACCTTCCTTCAATGCAGAGAAGACACAAGCTGAAACAGGTGGAGGCATATTTCAGAGCCCTTGAAAACCCCAAAAACCCACTTCATGCGGCGGTCAAGGAAACAAAAGGCACTCGGCTAGGACGTGGAAAACCATGGATGGGACAGGCAGAAGACAGTATACAGCTTGTGTGCCAGTTAGCAGAAGTCAAATAAACCAAGGAATGGGAGAAATATCCAGACCACTTGAAGCACCTCTACCAAATTGCCGTCGCTCCAGAACTTGGAAGACATTGTCGAGAATGGCTAGAAGGCAAAACCAACGCAGGAATTCAGATGCTGGTAGAAGACCTTTGCACAAAAGATGACATTTTAATATACACTGACGGCTCTGTCACCAAAGGTAAGTCAGGCTGGGGATACACAGTGAAGCAACATGGCCGAACTATTCAGGAAGACAATGGTGCGCACAGTTTAACAACTTCAAGTCTAACAATGGAGGTAGAAGCAGTGACACAAGCACTCCACTGGCTTACATCCGTAAGCCAGTTTCAAACTCAACAAGCCATGATACTGACTGACTCCATGAACCTACTTCATCTCAGCTCTCTGGAGTATTTCTGTGTTCGGGGCTTTGTCCTGCCATTTGATAGGCGGCCGTTTTCCAGCGAATCTTTCATGGACTGACTTCAGCTGCATTGCATGTCGACTGTGCACTGGCCAAGTGTCGTAGTGCACAGCAAGGAAGACCAAACAACTGTGCTCCACACTAAGAGCTTGGTTTGCCCGACAGGTCCGCTTCTTTTACACAGTGTGTGAGGAAACCTGCCGATCGCCGAGGAAGCCGGGGTGTAACAGCCCAAAAGTACTCCCCGCCCAGAAGTACTCCCCCTGTTGACAACTTTGCAAATAAATGTTTGTTTTCTGTAACTATCTTATAACGCTCATTCCTTTAGACAGGGGAGTACTTTTGGTACTAGTCCCAAACTGACCCCCCCCCTCCCCCCTCGGCACCAGAATGACTCCCGGGAGTACGTCTGGGCCCAGCCCAAATGTACTCCCGGGAGTAACTTTGGCGCAGTCCAGATGTACCCCCGGGAGTAAAACCGGGCCGTTTCCAGCGGACCCAGAAACACTCCCGGGGAGTGCTTCTCTAATGGTGGGGAGTCTCCTTTATTATAGAACGTCCATGTGTGAGTTCATGACCTTTAGATAACAACCCAGAACACATTGATGAAGGAGATATGAAAGGGGGTACTTCTGAGACCGGCCCAGAAGTACTCCCCCTAAAGTTGATTCAGACTCGTTTTCAATGTTGATTCAGATAGAGTGTCCATCTGTGAGTTTATAACCAGTAAATAACAACCTGAACACAGTAATAAAGGAGATATGCATGAAAAAGAAACACCCGAAGGTGCTGGGGAGGACCCAGAGAAGCACTGTCTTCGCCTGCCTTTAGAGCATGCAGTCCTGTACCACCCTTGGAGGCCTGCGCTGTGTTGACGATGGGTACAGGCACGCACAGGACACTCCATTAAGATATCAAGGGACATAACTGCTCCTGAACAGAGGTAAATTAGACTACAGGATGCAGCCCATAACAGCCCCAAAGTAGCATCCCCCATGGGTGTACCAGCCCGTATTTCATGACTGCAGAGCCCATCGGCGAAAAACACCACCCCCCCAGCTGCCGAGCACACCCCACAGACCCAACCACCCCTGCCCACGGACAGACGAAGACAGTGCCACTCCAGACACAGCCAAGCTTTCGCCATACGGTCTTCTGGGACTGGCCCAGAAGCACTCCCCCTAAAGTTGATTCAGTCTATATTTCAATGTTGATTCAGGTAGAATATCCATGTATGAGTTTATCACCAGTAAATAACCACCCTGAACACATTCATAAAGGAGATATGCAAGGGGGCTACTTCTAGGAATTACACCCCTTAAAGTTGATTCAGACTCGTTTTCAATGTTGATTCAGACAGAATGTGCATGTATGAGTATATAACTAGTAAACAACAACCCTGAACACATTAATAAAGGAGATAAGCAAGGGGGGGGGGGGGGTACTTCTGGGACCAGCCCAGAAGTACTCCCCCCTAAGGTTGATTCAGACTATAGTTCGATGTTGATTCTGGTTGAATGTCCATGTATAAGTTTATAACAAGTAAATAACAACCATGAACGCATTAACAAAGGAGATATGCGAGGGGGGGGGGGGGGACCAGCCCAGAAGTTCTCCCCGTCTAGTTCATTTAGACTATATTTCAATGTTGATTCAGATAGAATGTCCATGTGTGAGTTTGTGACCTATAAATAACAATTCAGATAGAATGTCCATGTATGAGTTTATGACCAATAAATAACAACCCTCAACACCTTAACAGAGGTATGCCGGGCGGTAGGTGGGGGGAGGTGTGGAGGGGGGTACTTCTGGGACCGGCCCAGAATGACTCCTGGGAGTACTTAATGAAAACAGGGGGGGTCCATTTTTTACCCGACCCAGAAGTACTCCCGGGAGTCACTCTGGCGCGGGCCCAGAAGTACCCGCCGTGACTACTTCTGGGCGGGGAGTACTTTTGGTTATTACAGGGGGGTTCAGTCTCTGTGTTTTCTGTCAGTGCTGGCAAAGCGTGACAGTGGGCTGGTGACGTAGATCAGTCGGTGTGTTGCTGCATGTTTCTGACCGATGACGTTGATGGTGCTTCAAATGAAGCAATTGCGGGAGGTTCTTGATGCCACGTTTCAGCATCGAAGTCGTCACGGGCTGTGGAGAACAGGTCATGCATGTCAGACTGTGTGCCGGCGTTCAGTGTACATTCATTAGCAGAGAGAGAGAGAGAGAGAGAGGAGAGAGAGAGAGAGAGAAAGAGAGAGAGAGACAGAGAGAGAGAGAGAGAGAGAGAGAGAGAGAGAGAGAGAGAGAGAGAGAGAGAGAGAGAGAAGAGAGAGAGAGAGAGAGAGAGAGAGAGAGAAAGAGAGAGAAAGAGATGGTGTTTTGTGTGTGTGTTGAGAAACGAAATGGTAGCAGGACAGGAAGTTGTTGATTTGAAGACATATAATACACAATCTGACTGAGAAAACAAATAATACACAATCACAATGAGAATTCTGGGATGTCTGTTGTAGAAATACTCATACATCTAGATGTTATAATATTCATCTACATACCTGAATTACTTAGTCCTTTCGTAACTAAACAAACAGAAGCCAAGACTTTCACATGGTTGGTGTTGTGTTAGGGTGGTGGAAGTGTAGGGCAACGTGTTTGGGTCGTCGATGTCGGATGTCAGCCAGGTGTTCAGAGATGCGTGTATATGCTATCCACTGCCAGCTGTGTGGCAAGATCTATATAGGTGAAACATCCAGCACACGTGCATACACTATCCACTGCCAGCTGTGTGGCAAGATCTATATAGGTGAAACATCCCGCACACGTGCATACACTATCCACTGCCAGCTGTGTGGCAAGATCTATAGAGGTGAAACATCCAGCACACTGGAGACGTGCATCTGTGAACACCTGGCTGACACCCACCACCACCGACCCAAACCCGTTGCCCTACACTTCAACCACCCCCAACACAACATCAACCATGTGAAAGTCTTGGCACTCCGGCAATCACAGAGTGACAGCTTTGAACGTACATCACAGGAGTCCCATCTCATTGCCAAACTTGGTACGGTACAGCCCCAAGGCATCAACATCCAACAGTGACACAAATATACATACCCACCACTTCCACACCAGTCGGCATAATCTTCCACCAACACACACACATACATATTATACACACACACACACACCACCACCACCACCACCACCATAGCCCCCACTACCCACTGCATACAGAAGTTGCAGCCACCCTCCACTCATTTTATTTATTTATTTTTATTTTGTTTTTATTTTTATTTTTGTTTATTTTGTCTTATTTTATTTATTTTATTTTATCTTATTATTTAATTTATTTATTCCTCTGTATTTATTATTTATTTATTTACTTACTATTTTTCATTTTTTATTTATTCATTTATGTTTTTCTTTTTATTTATTATTTTTTTTAATTAATTTATTTTATTTTGTTTTTGTTTTTTTGTGTTTTTTGTTGTTGTTGTTGTTTTTATTTACCATCGTTTCACACGCCTTCATTGTCGCTGTCCTAAATGTTATTTGTTCTCGCCTGAAGAAGACCCAAGAGGTCGAACTGCATTATGTCTTGTCCTGTACTCTGTTTGTCTGTGTCCCTGGCGGTAACTAACCTCCTCCCTTTCCAAAGTTTGCTTCATTTTCCGCCCTCACTCACTCCGTTTTGAAACTGACTCAAAATGCACGTCAGGCAGCAAACAGATGGACAAAAAAAAACGTTCTAAGCCATCCCTCTGAGCAACAGTCTGTCCCAGGTAAGGATGAGGGAAGGAAAACGACATTGACAACACGCCTGTTATGAAAGGCTTTGTTTCTTCCCCCCCCCCCCCCCCCCCCCGTATACAGGCAATGATGGGAACAAAATGCCGTGTATAAATTGCATAACCCTGGCCCAGAACACTAAAACTCGATAGTAATAGCAACAAACCATGTGTCAAAAAGTGTGTGGTGATATTATAAAAAAGAAGATTAAATGATTTTAAAGTGTTCAAAATATTAGTTACGTTGCTCCATTCAGTGATTTTAAGCACGCTTTCATCTTACATAACTTGAAGTGCAATATGGACAAAAAGATACTAGTCTACAAACTTACAGCGAATAGATCACAGCAAACAGAAGTAGAAGGAAGGAGAAAAATGAATATGCTACAAAACTTCACATACTAACAGCTCGAAAAATGGGCTGATTTATTTCCCTTCCCGACGACAATGTTCCTCAGATAAGCCGGTTCAAAGCAGATTTGGCGTCGCTACCTCAGAGCCAGTTGGCAGCACCCAAGACTTTGACACCAGCAGGGTGAAGTCGACTTTTATACCAGCAGGCAGGGTGAAGTAGACTTTTACACCAGCAGGCAGGGTAAAGTAGACATAGACACCAGCAGGAAGGGTAAAGTAGACATTGACACCAGCAGGCAAGGTAAAGTAGACATTGACACCAGTAGGCACGGTAAAGTAGACATTGACACCAGCGGGCAGGGTAAAGTAGACATTGACGCTAGCAGGCAGGGTAAAGTAGACATTAACACCAGCGGGCAGGGTAAAGTAGACATTGACACCAGCGGGCAGGATGAATTAGACATTGACACCAGCGGGCAGGGTGAAGTAGACATTGACACCAGTGGGCAGGGTAAAGTACACATTGACACCAGCGGGTAGGGTAAAGTAGACATTCACACCAGCGGGCAGGGTAAAGTAGACATTGACACCAGCGGGCAGGGTGAAGTAGACATTGACACCAGCGGGCAGGGTGAAGTGGACATTGACACCAGCGGGCAGGGTGAAGTAGACATTGACACCAGCGGGCAGGGTGAAGTAGACATTAACACAAGCGGGCAGGGTGAAGTAGACATTGACACCAGCGGGCAGGGTGAAGTAGACATTAACACCAGCGGGCAGGGTGAAGTAGACATTGACACCAGCGGGCAGGGTGAAGTAGACACCAGCGGGCAGGGTGAAGTAGACATTAACACCAGCAGGCAGGGTGAAGTAGACATTGACACCAGCGGGCAGGGTGAAGTAGATATTAACACCAGCAGGCAGGGTGAA
>CM031620.1:4396172-4411172 GCA_018398815.1 Conus ventricosus | reverse complement strand
TGAATCGTGAAGATGATGTTGATTGGTGTTACTGTTGATGCTGTTCTTTCTGTTCTAATGGATCATGAAGATGGTGTTGATTGGTATTACTGTTGATGCTGTTCTCTTCATTCTAATGAATCATAAAGATGGCGTTGATTTGTGTTACTATTGATGCTGCTCTTTTCATTCTAATTAATCATAAAGATGGGGTTCCTTGGCGTTAGTATCGATGCTGTTCTATCTATTCTTATGGATCATACAGGTGGTGTTCATCGCCATTATTGATGACGGTGTTCTTCCCATTCTCAGAGATCATACAGGTGCTGTTCATTGCCATTGTTGATGATGATGGTGTCCTTCTCATTCTTAGGTCCATGTGCGTTTGTACTGACGTCACTGATTCCTGTGCGTTTCTGTTCCCTTTGTGTCCGTGGCGATGTCCCCGATTGCTGTGTCACGTTTTTGTGTATCCGTGGTGATGTCACTGAGTTCTGTGCTCTTCAGATCTTCATGTTTCCATGGTAATGTTATGGATAGATCAGTGCTTTTCAGTTCACCATGTACCCATTGTGGCGTCATCGATTACTGTTCGTTATTTCTCTGTGTGTCCATAAATATTTCATGAATCGCCACGTGTCAGTTCTCTCTGTGTCTGAGGTAATCAATTGCTGTTTTCCAGTTCTCTGTATGTACGTTATGACGTCATTGATTGCTGAGTGCTTCAATTCTCTGTGTGTGCATTGCGACGTCATGGATTACTGTGTGTTTCAGTTCTCAGTGTGTCCATAGTAATCAATTACTGTGTTCCTGTTCTCTGTGAGTACACTGTGACGTCATGGATTGCTGCGTGTTTCAGTTCTCTACGTATCCACGGTGACGTCATGGAATGCTGTGGGTTTCAGGTCTTCGAGTGTCCGTGGTGCTGTCCTGCTTCTGCATCATGGCAGGGGCTGGACTCCGCTGTCTGATCCGCTATGTCCCGCCCTTCTTCCACCTCTGGTGAGTCACTCATTGAGACCTTTCCTTCTACCTCTGGTGAGTCATTCATTGAGGCCTTTCCTTCTACCTCTGGTGAGTCACTCATTGAGGCCTTTCCTTCTGTCTCTGGTGAGTCACTCATTGAGGCCTTTACTTCTACCTCTGGTGAGTCACTCATTGAGGACTTTCCTTCTGTCTCTGGTGAGTCACTCATTGAGGCCTTTCCTTCTACCTCTGGTGAGTCACTCATTGAGTCCTTTCCTTCCACCTCTGGTGAGTCACTCATTGAGGACTTTCCTTCTGCCTCTGGACAGTCATTCATTAAGACATTTACTTCTACCTCTGGTGAGTCACTCATTGAGGCCTTTCCTTCTACCTCTGGTGAGTCACTCATTGAGGCCTTTCCTTCTACCTCTGGTGAGTCACTCATTGAGGACTTTCCGTCTGCCTCTGGTGAGTCACTCATTGAGGACTTTCCTTCTGCCTCTGGACAGTCATTCATTAAGAGCTTTACTTCTACCTCTGGTGAGTCACTCATTGAGGCCTTTCCTTCTACCTCTGGTGAGTCACTCATTGAGGCCTTTCCTTCTACCTCTGGTGAGTCACTCATTGAGGACTTTCCGTCTGCCTCTGGTGAGTCACTCATTGAGGCCTTTCCTTCTATCTCTGGTGAGTCACTCATTGAGGCCTTTCCTTCTATCTCTGGTGAGTCACTCAATGAGGCCTTTCCTTGTACCTCTGGTGAGTCACTCATTTAGGACTTTCCTTCTACCTCTGTTGAGTCACTCATTTGGGCATTTCCTTCTACCTATGGTGAGTCACTCATTTAGGCCTTTGGGAATGGGTTTTAGAGCTATTTATTCATATCTGCACTGACGATCAATCAAAGATCAAAATTGTAAACAATCAAGTTATCGATAATCAGGCAATGATTAGTTCACCATGTCACCTTACAGTCAGTCATATATAAATGAGATAGTCATACAGTCGAAAAGTAAATTGATCTATCCATCAAGTCCTAGAGGAAAAATCACCCACCAACCGACAGGCTTGTCAGCATCTATCATTTTGTACTAACGTATTAATGAGAAAAAAAAAACATAACATTCTGAATGAAAGGAAGTAAAAATAAACTATCGATCCCAAAGTTTACTTTCATATGGCACAGTGAGTTTAGTAAGTAAGTACAGCTCTATTTCGCAACCTCAAAATTTGCAACATCAACACCGTGTCCTGGGAAGATGTCGCCCTGGACAGACCACAGTGGAAGCAACGGTGTACCCAGGGCACAAAGACATCCAAGCGCACCATGCAGCGTCTGTGGACGACCTTGTGCCTGAGGAACTGGTTTTCATTCCCACATGAGGGCTCACATCAGCAGATGACCTGCCTGCCCATTCATCCGTTGGACACGACAGGAGAACCCATCGGAGCTCTGTGTCTGGTCTTTACACCACTCTTCCTAATGATCTCTGTATGTTTTTCCCATTCTGGCAAGTATCCTGGGAACTCCCAGTCTCCCGCTCCATGCAGTAAACGCTGCTTCCATACTTTCGACATCACAGTTGTTCTAGATCGTGATCTGTGCCCTCCTATTGTGCAGAAAGTATCTGGAGCTTCTGACGGCGTCATCTGTCATCCCGCACTATTTGTTGCCTGTCCAGTGCCTTTAATCTGTCATCCGGCACTATTTGTTGCCTGTCCAGTGCCTTTAATCTGTCATCCGGCACTATTGTTGCCCGTCCATGCTTATCTGTCATCGGCACTATTTGTTCCTGTCCAGTGCCTTTAATCTGTCATCCGGCACTATTTGTTGCCTGTCCAGTGCCTTTAATCTGTCATCCGGCACATTTGTTGCCTGTCCAGTGCCTTTAATCTGTCATCCGGCACAATTTGTTGCCTGTCCAGTGCCTTTAATCTGTCATCCGGCACTATTTGTTGCCTGTCCATGCCTTTAATCTGTCATCCGGCACTATTTGTTGCCTGTCCAGTGCCTTTAATCTGTCATCCGGCACTATTTGTTGCCTGTCCAGTGCCTTTAATCTGTCATCCGGCACTATTTGTTGCCTGTCCAGTGCCTTTAATCTGTCATCCGGCACTATTTGTTGCCTGTCCAGTGCCTTTAATCTGTCATCCGGCACTATTTGTTGCCTGTCCAGTGCCTTTAATCTGTCATCCGGCACAATTTGTTGCCTGTCCAGTGCCTTTAATCTGTCATCCAGCACTATTTGTTGCCTGTCCAATGCCTTTAATCTGTCATCCGGCACCATTTGTTGCCTGTCCAATGCCTTTAATCTGTCATCCGGCACTATTTGTTGCCTGTCCAGTGCCTTTAATCTGTCATCCGGCACTATTAGTTGCCTGTCCAGTGCCTTTAATCTGTCATCCGGCACTATTTGTTGCCTGTCCAATGCCTTTAATCTGTCATCCGGCAATATTTGTTGCCTGTCAATGCCTTTAATCTGTCATCCGGCAATATTTGTTGCCTGTCCAGTGCCTTTAAGCACACGACTGTGTCATCATGTGTACCTTCTGTGGGTAAGCGCTGCTTTGCAGGAACTCAGGACACGCTATTTTCTGTGTATGCCCTAGCAGAGTGGGCAGACAAGATCATCTGATGTTGCCTGCTTTACTAGATTTTTCACTGGTTTGTATTCCAGGGTGGAAGATAAAACAGTTCTGAGGGACCATTTGATGATGTGAAGGGCCACACGCCAGAATTCATTTCAGCTGAGACTTTGGAGAGAGAACTTATCCAGATTGACCCTAATCACGCCCCCCATCCCCACCCCCACTCTACCCCACCCCGCGTGGTTTTTACCCCAACCCGTTTTTAGCTTACTTGCATCGCGGTGCCAAGCTTTCGTACCACACAGTCGCACAACCGAAGTAAGGATAAGTTTGTGGATAACTAGTTGCTCTATTTTGAGGGATTATGAAAATGTGTTCGCAGGAAACCCAGCTTTTTTATGATACAGATGTATATAGGTAAACAGTCTTTCGTTAGAGGTGTATATAAAGATCCTGTATTCCTGTTTTGTTGCATTTGTAAATTAGGAGTTGATGTGTATGAGGAGTCAGTGTGTGCGTGCGTGCATGTGTGCGTGTACGTGTTGGGGGGGGGGGGGGCAGTATTTTTTCATTTCGTTACAGATGTTTAAAGCTGGTCCTTTTTTCGTAAAAATATACTTAAGGGCTTAGTTCTTGTGTCATATGTATATGTATGCAGGGGGGAGGCAGGTGTCAGTTGTTTTTGTTTTAATAGTAGTTATTTTAAAGGGGTCAGTTTTATTTGTACTTTTTGTTTATTTGTTTGTTTTTCCATTCTGGGTTTTTTTGTTTTTTTTTTTTTAGGGTTTTTTTTTGTAAGGGGTCAGTTTTTCGGTTACAGATGCAATACAGGGCACTTCTTTTGTTAGAAATGTACATAGGGGGTCACTTTTGTATTACAAATGTATAAAGGGGTCGGTTGTTGTTACATATGTAAATGAAATGTCAGCTTCTTTGTTGCAGATGTATATAAGGGGTCATTTGTTTGTGTGTGTGTGGGTTTTTTTTTTTACAGAGCTATATAATGTATGATTTTGGTTGGGGATGTATGTTAAGGCTGAGGGTGTTCTTTTATTACATACCTATATAAGGGGTTAGGTTTCGTAATAGATGAGTGTGAGGGGTCGAATGTAGTTGTAGATTTGTATAAAGAATCAGATTTTGCTACAAACCTATGTGTCAGGTTTACACTATAGATGCATAGAAGGCGTCAGATTTTTGTTAGAGATGAATGCCAAAGGTCACTTTGTGTGACCGATTTACATAAGAGGTCAATTTTTATAGGCCTTGTATTAGAGGACACTTGTGTCATAGGTCTACAGGAGAGGGGGGGGGAACTTTGTATAAAAGGGGTCAGACATTTGTTACAAGTATAATATTAGATGTCACTTTGTGTTACAGATGTATATAGAGAGTTACTTAGAGTCAAAGGGATATACAAGAGAGCACTTTATATTCCAGGCACATATAACGGTTCAGTGTTTGTTTCATATATATATATATATATATATATATATATATATATAACAAACTAATAAATTCCAAGGATAAGTACCGCACCGTTCCAGCAACTAACAGAGCAGCTTGGTGTTGCAATGACTGCAAGAAATATTGAATTATAAACAAAGCTTGCTCTTATGTCTTAGATTGAAGAAATAGGGGAGATAAGCATTCATATCTGCAGTGGCATACTGCCTAACTAACAGTATGTGCTCAAGTGGGTGGATGGGGGGAAAAATGAAATAAATGCTTCTCAAAATGAGCCTTCAGCAAGCTTATAATCTCCAATAGGGAGGAAACTCACTAACACCTAACTCCTGGTCATATACCGATATTTCGAAACTTGGTGGTTTCTCCTCAGTGACCGCGGAAAGTGGTAATTTGACTCCTCTGCCTTTTCAGTTTTAAGAAGAATGCAATCCCAGAAAAGGTCGGTGTACAATACCGAGTATGTTTGTTGAGTTTTCAAAAAACCAACCAAAGGTGCCATCTAAGAAGCAAAAGAAAATCATAAAAGAGCAAAACAAGCTACATTTTCTTGTGAAAAGTAAAAAAATATAAAACGATATCCTCTAAGACACAAGTGCTGAGGGCCAGTTCTTGGAATGAATCCGCAAGGGACTAAAATACAACAAACTAATAAATTCCAAGGATAAGTACCGCACCGTTCCAGCAACTAACTAACCTAACTCCTGGTCATATACCGATATTTCGAAACTTAGTGGTTTCTCCTCAGTGACCGCAGAAACCACCAAGTTTCGAAATATTCAATATTTCTTGCAGTCATTGCAACACCAAGCTGCTCTGTTAGTTGCTGGAACGGTGCGGTACTTATCCTTGGAATTTATTAGTTTGTTGTATTTTAGTCCCTTGCGGATTCATTCCAAGAACTGGCCCTCAGCACTTGTGTCTTAGAGGATATCGTTTTATATTTTTTTACTTTCACAAGAAAATGTAGCTTGTTTTGCTCTTTTATGATTTTCTTTTGCTTCTTAGATGGCACCTTTGGTTAGTTTTTTGAAAACTCAACAAACATACTACGGTATTGTACACCAACCTTTTCTGGGATTGCATTCTTCTTAAAACTGAAAAGGCAGAGGAGTCAAATTACCACTTTCCGCGGTCACTGAGGAGAAACCACTAAGTTTCGAAATATCGGTATATGACCAGGAGTTAGGTGTTAGTGAGTTTCCTCCCTATTGGAGATTATAAGCTTGCTGAAGGCTCATTTTGAGAAGCATTTATTTCATGTTTCCCCCCATCCACCCACTTGAGCACATACTGTTAGTTAGGCAGTATGCCACTGCAGATATGAATGCTTATCTCCCCCTATTTCTTCAATCTAAGACATAAGAGCAAGCTTTGTTTATAATTCTATATATAATATATATATAATATAATATATATATATATTATATATATATATATAAAGCCCCTTTATATTCCAGCTGTACATTAAGGAGTACCTTTGATTTACAGGAATACATCAGTAGACAATGTTTCGCATCACAGGTGTATACAAAGGGTCATTCTTTGTTACAGGAGTTAAAGTGGGCAATCTGTATTACAGTGAACATACGGTTCCAATAGTTGCTACAAATGTGTATGAGGTGTTCCTTTGTGTTAACAGGTTCATATGAGAGGTCACTGTGAGTTAAAGGAGTATACCAAGTCTTAGTGTTTGTACTGAAGGCATGTATAAGGAGTATTATTTATTATAAGGTGTCAGCGTTTGTATTGCAAGTGTTCATAAGGAGGAGTATATAAGGTGTCAGTATTGGCATTGCAGTGTGTATAAGGGGTCGCATTGCGTTTCAGGGGCATGTAAGGGGGTAGGTCAGTGTGACAGAAGGTTTTAATGAGATGTGTGTGTGTGTGTGTGTGTGGTGTGTGTGTGTGTGTGTGTGTGTTTTGTGTAATGATTATGCTAGTTATGCTTCTATCATAATATATCATACAATGCTACTATATATATAGGTTAACCTTTTTCTTTTTCTTTGAAGTCTTTGTGGTTCACTTTCCCTTTCAGATTTAACACTCCCAAATGTTTGTACAGATGCGTACAGATTCGCGCGCGCGTGTAGTGTGTGTGTGGTGTGTGTGTGTGTGTGTGTGTGTGTGTGTGTGTGTGTGTGTGTGTGTGTGTGTGTGGTTGTGTGTGTGTGTGCGTGTGTGTGTGTGTGTGTGTGTGTGTGTGTGTGTGTGTGTGTGTGTGTGGTTGTGTTTGTGTGTGAGTGTGTGTGTGTGTGTGTGTGTGTGTGTGTGTGTGTGTGTGTGTGTGTGTGTGTGTGTGTTGTGTGAAAATCAAAAGAAGTTTGAATATGTTCATAACTGTATTTACACCCGTCTTATATTATGTAATGGACTCATATGTTGTACTACCTTAAATTATCAGCTGGTGTTCTGCACATGTATGGTATGTATGTATAGTGGTTGTTTTTCTTTCTAGTTTTATGTGTATATATGTGAATGTTATGTCTGTATGAAAATATTTTTTTAAACTAAAAAGAGAGAGATGTGTGTGTGTGTGTGTGTGTGTGCGTGTGTGTGTGTGTGTGTGTGTGTGTGTGTGTGTGTGTGTATGTGTGTGTGTGGTGTGTGTGTGTGTGTGTGTGTGGTGTGCGTGTGTGTGTGTGTGTGTGTGACAGGTGTATCTACGGTGGTCAGATACTGTGTAGCATGGCGGGTCCAGTGGTCATAGGGGGTCGGGCGTTGTTCTCCAACGTGTGGTTCCCCAGCAGACAAAGACCCATCTCTACTGCCATCAGCACCTTCTTAGCCTATGCAGGCTGCGCACTGGCCTTTGTCGTGGGTAGGTGGAACGCTCGCTCGCTCTCTCTCTCTCTCTCTCTCTCTCTCTCTCTCTCTCTCCTCTCTCTCTCTCTCTCTCTCTCTCTCTCCTCTCGCTCTCTCTCGCTCTCTCTCGCTCTCTCTCGCCCCTCTCTCTCTCTCTCTCTCGCTCTCTCACTCGCTCTCTCACTCGCTCTCTCTCTCGCTCTCTCTCGCTCTCTCTCGCTCTCTCTCTCTCTCCTCTCTCCTCTCTCTCTCTCTCTCTCTCTCTCTCTATCTCTCTCTCTCCCCTCTCTCTCTCTCTCTCTCTCTCTCTCTCTCTCTCTCTCTCTATCTATCTATCTATCTATCTCTCTCTCTCTATCTCTCTATCTCTCTCTCTCTCTCTCTCTCTCTCCCCTCTATCTCTCTCTCTATCTATCTATCTATCTGTCTCCTCTCTCTCTCTCTCTCTCTCTCTCTCTCTCTCTCTCTGTATGTATTTACATATATATATATATATATATATAGAGAGAGAGAGAGAGAGAGAGAGAGAGAGAGAGAGAGAGAGAGGGAGGGAGGCAACAGCAACAAAAGAAGCCTTCATAACGCTTAAAGACCACAAACCCAACTTCCAAAACAACCCAACATGCAGACTAATAAACCCATCCAAATCCGAACTGGGCCAAACAAGCAAGAGAATTTTGGAAGAGGCTATAGAAGATGTAAATCAAACACCAAATGCAACCTTTGGAAAAACAGCTATGAAGTCATCCAATGGTTTAAGGAACTAAAAAAAACCCAGAGAAATACAGTGTTTATCCACTTCGACATAGTAGATTTCTACCCATCCATAGACGAAGAACTGCTCACCAAAGCTTTGAAATTTGCCAACAAATACACAAAAAATAACAGAGTCAGAAATGGAGATTATTTTCCACACCAAGAAAACCCTACTCCACAGCAGAAATGAAATTTGGATTTTTAAAAAAAACGAGCAAAAACTCCACATTTGATGTAACCATGGATCATATGATGGTGCCGAAACATGTGAACTAGTCGGACTATTCATGCTATCCAACATCCAAAAACAACTTAGAAAACAGGTCGGTTTGTACACAGATGACGGCCTTGCTGCAATAAACAATAACCCAAGAACTATTGAAAACAAGAAAAAAGAATTATGTAAAATCTTCAAAAACCACAATTTAAAAATCACAATAGAAGCAAATAAAAAAGTAGTGAATTACCTAGACATAACATTAGACCTCAATGGCAATGTGTACAAACCATACAAAAACCCAATGACATACCAATCTATGTAAACGTCAAAAGCAACCACCCACCATCTATACTAAAAACAATACCCAAGGGTATAAACAAGAGACTATCCAACCTATCATGCAATGAAAATGCATTCAATAATGCAGCAACAGAATACCAAGAAGCATTACAAAAAAGTGGTTACAATCACAAACTACAATATAGCCCAGACAATAACACGAACAGAAATAAGAAAAACAGAAAAAGGAAGACCATATGGTACAACCCACCATATGATGGACAAGTAAAAACAAATGTAGGAAAAGAATTTTTAAAATCTTGGCAACATCATTCCAAAAAAAAAAAACTGTCCAAAATATTCAACAAAAACACCATTAAACTATCATACTCATGTATGCCCAACCTCAAAAACATAATTGACTCATCTAACAAAATGAAAAGCAACACAAAAGAGAAGGGTGCTGAAAGGACATCTTGCAACTGCACCAAAAAAGAACAGTGCCCCCTAAGCAACGAATGTCTTCACAGCAATATTGTATACCAAGCCACGGTAACATCAGAAAATGAAAAAGAAACATACATAGGGATTACTGAAAACACTTTCAAAACCAGATACGCCAACCATAAACAGTCATTTAAAAATGGAAAATACAAAAATCAAACAGAACTGAGTAAATACATTTGGAAACTCAAAGATAAAAAAATAGACTACAGCATATCATGAAAAATCATAAAAAGAGCAACACCATACAACAATATTTTTTTTTAAATGCAACCTATGTTCCACAGAAAAATGGTAAATATTATGCAAACCATACTTAGCAACTCTGAACACAAAAGTAGAAATAGTGAATAATTGCAGCCACAAGTGGAAATCTTTGCTAGCACATTCTGCCTGACAGGCCCGGAAACACACACACACACACACACACACACACACACACACACACACACACACGCACGCACGCACGCACGCACGCACGCACGCACGCACGCACGCACGCACGCACGCACGCACGCACGCACGCACACACACACACACACACACACACACACACACACACACACACACACACACACACACACACACACACACACGCACACCACGTGCAGCAAACGAAACCCGCACACACAGAGACAAGATCAGGTCCCACACGCCATAAACGACCGTTGGCGTGCCACAAAAAGACATCCTGAGGAGAGATATGTTTACATGTATCTTGAAACAAGCTTGTAGATGAATTTTAGCACTTCATTTTAAAAATATTTTTAACAAATAAATAAATAAATAAATAAATAAATATATATATATATATATATATATATATATATATATATATATATATATATATATATATATATATATATATATATATAAATAAAATCAATAAACTTTTAAACTGGTATATATATATATTTTTTGCTCTTTTATGAATTTCTTTTGCTTCTTAGATGGCACATTTGGTTGGTTTTTTGAAAACTCAACAAACATACTACGGTATTGTACACCAACCTTTTCTGGGATTGCATTCTTCTTAAAACTGAAAAGGCAGAGGAGTCAAATTACCACTTTCCGCGGTCACTGAGGAGAAACCACCAAGTTTCGAAATATCGGTATATGACAAGGAGTTATGTGTTGGTGAGTTTCCTCCCTATTGGAGATTATAAGCTTGCTGAAGGCTCATTTTGAGAAGCATTTTTTCCCCCATCCACCCACTTGAGCACATACTGTTAGTTAGGCAGTATGCCACTGCAGATATGAATGCTTATCTCCCCCTATTTCTTCAATCTAAGACATAAGAGCAAGCTTTGTTTATAATTCATTATATATATATATATATATATATATATATATATATATATATATATATATATTTATATTTATTTATTTATTTATTTATTTATATATGATTTAAAGCTTTTATCATTATACCTTGATGTGATGAAGCTGCTTGCTAGCGAAAATCTGTTTAAAATATGAATTTGAAGACATGTAAAGACTGTTGTTTTTATTCGTGTGTGTGTGTGTGTGTGTGTGTGTGTGTGTGTGTGTGTGTGTGTGTGTGTGTGTGTGTGTGTAGGTCTGTCTGTCTCTCTGTCTATGTATCTGTATGCATTTGAGTGTGCGCCCCGCGCGCGCTCCTGTGTGTGTGTGTGTGTGTGTGTGTGTGTGTGTGTGTGTGTGTGTGTGTGTGTGTGTGTGTGTGTGTGTGTGTGTGGTGTGGTGTACGTTTCTGTCTATCAGTCTGTCTGCGTGTTTGCAAGCATGTGTGTGTATGAGCGCGCGCGCACCTGTGTGTATGTGTGTGTGTGTGTGTGTGTGTGTGTGTGCGTGCGTGCGTGCGTGCGTGCGTGCGTGCGTGCGTGCGTGCGTGATTGTGCGTGCGTGCGTTCATGAGTGAGTGAGTGAGTGAAGACATATACACGCTGTGTGTTGACAGGTCCCCACGTGGTGCCCAGTCCTGGTGACGGCCCCAACAACCACACACTGCCTGATAGGTGAGGACCTCACTCTCTCCTGCCCCCCCCCCCCCCCCCCCTCCACTCCAACCACACACTGCCTGATAGGTGAGGGCCTCACTCTCTCCGCCCCCCTCCCCCCCCCCCACTCCAACCACACACTGCCTGATAGGTGAGGGCCTCACTCTCTCCGCCCCCCTCCCCCCCCTCCCCCCCCCCCCCCACTCCAACCACACACTGCCTGATAGGTGAGGGCCTCACTCTCTCCTGCCCCCCTCCCCCCCCCCCCCTCCAACCACACACTGCCTGATAGGTGTGGCCTCACTCTCTCCTGCCCCCCCCCCCCCCCCCCCCCACTCCAACCACACACTGCCTGATAGGTGTGGGCCTCACCTCTCTCCTGCCCCCCCCCCCCCCCCCCCCCACTCCAACCACACACTGCCTGATAGGTGAGGCCTCACTCTCTCCTGCCCCCCCCCCCCCCCCACTCCAACCACACACTGCCTGATAGGTGAGGGCCTCACTCTCTCCTGCCCCTTCCCCCCCCACTCCAACCACACACTGCCTGATAGGTGTGGGCCTCACTCTCTCCTGCCCCCCCCCCCCCCCCCCCCCACTCCAACCACACACTGCCTGATAGGTGAGGGCCTCACTCTCTCCTGCCCCTTCCCCCCCCCCCACTCCAACCACACACTGCCTGATAGGTGAGGGCCTCACTCTCTCCTGCCCCCCCCCCCCCCATCCACCCCCTCCCCATCCACTACCACCACCACCCCCATGTATATGTAGAATGATGATAATAGATGAGATGGAGTTAACATATGTAGAAAGATGACAACAGATGACATGCAATTGACATATTTTGTAGGATGATGACAACAGATTATATGGAGTTGACATATGTAGCATGATGACAACAGATGAGATGGAGATAACATGTAGAATGATGACAACAGACTGTGAGATAAGGATGAAAGCTGTTAAAATAATGACAACAGATTACGAAGTGGAGTGGACAGAATAACGAGAACAGACTGTAAGATGCAGCTGGCAGCTGGGAGACAGAGTTTTTACCCGTGAGAATGGTGGCAACAGATTATGAGGTGAAAGGGACAGATTGATAATTGTAAGAATAATGACAACAGGCTGTGAGATGGAGTTGACTGTTCTGAGAATGATGACATCAGAATGTAAGATGGCGTTGATAGTTTTGAGATTACTGAAAACAGACTGTGAGATAAGGTTGTAAGCTGATCAACTTGTAGCTAGGAAATTGCTTTTCTTTTATTTCTCTTGTTTGTGTATGTGCTTGGGCATAGGTCCCTTCCCCCGCACCATCCCAATAAAAAAACATTTTAAAAAATGTGCTTTCTTGTTAGTCTCTAATATTGTTGTTGGTGGTGGTGGTGGTGTTTCCCATCTGAAATCGTATTTATTTAGTTTCATGAGGCATGATGCATAAAGGCTATTGTCTGTCCATGTTACCCATACTTCTACTTTCGTATACCTATTCTTGTGTTGATCTGGTACGTTCCAGAAACGACACACAGTGGAGCATGGTGCAAAATACCTCAATGCTCCTCAGCAATTCATCAGGTCAGTCTTCTCTGCTCTTTACTTTCACTTTCTTAGTATCCTTTGTTTTTGTGCATGTGTTGCTCGTTTGCTCGTATTGATGATAGCATACCTATTTGATGGAAGCAAATTGATATTGTAGCCTTCCTTCGTGTTTGTGATAGTTCAATCATCATATCACTGTTATAATCAATATGAATGATTATATTCATTGTATTATCAATAGCACTAGCAGCAGTGGCAGCAGCGGTACCTATCAGTATCATCATGGTCATTCTTTTCGTTGACATGTTCACAGATATTGTATTACCATTGCTAGAGTCGCTGTTGTTGTTCTGGTTGTTATCGCGTCATCATCATCATCATCATCATCATCATCATCATCATCATCATCATCATCATCATTACTATTATCATTATTAATAATGTTGTTGTTATTGTTGTTGTTGTTGTTGTTGTTGTTGTCGTCGTCGTCATTGTTTTTGTTGTCGTCATCGTCGTTATCATCATCATCATCATCATCATCATCATCATCATCATCATCATCACCATCATCATCATCATCATCATCATCATCATCATTATCATCATCATCATCAACAACATCAGCATCATCATCCGCATCATCATCATCATATCAATTAAATGCTACCTATTATGTAATAGTTGTAACATTTGAAACATTATTACAAACATATAACTCACAGTTATTGTAATTGGAATGTCATCATCCTCTGGGCAAAGACAATAGCTAGATCAGGAGAGACTGGTGATAATTTCATGTGAAGGGGCACTAGGAATCTAGTAATGAGTCCTCCATTTAATACGATGTAACTGCAATCGACCACATTTTCAACAAATATATTACGCATGACTTTCAAACGAACCCCAAAAGGAGTATGCGCATTAACCACTTGCTACCAATGTCCGCATATGCGGACATCGTACGACGAAGCGTTCACAACCAATCTCCGCATATGCGGATTTGGATTTTGAAAATTCGCGCTGTCCGAGTGACGTATCGGGTGCGAAACTCAAGAAGGGAGATGATTCCTTAGTTATCCCCTACCAACTTTCCATTCACTTGCGCTGCGTGTGTGGCGTGGCTCGCTCGCGAGCCGACAACAACAGAGAGTACCGTCGGTCAGCTCTCCTCCGTGATTGAAAAGATGGCGTCGCGACGAAGCCTTCCACACAGTAAGGCTGGTGAATTGTTAGTTAGCGCTGAAGACGCACTTGAACTGATCCAGACTGATGGGTCAGATGTCGAAGAAGACATCAGCGATTCTTCTGATGAGGATTTTGACCCCTACAGTGGGGAGACAGACGTGGATTCCGACACTGAAGTGGGCGCTGATAGTGGCGAAGAAGCAGACGAAACTGTGCCAGCAGTTGGGCCTCTACAACAAGTGTTTGGTTCGGATACTGACGCTGAAATGGGGAAGAAGTCGACGATTTGGGGCTGTTCTAACTAGCAATTGGACTGATAATGTTATCTTTTTTTCCTCTCGATCATCCGTTCACAGGCACTCCTGGTTTATTGAACGACTGACCAGTATAGACCTGTATCTCTTACATCCATATCAGCTAAACTACTTGAACACATAATATATAGTAGCATAATGGACCATCTTGACAAATATGACTTCTTAAATAACGCCCAGCATGGTTTTAGACAGCGAAGGAGTTGTGAGACTCAACTTGTAACAACTCTCAATGATTTTAATAACTGTCTTAACAACAGACAGCAAATAGATGCAATTTTATTAGACTTTTCTAAAGCCTTTGATAAGGTTGACCATGAGGGCCTGCTGCTTAAATTAGAACACATCGGCATTGGCGGTTCTTTGCTAAAATGGGCTAGATCATTCCTCGTTGGGAGAACGCAGAAAGTTGTTGTGG
>CM031620.1:4368672-4391172 GCA_018398815.1 Conus ventricosus | reverse complement strand
TGGCCTACTTGCTGGACTCCTGCCCCACAAAGCCCCGAATAGTTCTTACCTCACCTGCTTTGACGTCATGCTTCGCCGTTCACAGCGCGTGAACGGTGGCCTACTTGCTGGACTCCTGCCCACAAAACGCATGACGTGGGTCTAAAAAATAGCGGTTATGCATAGCCGCTGTGGGGGTGGACTACATTTTTCCTGGCAGCCACAAACGCATGACGTGGGTCTAAAAATAGCGGTTATGCATAGCCGCGGCGGGAGTTGGACTACTGACGACAGTCTTCATCGATCCTGCACACCTTTCAAGTTTAAGTTCAAGTGCGAACAACAAAAAGCCCCCTTCACTTTCCCACAGCACTACCCTGTCTATTGTGTGTTTGTTTGTGTTTGTTTGTGTGTGTGTGTTTTGTCCTCACCCCACCCCCACCCCACGCATGCACACCCCCCACCCCACCCCCACCCCACGCATGCACACACCCCACCCCCACCCCACGCATGCACACCCCCCACCCACGCATGCACACACTTAAGTCACTTTTAAGTTCTTAACTTAAGTCACCTCAAGTCACTTCAAGTCACCCCAAGTTCTTAATTAAGTTCTTAATTAAGTTCTTAATTAAGTTTTACTTCAAGTTCTTAATAAGTTCTTGACCAAGTCATCTTCAAGTTCTTACTTAAATCACCTTAAGATCATAACTAAGTCATCCTTTAAGTACAACCAAGTTCTTATTCAAGTTATCTTATAATTATAAAAAAAAAAAAAATACAATCTATGTTTTTATCTTAAACAGCAGATGTCTAATATAGTACACACACGCCTCAAAAAACGCGTCATCGCTGAGGATGTCTTGCTCAGCGTTCTCTGCGCGAGACGGTCAGCATAGATCTTAATGAAGTTCTTCATCCTAAGCAGCCGCATTGATTACAATTCTGGTCTATGGAAATGTCTTTTATAGACTCCATGTCTTTATTTATTGACTCCATCATTTAAACAAATAATAATCCGCCATGATCTATTTTTATCAAAAAAATTTAAATTTAAGTTCTTAAAATATTATTGCATTTTAAATGGATCAAAATGATTTTTTGTTATTGGCGGTGCTAACGTGCTGTTGTTTTCTGTATTTAGTGGTTCAGATTTTTTTGGCTGCTTTTGTTTTTGTTGCCATTCTTTATATATTTTATAACCATAATAACTGCCCCAGCAGCAGCAATGGCGCCAAAAATGGCAACAGTTTTAAGTTCAATATTCCATGAAGACTTTGGTGCCCTTGAATTAACTTGCTCTTGTTCTGGAGCTGGCATTGGATTAACTGTTGGCGTTGGCGGTGTTATGTTTTCATTATGAGTTATATTCTGGGATTGTAACTTTAATTTTCTTTGTCTGTTTAACTCTGCACTCTTTTCCCTGCTGCAACACGCCCAGGATGTTTACTGGTCACTTTCTCGACTTGATTCAGTGTTTTCTGATTCAATGTTTCCTGATTCTGCTGATTTTCCGACTCGTTCATTTTGAAGGGAAATAAAATCTATATGATTAAAAGTAATTAATCCTATGATTAACGGCGATAACAATGTTCCAAATCTGTAATATAAATCACAGCTTAGAGACTCTAAGACTTTGTTAAAACTGGATCTTGCGTTAAATCATACGTAAGATCTTGTTCAGAATCAATGGGGGCAAATCTGCTGACTAGTTTAGTGTACAAACTAAGAACTGTTTGTCCTACACTTTTTACCATTCTCGACCCCAGCTGCGCTTCATACCTGTTATGATACTTTATAATGTCTTGCGGCGACATCTGTTGAATCTGTTCTATGCTGAATTCAGTTCCGAGGAACTGTTTTGTTTCCCACATGCTGCCAAAGAATACAACCTTTCCTTTTTGGGCATAATAGCTTGATCATCAACTTCTTCATTTGTAAGTTCAGGAAGGTTTAGGCCACCCTGTAGCTGTAGTAGATCATCGCTGTTCATGTTTTTTATCAATTATAATTATTTATTTTTTAAAATGAGCACCGAAAAAAAACTATTGCCAACCTTGTATACCATTCTGCCGTTATTGGAGGGCTAAGTGTAGGATACTCAATGCTGGTAAAAGCCTGTTAAAAATAAAACGGCAGATCTTGGCAAACTAGACTTTGAGGATTTAGCAAAACTGATGCTGTTATTACAGCTTCGTTTGCTTACGAAAGATTTTTCTAGTTAAGCAAGGAATAATTCCAGAGAATATAAATATGTAAAAAAAAAACATTTATAAAAAATGGCTTCACTCGTAATGATGATAGGTGGCGCTGTGGTGAATGCGCTTGCTTTTAGCGGAAGTAATTACGCATTTAGTAAACTACGGGATGACGGTGAGAGAAAAAGACATAACAAAGCTGTGGAGCAACTAGCTGCAGCACAAGATCGCTATGAAAAGCATAGAATTGAGCAGTTAGGTTTTATTAATAACACACTGAAAAAACAGGGGCATGCAGCTTACACATTTAAAGTGTTGATTCAAGCAATAAAAGAGTATTACTCTAGTAAGGGCAAACCAATCCAGACATTTTGGTCCCTCCAAAATTTTCAGCCAACTTTTATCAACCATTCAGAATATAAACAAAAGATGCATAGAAATCGCGTTTATTGCCCTTTGGTATGACCGATGTCTATTTTGTCGCGCATAATATTGGCTGAATTAAAAAATGAACACAATTGTATTATTCGCCTAAGATATTGGAAGGGAATCACAGCAATAAAAAAGCTAAGCCAAGCAGCGGGAGTCAGTGAACAAACAGCAAAAAGAATGCGTTATTTCATAAAACAAGCATTTGTGGCAAATTTTTTTACCTGCGCCTAGACGAATACAGAGACCACACTTTGTGAACACATACCGGTCGACACCCATCAAAAATGTGCTTCTTTATTTACCTCTGATACGTTAGACGAAAAAAGATTTAAGTACGCACTCACAGTCATTGACATAGCTTCAAGGTACAAAGATGACGGAGCCATTAACACAAAGAGTGCTTCTGCTGTTGCTGTCGTTTCAAATGATATACCAACGTGGGCCACTAACTTTCCCTGCTGATTCAAGTCGATGATGGAAAAGGAAATTTAAAGGCAATGTGAATTCAATTATTGTTGAAACATAGAGTTACCATCAATAAGAGGCATTCCAGGAGTTCACAGATCACAGGCTTTAGTCGGAAAACTTTAAACAAACAGTTAGCTGATAGACTTTTTCTTTACCAGTTCACAGAGAGCTTATTGGACAAATTCTCGTAAACACACAGGATTTGGGTTAGAAGACTGCCCTCTGTTTTGCGCGCAATGAATAATGAAGAATTTAAAGGCCTATAACCCAGTTTACAAGCAATCAAAAGAAAAACCATAAATGTTGTTGAAGGAGAGTATTCATCAGCTAACTATTACCATTTGGTTAAAGTAAGGTACCTTTATTTACGGGGGAAGCAGACGGGGACCCACTCGCATCTGGGAAACCGATCCAGTTTGGAGTGTTGATACTTATGAAAATAAAAAGAATTGTTCATAGATGATTTACGCCCGTGTATTATTTACGTGAAACTGGACACACAATCAAGCAAGCCAGCTCCTCAAAGATCTTTGTAAAGGAGTACTCAAATTATCCACAGACACAGTTCCGCTTTAATTTAATTTTACATAAAACTATAATTTAAGTTTAAAATGGAAGCCCATAAGAAAGAAACAATGGAACGGATGCAAGAAAGGATAAAGGAAGAGACCTTGAATTACCTTCGAGAATCATGTTAGGGCGTGTTCTGCTATTTAGGGGATTAATGCAAAAATCAAATGACTTAACGTATTCTGCTTGTTGAAGAAAAAGCTAAGTGGAATTCTTTCGGCACAGGGCACCGCGGCCAGAGCACTTGACTGCCCTCTAATCACCCAAATTTTGATATTCAAAGTATGGAGAAAAGAATATTTTTGAAATAATAAAAAAAATTCGGGCACAATCAAGCAAAACATGAGAAAAATTTTGAATATGAATTGGAAGTTTGATGTGATTTGAATCTTCATAAATAAATGTCAGTAAAGATATGTAACCCGAATTTAAAAAAAAAAATCTTCGGTAAGGTAAATATTGATATATTATACAGTCTATATAATGGCCATAGGCATTATGAAAAACTCTGGATTAACAAACACAACGTTTGTTGTTTGTTCTAACTAATGACTTATTTGTTACAACGTTGTGGTTGATTTCATGTAGATTAGACTCGTAGTTTTACGTGGCTTGATGAAAAGTGCCTTATTGCAAACTATGCTTTCTTTGTAGTTGTCATGTGCCTGATATGTCGAACTGCAAACACTGCGAGATATTCCTTTTGCTTTCCTTAATGGTTTTCTATGGCTCGACATACTGTACATTGTTTACCTAACCCCACATACTCCTTAATCACCTTTCCTGATAATTATCCTTCTCTTTTTCTAAAACCTTCTTATTAGTAATTGAATGTAAAGGACGAATCTTTGGCGTAATCGGATGTGTCGTACCATCCTGCTTTGGGGGCCCTTGCCCTTTAGCTACTTTCTAATTCCATGTCTGTATAGATGTCTTCAGTAGGGTATCTATAACAAAACTGTCTGTATTCTGTGTTAAGTACTCTGACTCAGGCATACGAGGGTTTAAAGTAGTCTTAACAGAAATTCTAACATCAAAGCTGTTGAAAATTCTAAATCGGGTACAACCCAATAAATTCAGGTTTGTCCAATTTGATTTCTTTTTTTTCAATCAATTATACCAAAAAGCTGATCTGAATTGCTTCTCAAAGTCCTGATAATTAGGTTTTGATAGTCAGCTTAATTGCTTCGTTCTCTGGGGTATCTAATCACTTAAAATCATTTAGCGCTTGTGCGGATTCTTCCATAGTTTTTCCATAACTGCTGTTGTTCTCAAGCTTGGAACTACAAAGTCTTTTTCTGAAAGCATCTGTGGATTTAGTTCTGAGATCCAGTGTTCTTCATGATGCTATGTTTCATGAATGTTCTGATACATAAAGCAATTATACGATGAAACTGCTTTCACGTCAAACCATGTCTTAATATAAAATCGTAGAATTTAGAAGTCTTGGTAATGACACAGACATAATTTCTTTTTTGCTCGATGATTAGGCCACATGTTTAGGCGGCTCTGTTTTCGCCCTTCTTTAGGCTTTCTGGCAGCTAATGGTAGTAATTATGGCGGTTGTAGGTCATGGAGTTCTTCTAGGATATTCTAAGTCAACTTCTAGAATGTTATCCGCGCTGTTTGACCCGACGCCAAACTGCCCAACCACTTTAATGCTTTTGGATATTTTTTCGGATCACCGACGAGTACTATTTTATAAAGTTGCGTTAATGGAAGTGATTGCGCCATTGCCCATCCATTACAGATTGTTTTGCGTCTAATACATAAGATAGGTAGACCCTTTTACTGGATCATAGTCGTCCAAATATTTGTTGTTTGCTTTACAGTAATGATGCGACGCTCCCCAATATAATCCTCCACGCAATCCGTTTTCAACTCACTCTCGAATCATGGTATATTTGACAATAAATCAATCTGTACTCCAGTTGATTTATGAAAGCGTCCCAACTCATCCCGGGCGCACGAAATGTAATGAGCAGGATCAGGCTTATAATGTTCATGCAGGTCTTCTATAATTTTCAAAGGACGTCCAGCCAACAAAAACTTGTTTCAAGCCTCAAGTATGAATCATGTTTAGTCTCCAATCGTTTTATACTCTAACTTCTGCCTCGCATCTTGAGATGCTGGTAATCAGAATTCTACTAATGCCTTTCCTTCTATGACGAGAATATGAACGCATTATAGGCTCAGGAAGTGCTTGTATCTTCGTCTAACCTTTCCCAGTTCATGTAATCCTCAAGCTGTGTTCCAGTTTGAAGGGCAATTTTAAACGCCCTTTCTAACGAGAGTTGGGTCAATATATTTCTCCGTTATTGGGCAGGTCTTAAGGACATAGCCTGTGACTTAACGAACCTTCATGTGTTGGCCCCCATAGAGTCATAAAAAGACATGTTCATTTAAAGTTGATAACACATGTACTTTTCTGATTGGACTGTGCATTGCATGACACCCTGACAGCATCGTTATACCGCTTTCATTATTAGATGTGAGTCGTATCCTCGCAAGTTATGAAAGAATACAGGCAGCTTCCATGTCTTTGGTTGAACTTTAGTTGAAGATTGATTTTCTATGTGCTGACTCTCTGAACTTTCCACTTAATGTGATAATGTCTCTTACTTTCGAATTCCCACTGCGTTCTAAGGAGAGGTTTAATCCGGCGGCAACAAAGGCCGCCCCACAAATACAACAGTGAGTGGCTAAGTCATACTGTTCTTGGTCTTCAGGGCGTACATCTTATTATAGATAAATCTGATTATTTGAACATAATCATTACGCACTTGCTGCAGACGCTGTAAAATCTTCTAGCAGATCTGGTTTCCTCGCTATAATTCTGGCGGTGATTGAGAGCATCGACCTAACAATAATGAAGCAAATGAACAAATCTGAGGATGATTACTCATTAAGGACTGTTTTCGAAGTTTTGTGGCGCTGGCCCTTCATAAGGAAACAATAAGCGAATCGAAGTCTGCCGTAAACTAACAATTGGAGATTTTTGCAATCCGTTTCCAGTTTGCTTTAAAACTAAACTTTAGATCGGGTGGGAGGCCGTAGGTAATTAGTTCTGTATCACAGTTCTACTGGGCCGCTACAATGTTTCTTATGTTCTCTCGCGGCTGGAACGGATGGAATTCTTGTTAAACATTTTCTGCAGAATTCTTGTTTGTGCCATCTTTTGATGTATGCTGGCATTCAGTTTTCTAATTGTTCGTTATCTATGTGTAATGTGGCTGCCACTCGCTGGTGAAGCATCAGTAGTACGTCAACATGATTTTTGTTGGTTCACCTATTGTTGGGCTGTGTCTTAGACACTTTAACGGGTTGTAGTTCTGGTTTACCTCATCCATGTGTAGATATTAACAGTATTGGTTTGTTTTGTTCTTCTAAACTGATCAATTTGAATCTACTCTAACAGGAATGGAGATTCCGACTAAAGTTAAGTCCATTAATGTCAATTCCCTAATAGTTAGACATCTCTCTTGCGTTTTTGCGGGACTCGTATAATGTCAAGCCTGGCGAGAAACACACCACATAAAACATTTGTTGTCTGTATTCTTTATGTTTAGATCTGCTCTTTTTTGAACTATGCTGGTGGTAGTGGAATGTAAGACCTGCCTACTATCGGCAATATTAGACTGTTTTAATTCTAATCTATTAGACTTCGCCCCTCTGACCAACATAGAGCCTCTTATTTGCGAGCTTCTTGAGCGGCCACATCACACTGTGTAAGACAGTTGGTCTGCCCACCCTAGGTGTTTGGTAAGTCATTTGCAGGTAAGAATAGTTGCTTGTTTAGTCGGGGACCAGACTTCTAGATTTTTCTTCATTATTGTTATATAGTCGATTAAACAGCTAACATTACGACTTAAATGGAGGGTCTATGGTTTAGTATACGGAACTTGGAGAAATTAGAAATGAGATCACTTGCCCGGTACGCTTGCTTGGATCAATGACTTCTAAAATCAATATCATTCAGTGCTCTTGATAAACGCTCTCCCTTTAGCCATTGCTTCAAACAATTTCGTCTGGCCTTCATATACTTATCCATGCTGTGTTAAAGTTTCTTTTCTACTCAAAATATTTTTTGAAATCAAAAAATAATTAATCCAATATCGGTGGTATTTTTGTGTTTAGACTACTAAACTAAAGTTAAACACCCTTTGGCGTTGTTAAGGTGAGCTGTTTAGGCAGAGTTTAATGTTCGTTTTCTTTTTTTTTAACATTCCTTTTTTATCTGCTCGGGGTCTGGCTGTTGAGAAAAACTTTGGCCTCGCCTATTCTTGAAGTTCAAACTTGTGTCTTTTGTAGTCAGTCAACAATCGGCCTGAAACGGACTAAATCTTCATCCGTGATGTTTGAGTCTGCTAGTGCTTTATTTATATACTCAGCTTGAAGGGAACTAAGTTTAGTGTTAGCAGTCGAACTAATTGCTGTGTGCTTTTTGGAGTTTAGTTTTTATTTTTGTGCTAGCTGCACCTACGGCTAATGAACATAGGCCAAGAGCTAAAGACAAACCTCCTAGAGGTAATGCTGCAGGTGCGCATTGCCTGATGCTATGTGGCCAACACTCGTTTCTGCTGATGCGGCGCTTATTTGTCGATGCCCCAGTATTAACTAAGTAACGCATTAATGCAGGCAGTCATACCTTCGTTTGGTTTCTGCTGTATTTTGAAAGGTCTGCTCTAGTTTTTGTTGCATTTTGTGTAATGTTTGTTATTGACTGGTTTTTATGCCGTGGGCTATCTCTTCTTTGGCGACTCTGGCGCTGTAGGCCACATTTGGATAAACTTGATCAGTCATGCTTTTAAAAAATTGAAAAAAAAAAATTTGTATACTACCTCTTTAATTCTGTTAGCTTCAATATTTAGCTGTGCATTCATATAATAAAAACAAATGTAAATTTAGCGGTTTATACGCCTTTTTCTTTTTCAATTTGTCTTGTTTTTATGTCTCTAACCTTACTCCCACTTCATGCAATGATTATCCTTCTGTTGACCTCTAGGTCAATCCCATAATACCGTATTTTGATGTTAAATAATCATCAAGCCTAACACTGTGAAAGGAGTAGATCTTTAGACGCAGGTCTGCTGTTAGCTTTACCCCTCCCGCCCAAACATGTTTCTTATTTCCGCCCTAAATGATGTAGGCCTACGTCCGCTAGATAGATTTGGTTGGACTTCCATCATATCGAACATTGTACTTTCGTTATTTTTGGATTAGAAAAACTTTTCGTTGCTCTTGTGAATGGTTCTCTTCATCTTCGGATCAGCAATAAAATACTTTAAGCGATTTTACTGCGTCCACTAAGATTAAAATTCCTTATAGCGTCTGCCCTGCTTTTAGGTATATGCTTGAATGATGAAGCAGTTTTCGTTATATATTTCTTATTGTGCAACTCTTTTTGTTGCCCAATCAGCCTTGCTAAATTAGTGTTGCTAACAAAATCAAACTCTATACGAGATGAGAAATGCTGTACTTTGCTTTCGGTGTTATGATTGATAACAGTTTTGTAGTTCATTAAAAGTTAGTTCGTTGCCAAGCTGTCTTTAATGCCCATTGATGGTATGGGGCATGCGCTTTTAACAACTCAAATTCTAGGGGAATGGAAAATGCGAATTTCCAAACGGCATAACTTAACAGCTAAAGACTTTTGATGCTGTTTACCTTGGCGAGTTCGGCGCTATTCTAAGTTTTTGGGCTTCTTCTTTACAATTCCTCTTGAAACGCAAGACTGCCTTTCATTGCAGTTAGCCATAGATCAGAATAGGTTAATAATATGTCTGCATTGTTTAAAGAAAATACTTCTTTCCCATCATGTTTTATAGAAAATTCTTCTTATAACGATGCCCGCCCCAGATTTGAAACAAATGTTATGTTGGGTCTGTGGTTGAAACGCGAGATCTATTTTGAAAGTAAAGCCGTGCAGAGCCTGGCACAATCAAATCATCCGCTTCCTTAGGTCTGGAAATTTCAACGTATTAAAGACTTTGATCCGCATCAATAGTAATGGATTAGTTGGAAACCAGTAATTTTCCGTTTATTCCTTCACGCCTATAGAGGGTTCTTTCAGTTTCTTTGGGTCAAGAATCGAGCCACTATAACTTGTGACATTTTTATAAAACAAAATAAAAAGTTAATTTTTTAAAAACATGGAGGCATTGAAGATGAAGATTTTGGTATTCGCGATCTTGGAGGCTCCAAACATGGATGAATGAACTCTTTGACACAGCATCGCTCAGAGATCTATTGGAGGGATGAATAGCCGAAGGGGGCAAAGGCAGAGATTAACAGAAAGTAAAGTCAGTCATTATCCAAAGTTTAGAACTAGAACCCCCGAAAACTATATACCCTGATGATTTTGAACATAAAAGATACCATTTGTATTTTAGAAACGACAAAGGAGAACGTGTCGCTTTCGTATAAACTAAACTCATCAAAGTTTGTTAGCATGGGTACAATAATCAAAGGCTCAGTGCAAGCGAGCGGAATAGCCTTGGCTTTATGAACCTAAAATTAGATGAGGTGGTGTTGCTGGACTCTCAAAACACACAACAAATAACTCCAACAGATAACCCATAGCAAAACATGCCACTTGAAGATTTATCAGCAGCAGGCGAAAATATAAATGAAAGCAATAGAAGCAGAAACACTTTTCAGAAGAAACTGCATTGAAAACAATACACGTTCCTCGTACCTTGAGAGAATTATTAGCCCCTTAGTCGTACTTTAACAACCATTCAAAGGCGAATTAACAACTATGTAGCAATATAGGTGAAGAGATGGGCATATAAAAACAGAAAAAGAATAACTTCGCTGAGACTGACGACCGCATCGTAGGGCGTGATATTAAAGAATGAATAGCCCAAAGACTAAAAAATCTTGGGCAAGATAAAGATCAGCAAGACTTGAAGTGCGGACTACTTAACCGAGACCTATTACGAACTCAAGTGAATAGAATAAGAGAAACTATCGATAAAAATTTTTATGAAGACACAACGCTGCGAATGAATACGACGGTGTTTAGAGAGCAAGGTGTCACATTAGCATGCGTTATAACGGCCTTAGGATTTGCAATAAGTACGTTGGGGTGGCTATTACAGGTGGGTGGTGGTGGTGCTGGGCTGGTGCCTCCATCGCCATCGCCTCCTCCTGATAAAATCGATGGTAAAAATAAAACAGCTCGATCATCTTGCGAGTTTATTAAAAAAATTTGCTGGTAAAGCTATAGACTTCTTTACCAGGTATATTAGGGAGTTTGTTAGCTGGTTTTGTCTACTGCAAGCAAAAGTAGTTGGCTTTATGCCGAGCACTTAGGGGATTAGTTCTCTTATGAGTTGGCGTTACTATTTAGTAAGATAAAGGACCAAGTAATCCTAGAGAATGTTAATCCAAAACTAGTCGCTGTCTTTTTCATATCTCATGGTCATCGCGAACAAAGTCAGTCTTAAACAGTTTTGGGCTTTGAAATCAGGGGGATTAGATGACTTAATTTGGGTGTTTTTTTATTGGTTTGTAATATTACTGGCTCAGATATTTATATCGTTTTTACCAAACCTTCTGTTATTATCTGCTACAAGGATTTCATTGTTGTAGTTTATAGTGTTCCTATGGAGTGATGATGGTCGAAGGCAGCATGTATAAACCAGGGCCAACAGCAAGTCTACTTTTGCGATCATGGTATTGTTAAATACATGTTGGTACCTTTTTATACTAGAGGTAAATCAACTGTAGAATTATATGGCGGTCCTCTAAATTTGCTAAGTATTGTTTTTGTGCGTCCAAAACACAGTTAGCAAGAATCAGTTATGCTCGATCTCGTTTGTGCTTGCGAACCTAGCAAACACCAAACGTTAAGTTCGAATAGAGTCGTTATTCGTTCTATTCCCGCTATAGGGTTATGCCCTCAGAGATGTCTAAGATAAATGTTGTCCATGCTGTTTATTGCTCTTGGCTCTTTGGACCGAGGTGAACGCTGTCCTGAAGAGATAAGATGTGTCAGGAGGATTCCCAGGTCATAGTTAGACTTCTGTGCACGCCCACAAAGAAGGGGTTGCCTAGCCATGATTAAGATCGACTTTTGTCTAAAGTCTGTCCTTAACATTATTATTGAATTCGTTAAAATCCTTTCAAAAGCCTTCTTGTCTATTCTGTATGCGGTAATGGATTTTAAACGGTTTGTCATTTGGTAATGGTGCTTGCAGTTCAGTCAAAATACGTCTGAAGGTGTAATAGAAATGAAATCTGTACACTGACCTCACCAAAGGATCTGGATGATTTAAATGATCAGCATACGATACTCCACACCCAGTTGATGCACAAACACAGCAAAGTTTAACTGGTTCTGATAAAACTGCATCGGATGACTAAACCACACTTTCGGGATGTAGTCTTTTTTAATAGGAGGGTTAAGATATCTGTTTAATGGAGTACTCACCTTTTCATGAAAAGTGACAGTCTGGGACACAGCAATGACAAGAGAATCAGTTGTTATATTTTTAAGATTGTAGTGCGGCCCAACAGAATATTTTGCATCTTTAGTATATTTAAGCGCGCTCATTTTTATTTCGTTTAAAAAATGTTTGTAACAATAACAACCCAAGACAGTCCTACGGATTTAAAACATGCTGTTGAGAACGATTGCGGAACCAAAATGGTCGCACTCCATGAAATATTTTACAAAGTCGTATGGTTTAATATAACTGAATCCAGGACGAATAATAAGGTTCTAAAAGTTAGCAAATCAGGGAACAAAGTTAGCCAGTTAACCATACCTGATGGTTATTACGGGTTTTGCTCACTAAAAGAAGAAATGAGTAAATTAGACATTACTCTCAAACTTAACAATGCAAATCTAAAAACATGTTATCATTCAAACCTGAAGAAGAAGTAGTACATTACCTTTTTGATGTAGAGCTAGCTAAAATGTTAGGCTTCAAAGCTGACAATCATAGATTTAGTGTTACATCAGACAAAACTACTTATGAGGGAGAAAATCCGCTCGATCTTACAGTACATTCATTACTCTATGTTCATTTAGATGAGCTAAGCACTGATGAAAACTTATATGATGGAAGGCCCTCAACTGTTTTAAAAGCTCTTCCGTCAGGGAAAGCTGCATATTGCGATTATGAAATTATACAATTCCCTAATTTACAGTTTAAAAGATTAGTTTGTGGGAGGGTCGGATCATTTAATATAAAGATCACAGACAAAACGGGTGAAGTCGTAAAATGTGATAACCTGCACATTGTTTTGGAAAAAAAATAATAAGTTGTACTAAAAAATGTCGCGTGGGCCAGAAGAATCCGGAGTTACATTAGCGCCTGTGAGGTGTATAACTTTAGAATTAAAAGACTTTGCAGACGTTGCAGACTTTGAACAGAATGGTGAGATAGGCACTTTGTATGGTTTTGAGTACACTAAAGATGGTGATTATAAACGCAAAGAGGTTGGCGACAACAAAAAGTTTCCTAAACTAGAACAGCTGCGCAATCTAGAAGCAAATAATGTTGGCCAGTATGAATATAAATAGTTCGAAAACCTGACCTTAAATGGCATTTAGAACCATATTTAGAATGGGAAATAAAATTTGAATTCATAAGCCCATTTACATTTTTTAGCCGTCAAAAAAGTTTCAGAAAAGCATTCAACTCTGGCCCTTTACATGTAAGTCTTATGCCAGATGACAATAGTCGGAAAGAGATTGAAATAAAGCCGTATGGGAATAAACAGTACATCCCCCACAGAAGAGAAACGGTTTTAAAAGATGCTTCTACAAAATTACAATTCATTCCACAAATGAAATTAGGAGACACGTTCACAATGATATTTGAAATTTCTGTCTTAAAAGATGTGAAGAGGAATGGGGCTGTGGGCGTCAGTGACGTCCTTCTAAAAGGAATTCTAATTAGCTGGCAAAACTTAAACGTTGAAAAACTTAAAGTTACCGTCGTCGTTCTTAACAATGGTGAGGATATTAAGGTCATAACAACAAGCAACAAAATCAATATTAGTCTAAATAGAAACAATCTTACACAACTAAATTGGATTAATCTTACACATTTAGACCTTATAGGATTTTATTATACTGAACAAGTTTTGACAGAGAGCATGATAAAAACAATAACTGGATTAGATTAAGTTCTGTTATAAAACTATGGAGCAGTTAAACTTTATGACAAAAACCCCTCATTGTTCATTAATTTGTGGACAAACTGGTTGTGGAAAAAAAATATTTATCCTTGACCTGTTACAAACAGTTTATCGTTATAATTTTGATCATATTGTGATTTTCTGCCCAACACTTAAATGGAACAAAGCATATCATGATAGAAGGTTTATATGGACTGATGATAACATATTTTTAGTTAATCCTAGCAATAAACTGAGTGAGTGTCTAGAACGCTTTTTTATATTGTTTGAAGGAACGCAGACACTATTTATTATAGATGACTGTTCAGCAGAAAGAGACATAGTTAAAAAGAGAAACACTTTGTCGAAACTAGCTTTCAGCGGAAGACATGCTGGGATAAGTGTGTGGATTTTATGTCAGAAATATAACTCGGTTTTAAAAGACTTTAGAGAACAGTTAAAGACTGTAGTTTTATTTCACATGAAAGACAGAGATGCATTTGATGAATGTTTGCGTGAAAATGATGTTATTGAAAATGATCAGGAAAAACATAGGATTAAGCAAAAACTAAAATCTGAAAAGTTTAGTAAATTAGTATTGAAAACAGATAATCCCACACAGTATGTCTGTTTGTAAATAATCGTTATTTTTTGGTTATTGAAGTCTTACTTGTCAGAGAACAGGAAAAGGCGGCTTTTAGGCCACTTTCGCCCAAAAACTTGGTGGGGGAGCAAGTGAGCCAGGATTGGTAAAATGCTGTTCTCTACCCCACATTGTCTTGGTTCCATTACACCTGGGTGGGTGAGGGTGGGATGTATTCAGCAAAAAACATCGACAGACGAAAGTTGACAGATCATCCCACCAATCGCAAAGAATGTTACAGAATGCAATATACCCACAAAATCTGAAATAATAGAAGAATCATTAATGAAGAAAAGAGACAAGGTTTAAAGGCAAAGACGGAGCTTAAACGAGCAGAAAGAAACATTGAAGAAACGGTAAGGAGCAAAGACAACGTTAAGTAACGGCTTCAATGGGAAGGTAAACAGCTACATTTCGAACGAAGTTGTTGTCATATACGTCTCATACTTTTCGAGGCGTATGTACAAAACTGAATATAAAAACAAGGCAATGCAGTGAAAAGACTGTCTGGGGGATTCAAGATCAGCATGAACTGCACAATGCAGAGAAAAGACTGCCTGGGGAGATTCAAGATCAACATGAACTGCACAATGCAGAGAGAAATGACTGCCTGGGGGGATTCAAGATCAGCATGAACTGCACAATGCAGAGAAAAGACTGCCTGGGGGGATTCAAGATCAACATGAACTGCACAATGCAGAGAAATGACTGCCTGGGGGGATTCAAGATCAGCATGAACTGCACAATGCAGAGAAAAGACTGCCTGGGGAGATTCAAGATCAACATGAACTGCACAATGCAGAGAAAAGAATGCCGGGGGGGGGGGGGGGGGGGGGGGGGGGATTCAATATCAGCATGAACTGCACAATGCAGAGAAAAGACTGCCTGGGGAGATTCAAGATCAGCATGAACTGCTGTCAACCATACCCTGTCTTTGTAGAGAAGGCCACATTGGTCTATCATCTGCATGCTTTCATCTACCATTTTTTTTTGTTTATTTTACTCTTTTTGTGCTTTTCAAGGAATCGAATCATCATACCACCCTCTAAGGGTATTTGCTGGTTTTCTCTGTTGTTGTTTAAAATGCTTGTTGGTTACAGTGTTCGTAACTATTTCAGCTAATTTTCCTATCTACAGGAAGAGAGTTTTGTGCTTTCTTTGAATTCAAACTCATCTTTGGTCATGCAATTAACTACCAGTAGTTGGCCTTATCACGAGCGTGGAAACAGCTTGTAGATACATTGATCCCAACTCCAAAGAGGCGACGCACCTACGGTCTGACAGCGTCAGAATCCTGAAACAAGCCAAGCTCCCCAAATCCAACCTCACGGCTGATCAAAGACTCCGTAATGATTCTGCCAGCAGACAAGGGGCATGCAACAGTTATCGTGTCCAAACCCATGTACTACGAGAATGCGAACAAAATCTTGGAAGACACATTGACCTATGACCTCAAGAAAGATCCCACAACCAAGTTCTCCAATAAACTGAAAGAGATACTCAAACGCCTCAAGGACACGGGCCGACCAACGTTGGAACTGTACAGGGAAGTGTACCCCACCGTAACGGATGTTAAAATGCTTGTTGGTTACAGTGTTCGTAACAATTTCAGCTAATTTTCCTATCTACAGGAAGAGGGTTTTGTGATTTCTTTGAATTCAAACTCATCTTTGGTCATGCAATTAACTACCAGTAGTTGGCCTTATCACGAGCGTGGAAACAGCTTGTAGATACATTGGTCCAAACTCCGAAGAAGCGACGCACCTACGGTGTGACAGCGTCAGAATCCTGAAGCAAGCCAAGCTCCCCAAATCCAACCTCACGGCTGATCAAAGACGTGCTCTGGCGGACTTGAAGAAAGCAGACTCCGTAATGATTCTTCCAGCAGACAAGAGCCGTGCAACAGTTATCATGTCCAAATCCATGTACTACGAGAATGAGAACAAAATCTTGGAAGACACAGTGACCTATGACCTCCTCAAGAAAGATCCCACAACCAAGTTCTCCAATAAACTGAAAGAGATACTCAAACGCCTCAACGACACGGGCCGAGTAACGTTGGAACAGTACAGGGAACTGTACCCCACCGTAACGGATGTACCCAAGTTCTATGGTCTACCTAAGGTGCACAAGAACGACGTCCCTTTTCGTCCCATAGTTGCATCCAGAGGTTCCCTCATGTATGAGACGGCAAGATTCGTGGCGGACGTTCTGGCCCCTCTGGTAGGACACACAGAACACCACATCCACAACAGCGCCGACCTAGTGGAGAAACTGAGTAACTACACTCTTTCCAGGATGAACTCCTTGTGTCATACGACGTCTCGGCACTTTTCACCAGTGTACCAGTGAAAGAGAGCGTGGAAAGCATTAGACGCAGGTTACAGAACGACCACACTCTCCACCAACGCACATCTCTGACAGTGGATGACATCGGCGACATCTTAACTTGCTGCCTCGCTACCACCTACTTTACCTTCCAAGGCGAGTTCTACCAGCACAAAGAAGGAGCGGCCGTGGCTTCACCGGTGAGCCCTATAGCAGCCAATCTCTTCGTGAATGACTTTGAAGAGAAAGCACTGGCCTCGTTCCACTCTCCTCCACGCTACTGGGGCCGCCACGTAGACGACGCCATGACCATCCTACCCCAACGCCTGGTGGAACAGTTCACTGAACATCTGAACAACCAACATCCAGCCATCAAATTCACGAGGGAAGTAGAGCAGAATGACTCCATCGCAGCGCTGGACACACTCATCACCAGAACAGACGGCGTGCTCTCCTTCGCGGTCTACCGCAAACCGACCCACACAGACCAATACTTGCAGTTCGACGGCCACCAACCTCTGGAACACAAACTTGGGGTGATTTGAACTCTCACCCACAGAGCCAATACCATCTGCTCAACTCAAGATGCACAGCGGAAGGAGAAAGACCACCTGAAGGAAGTGCTCACCATGTAGGGCTACCAGAAGTGGGCCTGGAACAGCCCAGGAAGCAAGAGATCTACCACTTCACCCCAACCACAAGTGAGAGAACAACAAGAGCGCAAGGGACATACCACCATTCCCTATGTTGGAGGTGTAAGTGAAGCTCTGACCAGGAAGATCAGGAAACTAGGGGTCGCGGTCCATCCCAAGCCCACCAACACCATCCGCAGCCAACTCGTCGCCCCAAGGACAAAATCAACAAACTCGACAAATCCGGCGTCATCTACAAAATAGACTGCCGTGACTGCAATCAACACTATGTCGGAGAAACAGAACGTCCCCTCCAAAAGAGACGCACAGAACACAAGAGGGACTCTTTACCTGTCGGAGCACACCTGTACTCCGAGCAACACCAATTTGACATGGACAACGTCAATATCCTGGACAAAGAAAACAAGTGGTTCCAGCCAGGGGTCAAGGAGGCCATCTACATCGCAGCCACCAACCCCCCACTCAACAGGGACCGGGGCTGCTACACCTTGCCCCGGTGTTCTCTTCGTTGATTCGGTCACGTGACCTGGGTATGTCCCGTGATTTGAATCGAGTTCACTCAGTCAGCAATAGCATCGCTGAGGAAGATGGCCAGATGGCTGTCGAACGCTATGAGTGAGTAGTACGTTTTCTTTTGTTGGGAGACCAGGTCTAACTCCAGGTAGCAATATGCAATTAACGCATCATGCTGCTTTGGTATATCATGTTTTTCATATTTCGTAGTGGAAAGGACTGTTACGTCATCCATGAAGGGTTTAGACACAGAGCTTTTAATATCCGTTCTCGTGGTCTGCTGGACCTGTAAGGCTCATGGCTGCTTTCAAGACCTTCATCGGCAGACAGTATTGGAGAAATTACACACACAACTGCTATGCCGAGTTCCAAATGGATTCAGACTGTAGTGTTGTTGTTTTTTCTTTGTCAACAACTTCACCGAGAAGCCATGGAAATACGTCAGTATTTCGCTAGTGTGCTTTGGGGCATGAAAACAGGTGGAGAGCCATTTGAATCATCTTATGTGTAACTGATTAAAATGCACTTGCCAGGTCGAGCCACAGCACGGCGAGGTCGCTGTTCATTGTATTAGCTGTTTGGATCGCTTCCCCTGTCACAGTGGTTTGCACTGCACAGCCACACACCCGGGGATGCTTCTGGGATTCGGTTTGTTGTGACCACAGAGTGAACAATCCCGGCAAAATAAATTGATATTGTGATGATTGTTCATTTTATCGCGCACCCGGCAAAATAAATTGATATTCTGATGATTGTTCATTCTATCGCGACAACAACAGTAAACAACTTTAACGTAGTAAACTCACTTTTTTTAAAATAATACAGCCTCCATTTCCTTTCTCTTTCTTTTCTGTTCTTAAAGTTAGACCTCCAACTTATTTTTTCCCATGTTTTGTTCTTCTTTTTTCCTTTTCTTTAAAAATCAAGCTGACAATAATAAACTTACTGATCATCGCTCATACTGCACTTCAGCTGTGCCCCTTGTGCACATCTATTTACTACAAATCCAGCTACATCTAATCTTATTCGTGACTAGCAAGATAGGCTGTTTTGTGCCCGTTTGGTTTAGATTAAAAAAAAATCCAGTGGGAAAACACACGGTGGAAAAAGCAAGCTGTTGAATTGAGTCAGCAGCATCCGATGTTCTGTTGTGCTGGTGTTGGTGTATTTTCGTAACATATCCCATGTGTGAAAAAGGCATGGAGTTGAACAGAGGCAACGGCAGCCAGTGGATTGTTGGTGCTGATGCACTTTCCTCACCTAACACATGTGTGAAAAAAGGCAGTCTGTCCATCAGAGGCAGCGGCAGCCAGTGGATTGTTGGTGCTAGTGTTAGTGTACCCTGTCATAACAGCCAGCGGATTGTTGGTGCTGGTGCCAGTGTCCCCTGTTATAACACAGCCAGCGTATTGTTGGTGCTGGTGTTAATATCCCCTGTCATAACACAGCCAGCGGATTGTTGGTGCTGGTGTTAGTGTCCCTTGTCATAACAGCCAGTGGATTGTTGGTGCTGGTGCCAGTGTCCCTGTCATAACACAGCCAGTGGATTGTTGGTGCTGGTGTTAGTGTCCCCTGTCATAACACAGCCAGCGGATTGTTGGTGCTGCTGTTAGTGTCCCCTGTCATAACACAGCCAGCGGATTGTTGGTGCTGCTGTTAGTGTCCCCTGTCATAACACAGCCAGCGGATTGTTGGTGCTGGTGCCAGTGTCCACTGTCATAACACAGCCAGCGGATTGTTGGTGCTGCTGTTAGTGTCCCCTGTCATAACACAGCCAGCGGATTGTTGGTGCTGGTGCCAGTGTCCCCTGTCATAACACAGCCAGCGGATTGTTGGTGCTGCTGTTAGTGTCCCCTGTCATAACACAGCCAGCGGATTGTTGGTGCTGGTGTTAGTGTCCCTGTCATAACACAGCCAGCGGATTGTTGGTGCTGGTGTAGTGTCCCTGTCATAACACAGCCAGCGGATTGTTGGTGCTGGTGTTAGTGTTCCCTGTCATAACACAGGCAGTGGATTGTTGGTGCTGGTGTTAGTGTCCCCTGTCATAACACAGCCAGCGGATTGATGGTGCTGGTGTTAGTGTCCCCTGTCATAACACAGCCAGCGGATTGTTGGTGCTGGTGTAGTGTCCCTGTCATAACACATGTGTAAAATAAAGGCAGGGTGTTGAACAGAGGCAGTGACAGCTAGTGGATCGTTGGTGCTGGTGCTGGTGTACTTTCAATCACATAACACATGTGTAAAATAAAGGCAGGGTGTTGAACAGAGGCAGCGGCAGCCGGAGGACTGTTGTTGCTGGTGCTGGTTGTACTTCCCCGACAGACCCCCCAAGCCACCCAGTCTGTCCGCTGCTACAGGGAGAGAAGACTTCGGCCCCGGCCTGGCCAAACTGATCAAGTGAGTGTGGTCCCTCCTATCAGATCATTCAGGGGATAAACAGAAGGCAGAAAGGCGGGACGGAGGTCGTGCAGGGGGAGGGGGTTGGGGGGAGGGAGGTGGAGCAAGGGTGATGCCGTTTTGTAGACACGACCATGATATATTGTTTGTAACTAGAACCATACCGTATTGTGTCCTTTAGTCGGTGTGGTAGCAAGCGGCGCTGTGTTGTATTCACTATTTTGTGGTCTTTTTACAAGAGTGGCGGCATACAGCATTCACAGTTTTGAGGTGGTGTTGTTGTTGCAAGGGCGGCACCATACTGCGTTCACAACGTTGTGGTGTTGTAACATTATGTTGGAGCGTTGTAACAAAGGCAGCAGCATACAGCATTCACAGCTAAGAGAATTTTGTGACAAAGGTGGCGACTTATTGCATTCACAACTCCACTACGCTGTCGCGAGGGCGGCAACGTGTTGCATTCACATCCTCGAGGTCTTGTCACAAGAATTGCACATTATGGAATTCACAGCTGTGGGAGTTAGTGACAATGGCGACAACGAACTGCATTCAAAACAGTTGAGATGCAGCAACAATGTTAGCAATATATTGCTTTCACAACTTTGAGATTTAGTGACAATGTTGATAGTGAACTGTACTCAGAACAGTTGAGATGTAGTAGCAATTGTAGCAATATATTGCATTCACAACTTTGGGATGTTGTAACAATGGTAGCAACATATTGCATTCACAACTTTAGGATGTTAAAATGGTAGCAATATGTTGAATTCACAATGTTGGGATGGAGTAGCAATGGTACCAATATATTGCATTCACAACTTCAGGATGCTACAATGGTAGCAATATATTGACAACACTCTGCATTCACAGCTTTGGAATGTATTAACACTTGCGACAATACACTGCATTCACAGCTTTGGAATGTATTAACACTTGCGACAATACACTGCATTCACAGCTTAGGAATGTAGTAACGATGGTCACAACACAGTGCATTCACAGCTTTGGAATGTATTAACACTTGTGACAACACACTGGATTCACAGCTTTGGAATGTATTAACACTTGCGACAACACACTGGTTTGGCGTCATATACTGTACCATGTCAGACAATAGCATTCACGGCAGTTAGTCTGCTCTGCCAGGCCGAAGTTTTTGTGTGGCTAATGCAGTAATAAGACAGTCACGTGGTGCCCAACCCACTTCCGCCGTAGGAAGAGGCCAGTGTCAGCCTCCCGTACCTCATTCTCTCTCGGCCTGCCGTCCAAGCAAGATAAGTCTTGTGCTCTGTCTCGCCTTCTCTTTGCCGTTGTGTTAAGATAGCTTTGTGTTTGCTTCCTTGCTTATTTGTTGTGGCTTGCGCGCTCACCCTTTTACCCTTGAGCCGGTGAGCTTTGGTTGGTGTGCTTTTTCATCTATTTCACCGCGCCATCGTCGTCTTTGTGCCTTTGTCTCGGCACTCGCGACTTCGCCTTCTGTTCCTTTCGATCTTCGAAAGTCGGAACTCCATCACCGGTTCCACCTCTTCCCCCTTTTTCTTTGGGCCTTTTACAGTCCCTTTTTCTCCGAATCGCAGTCCATTCGCATTCGATTCGGACACCCTATTCGACTAACTTCCACGTGTCCTCTTGGTTGCCATTTTTCGCCGGTCGTTCCGCCATTTTGTTTCGACCGGCCAAAACCTGCGTCACTACGATCGACCTTCCTCGATCTATCTCTTTATATTTACAACACTTCCAGTGTCTCTCTCGAGGTTGGTTGAGTTTTTCTATCCCTCTATCCACCTCTTTGTCTCCCCTTTGCGATCGTGCGTTCCGTGTTTGTTCCCCACCACCAGTGCCCAACATGGTGAAGGACACTAACGGCTCGAGACGCTCCACTCTTCGGCAGTCGCTCTCTTCCCGGAGGGGCCGCGTGTCGATTCCACGGGACAAACCGCTCACGCACACGATGAGCATATGGTCGGGGTAGAGGAGGGTTCCGCGCAGGGGACGCGCGACCATCATTCCGATTCACCTCTACCCTACCGGCGGATACACGATCGTCGCGATCGAAGTCCAACAGCCAGTCCCAGTCGGATGGACAATCGGCAGTCATTGCCGACTGTTTTTCTTTTGCTTTTTTCCCTAAGCCCAAATCCAAGGGCAAGGCTCCCATGAAAGGACCTTCCCGTTCTAAATCTTC
>CM031620.1:4328672-4363672 GCA_018398815.1 Conus ventricosus | reverse complement strand
TCAGTCCTGTAGTAGTGAAATAAACTTTTTCAGTCAAGACACATGTACAGTTGTCAGTCCTGTAGTAGTGAAATAAACTTTTTTAGTCAAGACACATGTACAGTTGTCAGTCCTGTAGTAGTGAAATAAACTTTATCAGTCAAGACACATGTACAGTTGTCAGTCCTGTAGTAGTGAAATAAACCTTTTTCGGTCAAGACGCATGTACAGTTGTCAGTCCTGTGGTAGTGAAATAAACTTTTTCAGTCAAGACACATGTACAGTTGTCAGTCCTGTAGTAGTGAAATAAACTTTTTCAGTCAAGACACACGTACAGTTGTCAGTCCTGTAGTAGTGAAATAAACTTTATCAGTCAAGACACATGTACAGTTGTCAGTCCTGTAACAGTGAAATAAACTTTATCAGTCAAGACACATGTACAGTTGTCAGTCCTGTAGTAGTGAAATAAACTTTTTTCGGTCAAGACGCATGTATCATTGCAGGAGCTGGAACCAACCTAGATCAATTTCAACATTTCACGTAAAAATAAATGTTATATGGACATGGGGATGGCCAGAATGCAGTCTTGTAATGACGTAAAAATAAGTGTTATATTTACATGGGGGATGGCCAGAATGCAGTCTTGTAATGACGTAAAAATAAGTGTTATATGGACATGGGGGATGGCCAGAAGGCAGTCTTGTAATGATGGAAAAATAAGTGTTATATGGACATGGGGGATGGCCAGAATGCAGTCTTGTAATGACGTGTATGCCCTCTGTTTTCAGACTGGCAGCCAACTTCTTTCGTCACATCCGCCTCATTCTGATTCTCTCTTACATGGTTTCCACCACCTGTTTCCTTTGGTTCCTTCTGATTTACATCGGCGTTCTGCCTTTCAATATAGGTCAGTGTGTGTGTGTGTGTGTGTGTGTGTGTGTGTGTGTGTGTGTGTGTGTGTGTGTGTGTGGGTTTGCGAGCGCGCGCGCACTAGCCGAGGCGTGTACATGCGTTGTTGCAAGCCTGTGTATATGTTAGTGTGTATCCGCTCACGTGTGTTACTGCAGGATACTGTCAAGAAGCAAATGAACTGCATACAAAAGCCGTACATTGCTTAGAATGACTCTCTCTCTCTCTTTCTCTCTCTCTCTCTCTCTCTCTCTCTCTCTCTCTCTCTCTCTCTCTCTCTCTCTCTCTCATTGACTCTTTCTCTGTATGAGTGATTGTTCATGCTTAGTTTTCATTGTCCTGAATGTTATTTGTCTTGTCTGAAGAAGGTCAACACGCGTTGTGTTTTGTTTTGGTATTTGTTTGTCTCTTTAGTTTGGTGGATCAGTAATTTTTCTTTTTAAGTTAGTTTATTACACCAAAAGAGAACTTACAACATGGTTGCATACATACCTATCACAACCAAATACTTGGTGATATACCATGGGATTTTTTTACCGTTAGAAACTACTTCATAATAAACAATTTGTAATGTACACATAGCAAAATATGTAATAATGGTATAGTCGGTGTTTACGACATTATGAGCAACTGGCTATGCCGCATAAATAAATATGAATACACACACACACACACACACATATATATATTATAATATAAAATATATATATATTATATTATATATATATTATTTACAACAAACTAATAAATTCCAAGGATAAGTACCGGGCACCGTTCCAGCAACTTACAGAGCAGCTTGGTGTTGCAATGACTGCAAGAAATATTGAATTATAAAAACAAAGCTTTCTTATGTCTTAGATTGAAGAAATAGGGGGAGATAAGCATTCATATCTGCAGTGGTAGATGATTCTGCCTAACTAACAGTATGTGCTTGATATATATATATATATATATATATTATATTATATATATATATTATATATATATATATATTGAATTATAAACAAAGCTTGCTCTTATGTCTTAGATTGAAGAAATAGGGGGAGATACGCATTCATATCTGCAGTGGTAGATGATTCTGCCTAACTAACAGTATGTGCTTGAGTGGGTGAAGGGGGAAAAACAAAATAAATGCTTCTCAAATGAGCCTTCAGCAAGCTTATATTCTCCAAGGGGGGGGACATCCTCCAATAGGGAGGGAAACTCACTAACATATAACTCCTGGTCATATACCGATATTTCGAAACTTGGTGGTTTCTCCTCAGTGACCGCGGAAAGTGTAATTTGACTCCTCTGCCTTTTCAGTTTTAAGAAGAATGCAATCCCAGAAAAGGTTGGTGTGCAATACCGTAGTATGTTTGTTGAGTTTTCCAAAAACCAACCAAAGGTGCCATCTAAGAAGCAAAAGAAAATCATAAAAGAGCAAAACAAAACTACATTTTCTTGTAAAAAGTAGAAAATATAAAAAGATATCCTCTAAGACACAAGTGCTGAGGCAGTTCTTGGAATGAATCCGCAAGGGACTAAACTACAACAAACTAATAAATTCCAAGGATAAGTACCGCACCGTTCCAGCAACTTACAGAGCAGCTTGGTGTTGCAATGACTGCAAGAAATATTGAATTATAAACAAGCTTGCTCTTATGTCTTAGATTGAAGAAATAGGGGGAGATACGCATTCTATCTGCAGTGGTAGATGATTCTGCCTAACTAACAGTATGTGCTTGAGTGGGTGAATGGGGAAAAACAAAATAAATGCTTCTCAAAATGAGCCTTCAGCAAGCTTATATTCTCCAAGGGGGAGACATCCTCCAATAGGAGGGAAACTCACTAACATATAACTCCTGGTCATATACCGATATTTCGAAACTTGGTGGTTTCTCCTCAGTGACCGCGGAAAGTGGTAATTTGACTCCTCTGCCTTTTCAGTTTTAAGAAGAATGCAATCCAGAAAAGGTTGTGTGCAATACCGTAGTATGTTTGTTGAGTTTTCCAAAAACCAACCAAAGGTGCCATCTAAGAAGCAAAAGAAAATCATAAAAGAGCAAAACAAACTACATTTTCTTGTAAAAAGTAGAAAATATAAAAAGATATCCTCTAAGACACAAGTGCTGAGGGCCAGTTCTTGGAATGAATCCGCAAGGGACTAAAATACAACAAACTAATAAATTCCAAGGATAAGTACCGCCACCGTTCCAGCAACTTACAGAGCAGCTTGGTGTTGCATGACTGCAAGAAATATTGAATTATAAACAAAGCTTGCTCTTATGTCTTAGATTGAAGAAATAGGGGGAGATACGCATTCCTATCTGCAGTGGTAGATACTGCAGATATGAATGCGTATCTCCCCCTATTTCTTCAATCTAAGACATAAGAGCAAGCTTTGTTTATAATTCAATATTTCTTGCAGTCATTGCAAACACCAAGCTGCTCTGTAAGTTGCTGGAACGGTGCGGTACTTATCCTTGGAATTTATTAGTTTGTTGTATTTTAGTCCCTTGCGGATTCATTCCAAGAACTGGCCCTCAGCACTTGTGTCTTAGAGGATATCTTTTTATATTTTCTACTTTTTACAAGAAAATGTAGTTTGTTTTGCTCTTTTATGATTTTCTTTGCTTCTTAGATGGCACCTTTGGTTGGTTTTTGGAAAACTCAACAAACATACTACGGTATTGCACACCAACCTTTTCTGGGATTGCATTCTTCTTAAAACTGAAAAGGCAGAGGAGTCAAATTACCACTTTCCGCGGTCACTGAGGAGAAACCACCAAGTTTCGAAATATCGGTATATGACCAGGAGTTATATGTTAGTGAGTTTCCCTCCCTATTGGAGGATGTCTCCCCCTTGGAGAATATAAGCTTGCTGAAGGCTCATTTTGAGAAGCATTTATTTTGTTTTTCCCCATTCACCCACTCAAGCACATACTGTTAGTTAGGCAGAATCATCTACCACTGCAGATATGAATGCGTATCTCCCCCTATTTCTTCAATCTAAGACATAAGAGCAAGCTTTGTTTATAATTCAATATTTCTTGCAGTCATTGCAACACCAAGCTGCTCTGTAAGTTGCTGGAACGGTGCGGTACTTATCCTTGGAATTTATTAGTTTGTTGTATATATATATATATATATATATATATATATATATACACACACACACACATTCTGTTAAGAAATATTATTAAAAAGAAATGTTAAAATCAACAAGCTTGTTTCGAGCCTCTTGCCTCTTGCTCTCATCAGGATATCCTTTTAGAGCACGCTGTCGGACTTTTATAGCGTGCGGGACTTGATTTCGTTTCTGCATGTGTGGGTCAATCTCATTCGCTGCACGTGTGGTCTGTGGTTCTTGTTGAGGTCTGTTCAGGTGGAGTGTGCTAGCAAAGATTTCCATTTGTCCCTGCAATTGTTTGCTATTTCTACTTTTGTATTCAAAGTTGCTGGGTGGGGTTTGCATAATATTAACCATTTTTCTGTGGAGCATAAATTGCATTTTTTTTTAATATTGTTGTATGGTGTTGCTCTTTTTATGATTTTCCATGATATGCTGTAGTCTATTTTTTTTTATCTATAAGTCTCCAAATGTATTTACTCAGCTCTGTTTGGTTTTTGTATTTTTCGTTTTTGAATGACTGTTTATGGTTGCGTATCTAGTTTTGAAGTGGTTTTCAGTAATCCCTATATATGTTTCTTTTTTCATTTTCTGATGTCACCGTAGCTTGGTATACAATATTGTTGTGAAGACATTTGTTGTTTAGGGGGCACACCGCATGGAGTTAAGCGACAAGGTAGAGGCAACAGCAACAAAAGAAGCCTTCATAACACTCAAAGACCACAAGCCTAACTTCCAAAACAACCCAACATGTAGACTAATAAACCCATCTAAATCCGAACTGGGCAAAATAAGCAAGAGCATTTTGGAAAAGGCTATAGAAGATGTAAAATTAAACACTGAATACAACCTTTGGAAAAACGGCTATGATGTCATACAATGGTTTAAGAAACTCAATAAACAGAGAAATACAATGTTCATTACATTTGACATAGTAGACTTCTATCCATCCATAGATGAGGAACTACTCAACAAAGCTTTGAAATTTGCCAACAAATACACAAATATAACAGAGTCAGAAATGGAGATTATTTTCCACACCAAGAAAACCTTACTCCATAGCAGAAATGAAACTTGGAATAAAAAAACGAGCAAAAACTCCACATTTGATGTAACCATGGGATCGTATGAAACATGTGAACTAGTCGGACTATTCATGCTATCCAACATCCAAAAACAACTTGGAAAACAGGTCGATTTATACAGAGATGACTGCCTCGCTGCATCAAACAATAATCCAAGAACCATTGAAAACAAGAAAAAAGAATTATGTAAAATCTTTAAAAACCACAACTTAAAAATCACAATAGAAGCAAACAAAAAAGTAGTGAATTACCTAGACATAACATTAGACCTCAATGACCATGTGTACAAACCATACAAAAAACCCAATGACATACCAATCTACGTAAATATCAAAAGCAACCACCCACCATCCATACTAAAAACAATACCCAATGGTATAAACAAGAGACTATCCAATCTGTCATGCAATGAAAACGCATTCAATGATGCAGCAACAGAATATCAAGAAGCATTACAAAAAGTGGTTACAATTACAAACTACAATACAGTCCAGACAATAACACGAACAGAAATAAGAAAAATAGGAAAAGAAAGATCATATGGTACAACCCACCATACGATGGACAAGTAAAAACAAATGTTGGAAAAGAATTCTTTAAAATCTTGGCAACATCATTTCCAAAAGAACACAAACTGTCCAAAATATTCAACAAAAACACCATCAAACTGCCTAACCTCAAAAACATAATTGATTCATCTAACAAAATGAAAAGCAACATGAAAGAGAAGGTGCTGAAAGGATATCTTGCAACTGCACTAAAAAAGAACAGTGCCCCCTAAGCAACAAATGCCTTCACAGCAACATTGTATACCAAGCTACAGTAACTTCAGAAAATGAAAAAGAAACATATATAGGGATCACTGAAAACACTTTCAAAACCAGATACGCAAACCACAAACAGTCATTCAAAAATGAAAAATACAAAAATCAAACAGAGCTGAGTAAATGCATTTGGAAACTCAAAGATAAAAAATAGACTACAACATATCATGGAAAATCATAAAAAGAGCAACATCATACAACAATATTTCAAAAAGATGCAATCTATGCTCCACAGAAAAATGGTTAATATTATGTAAACCACACCTAGCAACCTTGAATACAAAAGTAGAAATAGTAAACAATTGCAGGCAAAAATGGAAAGTTTGTTAGCGCACTGCACCTGAACAGACCCCAACAAGAACCACATACCACACGTGCAGCGACTCACACATGCAGAAACGGAATCAGGTCCCGCACGCTATAAAAGGCAGATAGCGTGCCCCAAAACAATATCCTGACGAGAGCGAGAGGTTCGAAACAAGCTTGTTGATTTTAATACTTCATTTTTTTTTAATATTCACTGAGGAGAAACCACCAAGTTTCGAAATATCGGTATATGACCAGGAGTTATATGTTAGTGAGTTTCCCTCCCTATTGGAGGGTGTCTCCCCCTTGGAGACTATAAGCTTGCTGAAGGTTCATTGTGAGAAGCATTTTTTCCTCCCATTCACCCACTCAAGCACATACTGTTAGTTAGGCAGAATCATCTACCACTGCAGATATGAATGCTTATCTCCCCCTATTTCTTCAATCTAAGACATAAGAGCAAGCTTTGTTTATAATTCAATATATATATATATATATATATATATATAATATATATATATATAATATATATATAAATATATATATATATATATATATAGTTAAAATAAGTTAAAAGAGGAATCTTAAAACTATCTACAAATTTGTTTCAAGCGTGTTGCGCTGTCATCAGGATGGTTTTTGGTTTGCCCACCGCCGATGTTATATAACTACTGTGCTCCCAAAGGGGTTGAGCACTTAAAAAAAATTGTTTTAGGCATTTTAAATATACTGATTATATATATATATATATATAAATATATATATATATATAATATATATATATATATATATATATATATATATATATATATATATATATATATATATAGTGGTGTGTGTGTGTGTGTGTGTGTGTGTGTGTGTGTGTGTGTGTGTGCGGTCAGTATTTGCGTCATCTTCAGCAAAATACAATGCGCAATTGTATGTGTGCTTTATGTATCAATCATTACCAGAAATTGTTATGTCCTAGTTTTATTGATCCATTGTTTATAGGACATGCACAGTCAAAATTTACTTCATCATCATCAACATCATCATGGCAATGTCTCGTATGTTTCATTGTACAGTTAGTATTTAAATTTATCATTATCAATATGTAATATCCTATGTAATGTATGTCTTGTAAAATAAGTACGTACATCATCGCCATGTGTTTTTATCATGGTGTATGTGTCTTCCACAGTCAAAAATTACATCATCATCATTAACATGTAATGTCCCATGGTATATGTGTCTTGCACAGTCAAAAATCACATCATCATCATCATCATCATCATCATCATCATCATCATCATCATCATCATCAACATGAATTGTTCCATGGTATATGTGTCTTGCACAGTCAAAAATCACATCATCATCATCAACGTCATCGTCATCAACATGTAATGTCCCATGGTATATGTGTCTTGTACAGTTATTACCTACGGCATCATCATCAACATGTAATGTCCTGTGGTATATGTGTTTTGTATAGTCATTACCTACCTCATCATCACCAACATGTAATGCCCTATGGTATATGTGTCTTGACACAGTCACTACCTACATGTAATGTCCTATGGCATATGTGTCTTGTACAGGTATTACCTCCGTCATCATCATCAACATGTAATGTCCCATGGCATATGTGTCTTGTACAGTTATTACCTACGTCATCATCATCAACATGTAAATGTCCCATGGTATATGTGTCTTGTATAGTTATTACCTCCGTCGTCATCATCAACATGTAATGCCCCATGCTATATGTGTCTTGTACAGTTATTACCTATGTCATCATCATCAACATGTAATGTGCCCTGGCATATGTCTTGTACAGTCATTACCTATGTCATCATCATCAACATGTAATGCCCCATGGTATATGTGTCTTGTACAGTTATTACCTATGTCATCATCATCAACATGTAATGCCCCATGGTATATGTGTCTTGTACAGTTATTACCTATGTCATCATCATCAGCATGTAATGTCCCACGGAATATGTGTCGTGTACAGTTATTACCTATGTCATCATCATCAACATGTAATGTGCCCTGGCATATGTGTCTTGTACAGTCATTACCTATGTCATCATCATCAACATGTAATGCCCCATGGTATATGTGTCTTGTACAGTGATTACCTATGTCATCATCATCAACATGTAATGTCCTATGGCATATGTGTCTTGTACAGTTAGTACCTACGGCATCATCATCAACATGTAACATCCTATGGTGTGTGTGTCGTGTACAGTTATTACCTACGTTATAATCATCAACATGTAATGTCCTATGGTATATGTGTCCTGTACAGTCATTACCTACCTCATCATCAACATGTAATGTCCCACGGTATATGTGCCTTATACAGGTATCACCTTCGTCATCATCATCAACATGTAATGTCCTATGGTATACGTGTCTTTTACAGTCATTACCTACGTCATCATCATCAGCATGTAATGTCGTATGGTATATGCGTCTTGCACAGTCATTTCCAACCTCATCATCAACATGTAATGCCCCATGGTATATGTGTCTTGTACAGTCATACCAATGTCATCATCATCAACATGTAATGTCCCATGGTATATGTGTCTTGTACAGTGATTACCTACGTCATCATCATCAACATGTAATGTCCTTTGGTATACGTGTCTTGCACAGTCATTGCCAACCTCATCATCAACATGTAATGTCCCATGGTATATGTGTCTTGTACAGTCATTACCTACGTTATCATCATCAACATGTAATGTCCTATGGCATATGTGTCTTGTGCAGTTATTACCTACGTCATCATCATCACCGTGTAATGTCCTATGTTTTACTGCCTTAAATGCAGTCATTATGTACGTCATCATCATCAACATGTAATGTCCTTTGGTATATGTGACTTATACAATCGGTATTCATGTCATCATCACATATCTTTACTGTACATCAGTACCCAAGTCCTCATCATCAACATGTAATGTTCTATGGTATGTGTGTCTTATACATTCAGTATTCATGTCATCATCACATATCTTTAATGTAGTCAGTTCCCAAGTCCTCATCATCAACATGTAATGTTCTATGGTATGTGTGTCTTATACAATCAGTATTCATGTCAACATCACCTGTATTTAATGTCACGTTGTGCATGTGTCTTGTACAGTCAGTATCCACGTCATCATCATCAACGCGTAATGTCCTGTGGTATGTGTGCTATATACAGTCAGTATTCATGTCATCGTCGGTACCATGGAATGTTCCATGGTGTGTGTATGTGTGTGTGTGTGTGTGTGTGTGTGTGTGTGTGTGTGTGTGTGTGTGTGTGTGTGTGTGTGCTTTGTACACTGATTGTCTATGTAATAAGCAACAAGAAGTACTCCATGGTAGGAAAGCCTTGTGCGGTCAGTATTCACGTCATCAACATCATGTAGCGTTCCATGGTATTTAAGCCATGCATCAGTGTCATCGTCAACATTATGTAATGTTCCATGGTCTGTATGCCTTGTACAATCAGTATCAACGTCATCATCAACATTCTGTAATGTCCCATGGTCTGTATGCCTTGTACAATCAGTATCAACGTCATCATCAACATTCTGTAATGTCGCATGGTCTGCATGCCTTGTACAGTCAGTAACAACGTCATCATCAACATTCTGTAATGTCCCATGGTCTGTATGCCTTGTACAGTCAGTATCAACGTCATTATCACATTCTGTAATGTCCCATGGTCTGTATGTCTTGTACAATCAGCATCAATGTCATCATCAACATTCTGTAATGTCCCATGGTCTGTATGCCTTGTACAGTCAGTGTCAATGTCATCATCAACATTCTGTAATGTCCCATGGTCTGTATGCCTTGTACAGTACAGTCAGTATCAATGTCATCATCAACATTATGTAATGTCCCATGGTCTGTATGCCTTGAACAGTCAGTATCAATGTCATCATCAACATTCTGTAATGTCCCATGGTATTATGCCTTGTACAGTCAGTATCAACGTCATCATCAACATGCTGTAATGTCCTATGGTCTGTATGCCTTGTACAGTCAGCATCAACGTCATCATCAACATTCTGTAATGTCCCATGGTCTGTATGCCTTGTACAGTCAGTATCAACGACATCATTAACATTCTGTAATGTCCCATGGTCTGTATGCCTTATACAGTCAGTATCAACTTCATCATCAACATTCTGTAATGTTCCAGGGTATTATGCCTTGAACAGTCAGCATCAATGTCATCATCAACGTTCTGTAATGTCCCATGGTGTGTATGCCTTATACAGTCAGTATCAATGTCATCATCAACTTTCTGTAATGTCCCATGGTGTGTATACCTTATACAGTCAGCATCAATGTCATCGTCAACATTCTGTAATGTCCCATAGTCTGTATGCCTTATACAGTCAGCATCAATGTCATCGTCAACATTCTGTAATGTCCCATGGTCTGTATGCCTTATACAGTCAGTATCAATGTCATCGTCAACATTCTGTAATGTCCCATGGTCTGTATACCTTGTACAGTCAGTATCAATGTCATCATCAACATTCTGTAATGTCCCATGGTCTGTTTGCCTTGTACAGTCAGTATCAATGTCATCATCAACATTCTGTAATGTCCCATGGTCTGTATGCCTTGTACAGTCAGTATCAATGTCATCGTCAACATTCTGTAATGTCCCGTGGTCTGTATGCCTTGTACAATCAGTATCAATGTCATCATCAACATTCTGTAGTGTCCCATGGTCTGTATGTCTTGTACAGTCAGTATCAATGTCATCATCCACATTCTGTAATGTCTCGTGGTATTTTGCTTATACAGTCAGTATCAATGTCATCAGCATTCTGTAATGTCCCATGGTATGTAAGCCTTGTACAGTCACTATCAATGTCATCAGCATTCTGTAATGTCCCATGGTCTGTATGCCTTGTACAATCAGTATCAATGTCATCAACATTCTGTAATGTCCCATGGCATGTTTGCCTTGTACAGCTAGTATCAATGTCATCATCAACATTCTGTAATGTCCCATGGTCTGTATGCCTTGTACAGTCAGTATCGATGTCATCAGCATTCTGTAATGCCCCACGCTATGTGTTTTTTGTGCAGTCAGTATCCACGTTTCCATCATCGTGACCGGTATGTGTCTGGACGGGACTTCCGCTCAGGTGGTGGAGTTGATGTGTGAGGTGGTCTACCCTGTGGGGGAGGGAGTATCCACCTGTGTCCTCCAAATGATCTGGATCGTGACAGGCATGGCTTCGCTGCTGTGCAGAACGTCCCTAACATAGGTGAGGAGTCGGGAGTGTGGGAGTGAGCAGAGAGAGAGAGAGAGAGAGAGAGAGAGAGAGAGAGAGAGAGAGAGAGAGTGTGTGTGTGTGTGTGTGTGTGTGTGTGTGTGTGTGTGTGTGTGTGTGTGTGCGTGTGTGTGTGTGCGTGTGTGTGTGTGTGTGTGTGTGTGTGTGTGTGTGTGTGTGTGTGTGTGTGTAGAAGGAGGGGATATTTGAGGAGGAAGGTCTTATGATCTTTCAAACGCAAATGGCACAGGCCATCAGGGTTCTCCCTGACGTTCCCCACACCAGTGTAACGATAACGAACAGTGGGGGAGGAGGGGCGGGAGGAGGAGGGGGGAGGGGAGAGGATGGACTGTGTAAAGGGAGCAGGATAGAGGAAAGTGTTGGGGTAGGTGAGTAAGTACTGGAGGGATGAGAAAAAGACCTCTAGCTGTGAGAGGTGGTGCATGTGTGAAACGTGTGCGCGCGTGGTGTGGTATTCATGAAGACAAACAATATGTGCATGCACCTATACTATCAGAGAGCGACAACAACACAAACAATATGTACATGACCTATAGTTGCAGAGAGACAACAACAACACCAACAATATGTACACGCACCTATACTAGTAGAGAGCAACAACACAAACAATATGTACATGCATCTATACTAGCAGAGAGGCAACAACGACACAAACAATATGTAGATGCACCTATACTAGCACAGAGGCAAAACCAAAGGCGAACATTAACTCTGTTAACACGCAGCAACACTTTTCTCTCGTTTAGAAACAGAATCAAATATCTTTTTAACTTCTTACTTACGAAGTCATTGTTCAGTGAGAGAACTAATAAATATTCATTCTGGCTCACCACGGTCTCAACCAGTTTCGACCGGTGACGCCAGAATAAATATTTATTAGTTCTCTGATAAGCAAGACTTCAATAACCAAAAAATAACGATTATCTACAAACAAACATACTGTGTAGGATTATCCGTTTTCAATACTAATTTACTAAACTTTTTAGATTTTAATTTTTGCTTAATCCTGTGTTTTTCTTGATCATTTTCAATAACATCATTTTCGCGCAAACATTCTTCAAATGAGTCTCTGTCTTTCATGTGAAATAACACTACAGTCTTTAATTGTTCTCTAAAGTCTTTTAAAACTGAGTTATATTTTTGACATAAAATCCACACACTTATCCTAGCATGTCTTCCGCTGAAGGCTAGTTTTGATAAAGTGTTTCTCTTTTTAACTATGTCTCTTTCTGCCGAACAGTCATCTATAATAAATAGTGTCTGCGTTCCTTCAAACAGTTTATAAAACTGTTCTAAACACTCACTTAGTTTATTGCTAGGATTAACTAAATATATTTCATCATCTGCCCATATAAACCTTCTATCATGATATGCTTTGTCCATTTAAGTGTTGGACAGAATCACAATATGATCAAAATTATAGCGATAAACTGTTTGTGATAGGTCTAGGACAAATATTGTTTTTCCACAACCAGTCTGCCCACAAATCAATGAACAATGAGGGGTTTTGTCATAAAGTTTAACTGCTCCATAGTTTTATACTAGAATTTAATCTAATCCAGTTATTGTTTTTATCATGCTCTCTGTCAAAACTTGTTCAGTATAATAAAATCCTATAAGGTCTAAATGTGTAGATTAATCCAATTCAGTGCTGTAAGATTGTTTATATTAGACTAATATTGATTTTTTTGCTTGTTGTTATGACCTTAATATCCTCACCATTGTGAGAATGACGACAGTAACTTTAAGTTTTTCAACGTCTAAGTTTTGCCAGCTAATTAGAATTCCTTTTAAAAGGACGTCACTGACGCCCACAGCCCCATTCCTCGCCTCATCTTTTAAGACAGAAATTTCAAATTCATTGTGAACGTGTCTCCTAATTTCATTTGCGGAATGAACTGTAATTTTGTAGAAGCTTCCTTTAAAACCGTTTCTCTTCTGTGGAGGATGTACTGTTTTTTCCCATACGGCGTTATTTCAATTTCTTTTCGGGACTATTGTCCTCTGGCATAAGACTACATGTAAAGGACCTGAGTTGATGCTTTTCTGAAATTTTTTTGATGGTTAAAAAATGTAAATGGGCTTATGAATTCAATTTTATTTCCCATTCTAAATATGGTTCCAAGTGCCATTTGAGGTCAGGTTTTCGAACTATTTTATATTCATACTGGCCAACATTATTTGCTTCTAGATTGCGCAGTTGTTCTAGTTTAGGAAATTTTTGCTGTCGCCAACCTCTTTGCGTTTATAATCACCATCTTTAGTGTACTCAAAACCATACAAAGCGCCTATCTCACCATTCTGTTCAAAGTCCGCAACGTCTGCAAGGTCTTTTTAATTCTAAGTTATACACCTTACAGGCGCCAATGTAACTCCGATTCTTCTGGCCCACGCGACATTATTTTTAGTAGCGTATTATTTATTTCTAAAACAATGTGCAGGTTATCATATTTTATGACTTTCCCGTTTTGTCTGTGATTTTTATATTAAATGATCCGACCCTCCCACAAACTAATCTTTTAAACTGTAAATTAGGGAATTGTATGATTTCATAATCGCAATATGCAGCTTTCCCTGACGGAAGAGCTCTTAAAACAGTTGAGGGCCTTCCATCATATAAGTTTTCATCAGTGCTCAGCTCATCAAATGAACATAGAGTAATGAATGTAATGCAAGATCGAGCGGACTTTCCCCCTCATAAGTAGTTTTGTCTGGTGTAACAATAAATCTTTGAGTGTCCTGAGTGTTAGCTTCAAAGCCTAACATTTTAGCTAGCTCTTTATCAAAAAAGTAATTTGCTTCTTCAGGTTTGAATGTTAATATTGTTTTTAGATTTGCATTGTTAAGTTTGAGAGTGATGTCAAAGTTACTCAATGCTTCTTTTAGTGAGCAAAACCCGTAATAACCATCAGGTATTGTTAACTGGCTAATTAAGTTTCTTTTCCCCGTCATATTTTCTAATCTTATTATTCTTCTTGGTTTCGCTTATATTAAACCATAACGACTTTGTAAAATATTTCGTGGAGTGCGACCATTTTGGTTCCGCGATCGTTCTGAACAGCATGCTCTAAAAACGAAGGACGGTCTTGAGTTGTTATTGTTACAAACATTTTTTAAACGAAATAAAAATGAGTGCGTTTAAATATACTAAAGAAAAATATTCTGTGGGGCCGCACTACAATCTAAAAATATAACAACTGATACTCTTGTCATTTCTGTGACCCAGACTGACACTTTTCATAAAAAGGAGAGTACTCCATTAAGCAGATATCTTAACCCCCCTATTAAAAAAGACTACATCCCAAAATTTTGGTTTAGTCATCCGATGCAGTTTTATCAGAACCAGTTAAACTTTGCTGTGTTTTGTGCATCAACTGGGTGTGGAGTGTCGTATGCTGATCATTTAAATCATCCTAAATCCTTTGGTGAGGTCAGTGTACAGATTTCATTTCTATTACACCTTCAGACGTATTTTGACTGAACTGCAAGCGCCATTACCGAATGACAAAACGTTTAATCCATATCAGCAACAGAATAACATGAAGGCTTTGAAGGATTTGTAACGAATCAATATTAATGTTAAGACAGACTTTAGACAAAAGTCGGATCTTAATCATGGCTTAGCACCCCTTATTTGTGGCGTGCACAGAAAGTATAACTATGACGGAATCCTCCTTACACGTCTTTCTCTTCAGGCACAGGTGTTCACCTCGGGCCATAGAGCAAGAGCATAAAACAGCATGGGCAACATTATCTTAGACCACTTCTAAGGGCCTAACTGGAGCGGAATAGAACGAAAAACGACTCTATTCGTACTTACTTTGGTGTTTGCTAGTTCGCAAGCACAAACGAGATCGAGCATAACTGATTCTTCTACTGGCTTAGATGCACAAAAACAATACTTAGCAAATTTAGAGGACGCCATTAATTCTACAGTTGAAGTATCTTCAAGTATTCAAAGGTACCAAGATGTTTTACAATACGCAAGATCAAAAGTAGACTTTGCTGTGGGCACTGGTTTATACATGCTGCCTTCTGACCTCAGACTCCAGGTAGGAACAATAATAAACTACAACAATGAAATCATTAAGGCAGGCAATGAACAGAAGGTCGGAAAAAACGACATAATTCTGAGCCAGTAATATTACAAACAATAAAAAAAAACACCCAAGATTAAGTCATCCAATCCCCGAGGTCCAAAGTCCAAAGACCGTTGAAGAAGTCAAAAAAAATAATGACCATGAATATGAAAAGACAGCGCTAGTTGTTGGATTAACTGGCCTAGGATTACTCCTTCTTTATCTTACTAAATAGTAACCCAACTATTAAGAGAACTAATGCCCATAAGTGCTCAGCCATAAAGCCAACTACTTTGCCTGCAGTAGACAAAAGCCAGCTAAGGATACTCCCTAATATACCTGGCAAAGAGTCTATAGCTTTACCAGCTAATTTTTTAATAAATCCGCAAGATGATCAAGCTGTTTTTTTACCATGATTATCAGGTGGAGGCGATGGCGGTGGAGGCACTGACCCAACACCACCACCACCCGTAATAGCCATCACCAGCGTACTTATTGCAAATCCTAAGGCCGTTATAAACGCTTGCTAATGTGACTCCTTGCTCGCTAAACAACGTTCGTATTCGTTCTGCTAGCGTCGTGTCTTCATATAAAATTTTTTGGATAGTTTCTCTTATTCTGGCCGCTTGAGATCGTAATTGTTCTTGGTAAGTAACAGCACTTTAGTATTGCTGATCTTTGTATTTTAAGTTTTTTTTATTCTTTGGGTTATTTCTTCTTTAACATCGAGCCCTAAGTTGTTGTCATCAGTCCTCAAACGAGTTTTCTTCTTCTTTTTTTATACGCTCATCTAGTTCATCCACTTTTGCTAACTTTTTGTTTAATTCGTCTCTGATGGTTCTTGAAGAATGATGAAGGCCACAGGTCTTGCTCGGTATCGGCGGGTCGTGGATAGTTTTTAATGCTGTTTCTTCTGAAAAACTGGTTTCTGCTTGCATTATTTTGTCTGCTGTTTGACTTAAATCTTTAAGTTCCATGTTTTGTATTTGGCTATCTGTCGGGAGTTCTTGTAGTGTGTTTTGAAGTTTAGCAACTGCCTCCCTATTTAATTCTGGTTTAGTAAGGCCAAGGCGATTTTGAACTTCCACTGAAGGTGTTTTTTGATTGTAACCCATGCCTACAAACTTTGATGAGTCTCGTTTAATGTGTAAGCTGAAAAGGTTGTCCTTGCTTGTTTTTTACATACAAATGGTCATCTTTTACTTCAAAATCATCACGGTATATAGTTTCGGGAGGTTCTAGTCCTAAACTTGGTATAATGATCTGACCTTACTTTCTGTTAATTCACGCCTTTGCGCCCCCTCTAATTCATCATGCAATGAGAGCCTAAGCGATGCTGTGTCAAAGGAGTCATTTCACTCGCGTTGTCTTCAGGATCAAAATCATACTCTTCTTCACTCCAATGCCTGCCATGTTTTTAAATAATTAACTTTTTATTTTGCTTCATAAAATGTCACAAATTATGGTTCATTTCTTGACCCAAATAGAAGCCTGAAAAAAGCCCTTGGCGTGAGGGAAATAAACAGAATATTATTGTTCCAAATAATCCGTCTACTATTGATCAGATCAAATTTCTTACTGTCAGATTCCCAAGCCTAGAGCAGATGACGTGATTGTGCCAGGCTCTACGCGACTTACTTCAAATAGAACCGAATCAACAGACACAACCAGGACAGTTGTGCAGAATTTGGGCGGGCAATTGTTAAGAAAATTCTATAAAACTTGAGGGAAGAAATATTCTTTAAAACATGCAGACATATTTTAACCTATTCTGTCTATGGCTAACGAGAATTGAAAGGGCTGATCTTGCGTTTCAAGGAATAGATAATAATGAAGCACTAAAACACAGAATAGTGCCTCAGATGGAAAGCGGCAAAAAAGCATGCAGCTGTAAGTTAACTGCGTTGGAAATCGCTTTTCATCCCCTTAGATTTGAGTTTTAAGTGCGCATGCGCCATACTATCAAGGAGCATTAAAAGACAGATTGTCATATGAACTAACTTTAATGAATACAAACGTGTTATCAGAATCAACAACAGACACCGAAGCAAAGTACAGCATTTCTGACATCGCGTTAGATGTTTGGCGTGTTAGGAACTCTAAATTTAGCAAGGTGATTGAGCAACGATATAAAGCTAGCAATAATATATTTACGAAAGAGTGGATCGCCATTCTACACATCCTAAAAGCAGGGCATACACAATATGGAATTTCAGTTTTAGTGTCTCAGCAATCAATTAAAGGCATTTTATTGCTGTGGGGAAGATGAAGTAACCATTTAAAAGACAAACTGAAAAAGTTTCTTAATCCTAAAATAACGAATATGCAATGTACAATTGATGGTAAGTCCTAACAAATCTACGCTAGCGGCTTAGACCTTATCAGCATTTTGATGAGATAAGAAAATTGTTCGGAGGTGGGAGCATAGAAGCCCAACAGCAGACCTTGTGTCTAAAGATCTCTCTTCACAGTGTAAGACTTGATGATTATTTAACAACAAAATACGGTTTATGGATTGACCTAAGGTCAACAGAGGATAATGAGTTGCATGGAAGTGGAGAAAGGTTAAAGAAGTAATAAAACATTCAAATTGACAAAGAAAAAGATGACGATAAACCGCTTAATGTACATTTGTTTTTACATATGATTTGCAGCTGAATATTCAGATAACAAATTCGATTATGTAGAAGGCTAAATTATTTTTATTTTAAAAAGCATGTCTTGTTCTGAATTATCCAAAAGTACCTAAAGGAGATAGAAGGCAACATTGACCCAGGGCCGTCTCTGCTGTCTAGAAGTAAAAACCTTCAGATTAACCAACATTACACAAATGCAACAAAAACTAGAGCAGGACTTTCACAAATACAGCAAAACCAAACGAAGGTATTCTGCTGCCTTTAATGCTGTTACATATGTTAATACTGGGCATCGACTTTTAGTGCTCTATCAGCAGGAACAAGTGTAGGCCTCTTAGCAACAGGCGCAGGTGCAACCGCTAGCTTTACCACTAGGCGGTTTGTCTTTAACTCTTGGCCTGTGTTCATTAGCTGTAAGTGCTGCTGGCAAAAAAATAAAAACTAAACTCCAAAAGCACACAGCCATGGTTCAACTAATAACAGCTAAACTTAGTTCGTTCAAACTGACAATAAATAAAGCACTACTGACTCAAACATCACGGATGAAGAATTTAATCGTTTACAGGCCGATTTTGATGACTACAAAAGACAAAAGTTTGATCTTCAAAGAAAGGCGAGGACAAGTTTTTCTCAACAGCCAGACCCTGAGCAGATAAAAAAGGAATGCTTAAAAAAAGTAAACGAAACATTAAACTCTGCTCTAAACAGCTCACATTAACAACGCCAAAGGGTGTTTATACTTTAGTTTATGAGTCTAAAACACAAAAAGACCATCGATATTGATTCTGATTAAGTATTATTTTTTTATTTAAATAAATATTTTGAGTTAGAAAAGAAACTCAGCATGGATAAGATATATGAAGGACCGGACGAATTGTTTGAAGGAATGCTCGAGGGAGAGAGCGTTTATCAAAAGCTTTAAATGATATTGATTTAGAAGTCATTAATCCTGCAAACGTACAGGCAAGTGTTGCTCATGCTATTTCTCAAGTTCCGGGTAAACTAACAATAGACCACCAGTTAAAGTAATGTTAGCTGTTTTAATCGACTATGTAACAATAAATGAAGAAAATCTAGAAGTCTGGGTCTCAACTAAACAACAGGCTATTCTTTCTCATAATGACTTAACACCTGGTTGGGCAGACCAACTGCTTACACAGTTTGATGTGGCCGCTGAAGAAGCCAAAAATGAGAGGCTCTGGTTGGTCAGAGGGCGAAGTCTTAGAGATCAGATTTAAAACAGGCTAAGTATGCGCCGATTGTAGGCAAGTCTTACATTCCGCTGCCTCCAGCATAGTTGCAAAAAAAGCAGTTCTAAACATAAAGAATACAGACAACAAATGTTTTATGTGGTGTGTTCTCGCAAGGCTGCATTACGTCCGCAAAAACGCAGAGAGAGTGTCTAACTATCACCCTTACATCAATGATCTTAACTTCAATGGAGTATCCTTTCCTGTTAGCGTGGATTCCATTGATCAGTTTGAAGAACAAAACAAACCAATAACTGTTAATGTCTACACATGGGATGAGGAAACAAAACTACAACCGATTAAAGTGTCCAAGAACAGTCCAACGATTGGCGGGCCAGACAAAAGCCATGTTGACTTACTACTGATGTTTTCACCAGCGGGGCTACCACATTACACATTGATACGCACAATGAGTAGACTAATGAAGCATACTTCAAAAGATCATGGCAAACAAGAATTCTTCAGAAAATGTTTAACAAAAATTCCATCCGATAAAGCTGCGCTTGAACATAAGAAACATTGTATCGGCCCAGTTGACTGTAATACAGAACTAATTACGCCCCCAGAAGGCAGTAAAGTTAGTTTTAAGAACTGGAAAAAACTGCAAACTAGTCCATATGTTGTTTACGCAGACTTCGAATCACTCATTGTTTCTTATGAGGGACCAACCCCACAGAAACGCCCAAAAACAGACTTTGTGAGTAATCACCAGATTTGTTCATTTGCTTTCATTATTGTCAGGTCGGATGGCGCTCATTCAACGCCAGAATTATACAGAGGACCAAATGCGGCTAGAAGATTTTTACAGCGCATGCAGCAAGTGCGTAACGTCTGTTCTAATAATCTGAATTTATCTGAAATCATGATGACGCCTGAAGACCAACAACAGTATGACTCAGCCACACATTGTTGGATTTGTGGTTTAGGCCTCTCATCAGATGCGGCGAATCCAACAGGTGGCCTTGGCGGCCAGCGGGTAAGAGACCATGATCACATTAGTGGGAAGTTCAGAGGAGCAGCACACAGTAAATGCAATCTTCAACTAAAGTTTGAACCAAAGACATGGAAGCTGCCCATCTTCTTTCATAACTTGCGAGGTTACGACTCTCATCTTATAATGAAAGCAGTAGACGACGCCTTCAGGATAACTTGCATTGCACAGTCATCAGAAAAGTACATGTGTTTCACTTTAAATAACATGTCTTTTTATGACTCTATGCAGCACATGATGGGATCATTAGAGTCACTGGCTATGTCCTTAAAGTCCTGCCCAATAACGGAAGAATATTTTGACCCAACTCTCGTTAGAAAGGGCGTTTACCCTTATGAGTACATGAACAGTTGGGAAAGGTTTGACGAAGATACACTTCCACCTAAAGGCGCGTTCTTTTCTAGTCTTAGAGGAAAGGACATCAGCGATTCTGATTACCAACATGCTCAAGATGCGTGGCAGAAGTTAGAGTGTAAAACGATGGGAGACTATCATGACTCATACTTGATGGCTGATGTATGTTTGTTGGCGGACGTCTTTGAAAATTACAGAAAGACCTGCATGAAACATTATAGCCTGGATCCCGCGCATTATATTTCTGCGCCCGGGATGAGTTGGGACGCTTTCTTAAAGTTTACTGGAGTACAGATTGATTTATTGTCAGATTTACCAATGATTCAGATGATTGAAAACGGATTGCGCGGAGGAATTAGTATGGTGTCGCATCATTACTGTAAAGCAAACAACAAATACTTGGACGACTATGATCCAAGTAAAAGGTCTAACTATCTCATGTATTTAGATGCAAACAATCTGTATGGATGGGCAATGGCGCAATCACTTCCATTACGTAACTTTAAAATGCACACAAGCGTCGATCCGAAAAACATTCAAAGGGCATTAAAGTGGTTGGGCAGTTTGGCGCCGGGCCAACAGCGTGGATACATTCTAGAAGTTGACTTAGAATATCCTCATGAACTCCATGACCTGCATAATGACTACCCATTAGCAGCAGAAAGTCTAAAGATGAATCCAAGAGAGCCGCCTAAACTTGTGCCTAATCTTCGAGGCAAAAAAAATTATGTCTGTCATTACAGACTTCTACAATTTTATTTAAAACATGGTTTGAAGTTGACAGCTGTTCATCGTATAATTGCTTTTGATCAAGAACAGTTCATGAAACCATACATCATGAAGAACACTGATCTCAGAACCAAATCCACAGATGCTTCAGAAAAAGACTTTTTCAAGTTGATGAACAACAGCTGTTTTGGAAAGACTATGGAGAATCCGCACAAGCGCAAAGATGTCAGATTAGTCACCAGAGAGAACGAAGCAATTAAGCTGACTTCAAAACCAAATTATCAGGACTTTAGAAGATTTCATGATCAGCTTTTTGGTATAATGATGAAAAAAAAGAAAGTCAAATTGGACAAACCTGTATTTATCGGGTTTCATCATCATCATCATTCTCTTGCCCATGATGGGCGTAGAGGAGAGATGAGAGACACTCTCGAAGCCAGACACCGCCATCCGGCCCTGTCCTCTGCATGTCGCATCAGCGTAGGGCCATCCATCCTGGTCCATTCTTTGATGTTGTCCATCCAGCATTTGGCTTGTCGTCCCCTTTGTCTGCCGCCTTCCAGCGTGCCCTGGATGACTGTTTTGGGCAGTGAATTGTGGCGTATGACATGCCCGAACCACGACAGCTTCCTCTTCTTGACTGTTGCCAAGAGGTTCTTGGGGGCCTGCAAGTGATGTTATTTGGCTCCTCACAACGTCGTTTGTCTTCCGGTCTTGCCAAGAGATCCCGAGCAAGCGCCTGAAGCATTTAGTTTCAAACGTCTGGATTCTCTTGGTGGTCTCTGCTGTCATGGTCCAGCTTTCGCAGCCATACAGCAGGATGGACAGCACCAGGGACTTGTACAGCTTCATCTTTGTAGAAAGCTGATCTCCCTGCTCTTCCAGATCTTGTTTAGCTTTGCCATTGCTGCTGTTGCGATCGCTAGTCTGGTCTTGATTTCTGTTGTAGAGCGACCGTCTTTGGTGAGAGTGGCGCCAAGGTATTTGAAAGCGCCCACTTCATCAAGCTGTTGTCCGTTCATGTAGATTTCAGCATGGGTGTTGGTTGTGCTGTTGACCAGGACTTTGCTTTTTCTGTGCTCACTTTCATTCCATATGCACCTGCCCTTTCTTCCAGTCTCTTTGTCAGGTCTTGTAGTTCTTCGTTGCTGCCTCCCATCAGGTTTACCGTTTTAGAATTATCAAAGCTTTTGATGTTAGAATTTCTTTATGACTACTTTAAGCCCTTGTATCCAGAGTCCAGAGTACTTTACACAGATACAGATAGTTTTGTTATAGATATCCCTACTGAAGACATCTATAAAGACATGGAAATAGAAGTAGCGAAAGGGCATGCAGGATGGTATGATACATCTGATTACCCTAAAGATTCGCCTTTGCATTCAACCGTTAACAAGAAGGTTTTAGGAAAGGGTGAAGGTCAGGTCGCCTAGCAGGCACGTCCGATCTTAGCTCCGTTAGTTTTCATCGTTTTCATGTGGTTTGACTGTGTGTACAGTTTTGATATTTGTTAGAGTGCTGCATGATGGACTGGTGTTGGATTATGTGTGCTCCACTTCACGTCAGGACGATGTTCTTCTTCATGATTCTATCGGCGAGATTTTTCCTTTTGAATCAGCGTGGCAGTCCGCCATTTTCGGCCGGCATCCCCGGCATCCCCGGCAACTTGCACATGCTACGACCCACTTTTCACCGTCCCACGCTGCCGCTAGCCAACACTACGTGTAGCACGGAGGCGCTTCGTACACTGAACTGTGGTCGTGCCTGCTACTCTTATACACGAAATCAGCTGTTGGCATGTAAACAAACAGCGGCACACCGTGACCTCGACCCCGATCTGATCAGTCGTTTGAAAGAACTGTCTATTGGTTACCGTCTGCCACGCCACCGATCGTCCGAGGTGGCACCAGAAAACGCCGGCAGATTCCTGTAGCTATCAGTCAACAACATTCTACAACCAATATTTCTTCTGTCACTGATCTTGACTCCTCCCTCAGCTCCCCTGACGCGTCGACCGCGCCGACCTGTGCTTCGGGTGCCAACCTCGAGAACTTGATAGCGGTTCCTGTACAGGGCTCTGATCTTCCTAATCAGCTCTGTGTCTGTCACCTGAATGCCCAGTCTGTTCGTGGTAATGCCCTTAAAACACGTCAGAAACGCACTGCGATCGCTGACTTCATGACCGATTACGACGTGGACATTATGATAGTGTCAGAAACGTGGCTTCGTGAGTCAGGTGATGAGAGTAAATATGCTGATTTGACACCCCGGGTTATAAACTCTACAATTTCCCCCGTGAACTTGGTGCCACTGCCAAGAGTGGTGGTGGGATCATGCTGATCATCAAAGAGTGTCTCGTGTCTTACGCCCACGTCAATTCGACCTTCCCCTTCTCCCACACCACTTTTGAAGTGGCTGAGCTACTTCTGACTTTGCAAAATCAACGAATCCGTCTGCTGTGTGTGTATCGGACCCCGCCCAGTAAAAGGAACAAACTGCTTGATTCAAGATTCTACGAAGAGTTCCCTGATTTCCTTGACTTTGCCGCCACGCGTGACGGCGATCTTCTGATCATCGGTGACTTTAATGTTCACTACGACGACTCGAGTGATCCCAGAGCTAGGAAGTTTCAGAAACTCTTAGAGACGTGTGGCCTTTCTCAGGCCATCGATGAACCCACTTATCCAGCAAGTGGTCACATTCTTGATCTTGTGATTTTTCGTGACACTGATGGTCTTTTGCACTCTGCTAAGTGTTGTTATGATTTGATGTCTGATCACTATAGTCTAGTGTGCCATCTCAGTGTTCCAAAGCAAAAGTCGGCACCCCAATTCAAATGTGTTCGTGCCATTCATAAGATTGACCCTGCTGATTTTTCTCATGACATCGCTAACATTATCACGCCTGACGTAACACTTACTGATTTGAACATTGGTCTTAGAAAAGTTTTGGATAAGCATGCGCCTGTATGTCAGCGGACGGTACACTGGCGTCGTCTGGCTCCGTGGTACAACTCAATTGCACCTGAGCTGCGAATATTGAAACGCGAGCGACGTCGAGCCGAGCGGCGCTGGGTATCATCTAGACTGACAATACACAAGCAAATTTACGATGCTGCCAAACAGAAAGTCGTACAGTTTGTCCATCAAGCCAAAACCGCTTTTTATTCTTCCACAGTTGCAGCAGCATCCTCGTGTAAAGAACTGTTTAGAACTGTCACTAGCATGTTGGGTAATGCTGCAAGTGTTGTAATGCCGTCCACTCATGAGCCGTCACAGCTTCCTGGTTTGTTTTCTCAGTTTTTCGCCCACAAAATTCAAACAATTCGAAACGCTTTCTCCCATCCTCAGATACTTCAGATCAGTCTGTTGTTTTTAACGGTACCACACTCTGTGAGTTCTTGCCAGTGTCCGAGCAGACTGTTCGTAAAATCATCACACAGTCTGCGAAAACATCCTGTGACCTTGACCCCATTCCCACCCCACTCCTCTTTGAACACCTTGACTCTCTCCTTCCTACCATCACCAAAATTCTTAACGAGTCTCTGTCTTCTGGCACAGTTCCCACTGACTTTAAGACCGCCCTTGTTAAGCCTCTACTCAAGAAAAGCAGTCTTGATCCCAACGTTCTTAAAAATTACAGACCCATCTCAAATCTTCCTTTCCTATCCAAAATTCTTGAGAAAGTCATTCTTCAACAGCTCTCTGACCATCTGGCCTCAAACAACCTCCTCACAGCAATCAGTCAGCCTATCGCCCTGGGCACAGCACGGAGACCACCATCCTTCGCATTCTCAATGATATTCTAAATTCCTTAGACGAAAACAAAATTTCTGTCCTTCTTTTGCTAGATCTTTCGGCAGCCTTTGACACCATAGACCATGAAATCCTCTCTCTCCGTTTGAAATACACATGTGGCATCAGGGAAACAGCTTTAAATTGGTTTCGTTCTTATCTTCTGGATAGGAAACAGTTCATTCAAGTAGGTGACCACCGTTCTGATGAATCTAACCTCCAGTTTGGAGTGCCTCAGGGATCCGTGCTGGGACCTGTCCTCTTTATCTTGTACACCACTCCATTGTCTAATGTCATCCACGGCCATTCCGTTTCACACGAAATGTTTGCGGATGATACTCAGCTGCTCCATTCCTCTGTCATCGATGACTACTCACCCCTTGTTTCTACTCTTCAATCTTGTACTTCTGATATTGAGACCTGGATGTCAGCAAATATGCTTAAATTAAACTGTGAGAAGACTGAAGCCATCCGTTTTTCAAAGCGGTCACATCATGGCCCTGATCCGATCCCTTCTTCTTTGACATTAGGTTCCAGCACTATTGAATTTTCAAACACTGTGTGACCTTGGTGTTCTCCTTGATAGTGACCTCTCAATGAAACAGCATGTCACAAAAACTTGTCAGTTAGCTTACATGGAACTTAAACGAATTGCTGCTATTCGACCCTATCTCACTGAAGACGCCACAAAAACTCTCGTTTCATCATACATCCTTTCAAGGCTAGATTACTGCAACTGTGTTCTCCTTGGCTGTCCCTCAACTGTCATCCAACCCTCCCAACGTGTACAGAACTCTGCAGCCCGTCTCATTTGCAAATCTCCTAGGACCCAACCCTGCAGCCCTCTCCTGAAAAAGTTGCACTGGCATCCCCGTTTGAAGAAAGAATTAAATACAAATGTTGTTGTCTCTGCTTCAAGATTTTCACTGGCGATGCCCCTGCCTATCTTTCCGATCTCCTTCAAGTATATGTCCCATCACGAACGCTCCGCTCCTCCACCGACACCAGGACCTTCCGCTTTCCCAGTTACCGTCCCCATCGTAAACAGCATGGCGAACGAGCTTTCTCATACGCAGCTCCCAAACTCTGGAATAAACTCCCTATGACTTAAGACATTCTCAAACCTTTTCTTCCTTCAAAACCTCCCTTAAAACCCACCTTTTCAAACAATACTAAGAAGACAGTCATTACCAGATAGTTGATTGACTCTTGTTGCTTCTGTGGATCGCTTAGTAGTTTGTGCTTGTGCGACTGTTGTGTATTGTGTGTCTGTGCGTGGAGTGTGTGTGCGCGTGGGAGATAATGGGAGAGTGCCTCTGTTTTTCATTTCTGAGCCGTTTTTCAATGCATTTTCTTTACATTTAGAAATTGTATTTTTTTCTGCCTTTGTAAAGCGCCTTGTGCCGTGGAATGCGCTATATAAATCCCCATTATTATTATTATTATTATTAAAGATGAAAGATGAATTATCTGGAAAGGTGATTAAGGAGTTTGTTGGGTTAAGGCCAAAAATGTACAGTATTTCGTGCCAGGAGAAAACCATCAAAAAGCAAGGGAATACCTCGCAGTGTTGTGCAGTCGAGCATATCGCATGACAACTATAAAGAAGCATTGTTTGACAATAAGACTTTTTGTCATGACAACGTAAAACTACGATCTAATCTACATGAGATCAACACAACGGTTGTAACAAAGAAGTCATTAGATAGAACAAACACAAAACGTGTGTTTGTTAATCCAGAGTTTTCATATGCAATTGAGCATTGGAGAACAGCATAATTACATACCTTCTTCACTGAAGAGTTTATATTCGGGTTCATATTTTTCCTGAAATTTATTTAGAAGATCAATCGCATCATCTTCCAATTTATTCAATTTTTTTCTTATTTCTGCTTGGCGTGCTCGAATTTTTTTATTATTTCATAATATTCTTTTCTCCATTTTTGATAGTCAAAATTTGGGATTATGGGCTGTAAGTGCTCTGGCCGCTCTGCCCTGTGCCAAGGAATCCTCGTAGCTGTTTCTTTAACAGCAGAATACGTATCATTTGATTTTTGCATTAATTCCTTAATAGCAGAACACGCCCTAAATGATTCTCGTAGTAATTCAAAGGCCTCTTTATTTATCCTTCTTGATTCCGTTCCATGTTCTTTCTTTTGGGCTTCCATTTTAGACTTAAATATATTTATGTAATTAAAATTAATTAAAGCGGAACTGTGTCTGGCGGGATTATCTGCAGTTCTTCTTTCACAAAAGATCTTTGAGGAGCTGGTTGTTTTGTCGTGTCAGTTTCTCGTAAATAATACACGGGCGGATTCATTTTTACAATTCTTTTTATTTCATATGGATCGACACTCCAAACTGGATCGGTTGCCCTGATGCGAGCGTCCCCTTCTGCTTCCCCCGGTAAATAAAGGTACCTTACTTTTAAACCAAACGGCAATAGTTTGCTGGATGAAGACTCTCCTTCAGCAACATCTATTGTTTGTTTTTTGATTGCTTGTACTGGTTTTAGCCCTTTAAATTCTTCATTATTTATCGCGCGCAAAACTGAGGGCAGTCTTCTAACCCATTCTGTGTTGCGAGAATTGTCAATCAGCTCTCTGTGATACTGGTAGGAAAAAAGTCTTTCAGATAACTGTTTGTTAAAGTTTTCAACTAAAGCCTGTGATCTGTGAACTCCCGGAATGCCTCTTCTAATGGTAACTCTATGTTTTAACAATAATTGATTCACTCGCCCTTTAAATTCTTTTCCATCATCGACTTGAATCATGCGAGGATAAGTTAGCGGGCCTCGTTGGTATATCAGTTGTATGGCAACAGCAACAGCAGAAGCACTCTTTTGTGTTAATAGTTCTGCATCTTTGTATCTTGAAGCTATGTCAATGACTGTGAGTGCGTACTTAAATCTTTTTCGTCTAATCGTATCATGGGGTAAATATAGAAGGTCCATTTGATGGGTGTCGTTCGGTATTGTATTCACAAAGTGTGGTCTCTGTATTCGTCTAGGCGCAGGTAAATAAATTTGCCAAATCGCTTGTTTAGATAACCATTCCTTCGCTGTTTGTTCACTGACACCAGCTGCTTGGCTTAGCTTTTTTATTGCCGTGATTCCCTTCCAATATCCTTTTGGCGAATAATAGATTTTGTTCATTTTTATTCAGCCAATATTATGCGCAACAAAATACACGACGGTCATGCCAAAGACAATAAACACGATTTCTTGCATCTTTTGTTTTTCTGATGGTTGATAAAAGTCGCTGAATTTTGGTGGGGGCAATGTCTCGATTGGTTTGCCTGTTACAAGATAATATTCTTTTATTGCTTGATCAACATCTTTAAATGTGTAAGCTGCATGTCCCTGTTTTTTCAGTTTGTTATTAATAAAATCTAACTGTTCAATTCTCTGCTTTTCATAGGTGTCTTGTGCAGCTGCTAGTTGCTCCATAGCTTTGTTATGTCTTTTTCTCTCCCCGTCATCCCGTAGTTTACTAAATGCGTAATTACTTCCGCTAAAAGCAAGCGCATTCACTACTGCACCGCCTATCATCATTACGAGTGAAGCCATTTTTTATAAATGTATTTTTTTTACATATTTATATTCTCTGGAATTATTTTTTGATTAACTAGAAAATCTTTCGTAGCGAACGAAGCTGTAATAATAGCGATTAGCTTTGCTGAGTCTTCAAAGTCTAGTTTGCCAAGATCTGCTGGCTTTATTTTTAACAAGCTTTTACCAAGCATCGTGTATCCTATACTTAGACCTCCAATAACAGCAGAATGGTATACAAGGTTGGCGACAGTTTTTTCGGTGCTCATTTTTAAAAACAAATTAATTATAATTAATAAAAAACATGAACAGTGATGATCTACTACAGCTACAGAGCGACCTAATCCGTCTTGGACTTACAAATGAAGAAGTTGAGGGACCAAGCTGTTATGCCCCAAAAGGAGAGGTTGTATTCTTTGGCAGCATGTGGAAAAACAAAACAGTTCCTCGGAAATGAATTCAGCATTGAACAGATTCAACAGATGTCGCCGCAAGACATTATAAAGTATCACAACAGGTATGAAGCGCAGTTGGGGTCAAGAATGGTAAAAAGTGTCGGGCAAACGGTTCTTAGTTTGTACACTAAACTAGTTAGTAAATTTGCTCCCATTGATTCTGAACAAGACTTTATGTATGATTTAACGCAGGATCCAGTTTTAACAAAGTCATTAGAGTCTCTAGGATGTGATCTATACTACAGATTTGGAACATTGTTATCGCCACTAATCATGGGATTAATTACTTTTAATCATTATAGATTTAATTTCCCTTCAAAATGACCGAGCCAGAAAATCCGCAGAATCAGAAAACACTGAATCAGGTGGAGAAAGTAACCAAGCCAGAAAATCAGCAGAATCAGAAAACATTGAATCAGGTGAAAGTGGTCACTAAAACACCTCATCCTGGACGCATTGCGGCAGGAAAAAAATTAGCTGAGTGGAACAAACAAAAAAAATTACAGTTACAATCACAGAATATAACTCATCATGAAAACATAACCCCGCCAACGCCAGAACAAGTTGATTCAATGCCAGCTATAAAAACTCCATATGATTCAAGACCTACAGCGCCAAAGTCTTCATGGAATATTGAACTTAAAACTGTTGCCATTTTTGGCGCCCTTGCTGCTGCTGGGGGCGGTTATTACGGTTATAAAATATATAAACAATGGCAACAAAAACCAAAGCAGTCTGAGCAATCTCCACCACTAAATACAGAAGTTGAACATAAAAGTAGGCCAGAACCACCAACAACAAAAGATCATTTTGATCCATTTCAAAATTAATGGAATAATATTTTAAGAACTTAATTTTAAATTTTTTTGATAAAAATAGATCATGGCGTATTATAAAATGATGGAGTCAATAAATAAAGACATGGAGTCTATAAAAGACATTTCCATAGACCAGAATTGTAATCAATGCGGTTGCTTAGGATGTAAGAACTTCATTAAAATCTATGCTAACCGATCTTGCGCAGAGAACGCTGAGCAAGATATTCTCAGCGATGACGCGTTTTTTGAGGCGTGTGTGTACTATATTAGACATTTACTATTTAAGATAAAAACATAGATTGTATTTTTTTTTATAATTATAAGATAACTTGAATAAGAACTTGGTTGTACTTAGAGGATGACTTAGTTATGATCTTGAGGTGACTTGAGTAAGAACTTGAGGATGACTTAAATAAGAACTTGGTTGTACTTAGAGGATGACTTAGTTATGATCTTAGGTTGACTTGAGTAAGAACGTGTGGATGACTTGAGGATGACTTGAGGATGACTTGAGGACAACTTGAGGATGACTTAAGGACAACTTGAGTAAGAACTTAAAAGTAACTTGGGGTAACTTAAGTTATAAACTTAGAAGGAACTTGAGTGTGTGCATGCGTGGGGTGGGGGGGTGGGGTGGGCGGGTGGAGTGGGGTGGGGGTGTGCATGCGTGGGGTAGGACAAAACACACACACACAAACAAACAACAAACACAAACAAACACAAACAAACAACAAACAAACACAAACAAACAACAAACAAACACAAACAAACAAACAATAGATAGGACAGTGCTTGTGGGAAAGTGAAGGGGAAATGTCACTAGACCACACTGCGCCGACCACGTCAGCGGTAGGCCTGCTGTGGTCTTACAGTCGCACGTTAGAGAGGGCTTTGTAGGTCAATCAGGCGAAGCCGCCTGATTGGCCTAGTTTTGCAAAACCGTTACTATTTTTAAGCCCACGTCATGTGTTTGTGGCGTTCACTGAGAGCCTTGCAGAGCAGTTGTCGGAGGGCAGTTAGCGAACAGTGCTACGCCCACTATAATTAGCCAGTAACAACACCAGCCCTGTCTGGGCCCAGCCCGAGTCGTGTTCCGCGTCGTCTGCTTTGCCGTTGTGTCACAAACACCACAAGGTGGAGAAGTTTTCTGAACTACTAGGTAGTACACCGGTCACTGAACATTTGGAGCTTTTTGAATAGAATCATTTCTTCAAAAGTTAAAAGCTTTTCAAAGTTAACAACATCTCTTTCAAATATATCGGCTAAATCTCTGTCTTGAATTAACAAGCTTTCAAGGTGCTTGTGTAGTTCATCAATAGTAGGTTCTCGTTTTTTTCTTTCTCCTCACCTTCCAAAAAAGCAATACTTCTCTTTAGCTTAGGAAGTAAAGAACTGCTGATTTTCTTTTGTTTAGATACTCCGTCATACACTTGTAATAAAACATATGTTCATATATGGCAAAAGCTGTTCCTCTGTAAACACAAACACGACCGCCTGCATTGAACACCGTGGCTAAACTGAGAGGCGTTGGTTGGAAATCGTCATGTCCGGTCACGTGGTAAGTGATCGGGTGTCAACCTAATGACGGGTCTCTGCAGTAATCTAATAGTGCGGAGTCCTTAGGTAGGCCAACAATTAGCAATTAAAGGCTTACCTGCACTGGCGTTTGTGTATGGGGCGTGTTCAGCAACTGCTGCTTTTCCTCTACGTTGCTCTATGGGGTGCGTTCAGCCACTGCTGCTTTCCCCTACGTTAAGTTTAGTAAATTAGTATTATTTTTTTTGGTTATTGAAGTCTTACTTGCCAGAGAACTAATAAATATTCATTCTGGCGTCACCCGGTCGAAACTGGTTGAGACCGGGTGAGCCAGAACGAATATTTATTAGTTCTCTCAGTGACATGACCAGGGTTCGACCCGTGGTCGTGTGCACTGAACTCCAGTTCACTCAGTTGCAACACCACCACTGACGAAGACAGACGGAGGTCTGTCGAAAGCTCCAAGTAAGTGCTTATTCCCCAGCTGAATGAGCTGTCTAAATCTGGTAGTCGTTATGTCTACCCCTCAGCAGTTAAAACTTCCACGTGTCGTATGCGATTTCGACCGGACGGTCATCAAGATTTTTCGTGAACTGGAAGAAGCGCAACGAGCCTTAGCGAGATTCCGAAACCATCTACATTTCACGCTACACTGTAAACATCACGGTGTCGTACCAACTGGCTTAAAGATCAAGTCATCAGTCAAAGGGAGAACTGCAAACAACATAACATCCTATTCCATACGGAACGGGCCCTGATGAATGAGCACGTAAAGCAGATTAATCTGAGGGTCGAGGGATTAGAACAACATATCCATCTTTTTTCGAACAGGTTGAGTGCAAACGTTCTGACTGAGATACTAGCGGAAGGGAAGGACTGGCTCTAGTCAACTCTAAACTTGGAGTAGAACAAAGTGCACATGCGCCAGAGAAAGAAGTTTGAGAAACTAATGGCAAGATCGAAACGTGACAAGAACGATCACATTCCAATTGTACCTGTGACTGAAGAAGGGACGCGCAGGGTGAAGAAGAGATGGGTTGTGAATCTATTGGAACATGAACCTTCTGACTCTGAACAGCGAGTGCTGGAAAAGGGACTCAATTTTGCTGTGACCCTGGACAAACTCCCCATCGTGGACTACATCATGTGTATCGAAACCACCTGCAGACAGATAGGCCCGCATACAGAAGAGGCGTCCCATCCGAGGTCGGAATGTGTCAACATCCTGAAGCAATCACATCCACCGAAACCCAACATTTCTGTTGAGGAGAGGTGTGCGTTGGCCCAAATTAGGAAAGACGACACGATTTTGATACTCCCGGCCGACAAGGGTCGGTCCACTGTCATCATCCCCAAGTCCATGTACCATGACAAAGCCAGCCAACTCTTGGATGACAGAAAAACCTACCTGCCTCTCAAGAAAGACCCCACCAACAGGTATGCCACCGAGCTCAAGGATCTGCTCAAACGTCTCAAAGAGGTGGGTGGACTTTCCCTTGACCTTTACAGAAAACTGTACCCATCAACCACCGATGTCCCCAAGTTCTATGCCTTCCTAAGGTGCACAAGAAAGACGTCCCTCTACATCCTATAGTTGCTTCCAGAGGTTCCCTCATGTATGAGGCGATGAGATTTGAGGTAGATATCCTGTCTCCTTTGGTTGGCACGACAGAACACCACATCACCAACAGTGCGACTTGGTTCAGAAACTGACAGACTACACCCTTTCTCCTGACGAGTGTCTGGTATCATAATGATGTTTCGGCATTGTTCACCAGCGTCCCCATCGCAGAAAGCATCCACATCATCAAAGCAAGACTCCAGGCTGACGACACTCTGCCCCAGCGTGCTACGCTTTCCATGGACAGCATCTGTGAGCTCCTGGCTTGCTGTCTCAACGCCACCTACTTCACGTTCCAAGGTAACTTCTACCAGCGGACTGCAGGAGTGGCCATGGGCTCTCCAGTCAGCCCCATTGTAGCCAACCTCTTCATGGAGGACTTCGAGGAGAAGGCCCTGGCATCTTACCATTCTCCACCATGCTATTGGGGCCGCTACGTGGACGACACCATGACATCCTCAAGCGGGAGCTGGTGGAAGACTTCACTTACCATCTGAACAGTCAACACCCTGCTATCAAATTCTCTCATGAGGTGGAGGAGAACAACTCGATTGCCATGCTAGACACACTCATCACACCGACAGAGGACAGCCTGTCCTTCAGTGTGTACCACAGAACTACCCACACCGACCAGTACCTGCAGCTTGAAAGCCACCAGCCACTGGAACACAAACTGGGAGTGATACACACCCTCAGCCATCGGGCCAACACCATCTGCTCTACTCAGGATGGCAACAACCAGAAAATGGAACACCTCCAACTGGTTCTCAGCGTCTCCGTACATCTCAAACCTATCAACACCATCCGCAGCCAGCTGGTCACCCCAAGGACAAAACTGACATACTGGACAAGTTTGGAGTGATCTACCCAATAGACTGTCATGACTGTGAAGAGAACTATGTCAGGGAAACTGAGAGAAACCTTCGAAAACGCTTGACAGAACACAAAAGGGAATCATCACCAGTAGGCGCCCACCTACACGCCCAGCAACATCAGTTCGAATATGACAACATCAGCGTGCTCGACCGTGACAATAGATGGTTTCAGCGTGGGGTGAAGGAGGCTATCCATATTGCCGCCAACAACCCAACACTCAACCGCGACCAGGGCAGACACACCTTGCCATCGGTGTAAAACACCCTCATTGTTCAGCCACATGACCAGGGTTCGACCCGTGGTCGTGTGCACTGAACTCCAGTTCACTCAGTTGCAACACAACCACTGATGAAGGTGGATGGGGGTCTGTCGAAAGCTCCAAGTAAGTGTTTGTTGCCCAGCTGAGTGGCCTGTCTAAATCTGGTAGTCGTTACGAAAACCTGTGACAGTGGGTTGCAAGTAGTGTTGAGTGACAGTGGATTACAAGTAGTATTGTGTGACAGTGGATTACAAGTAGTGTTGTGTGACAATGGATTATAAGTAGTGTTGTGTGACAGTGGATTATAAGTAGTATTGTGTGACAGTGGATTATAAGTAGTATTGTGTGACAGTGGATTATAAGTAGTGTTGTGTGACAATGGATTATAAGTAGTGTTGTGTGACAGTGGATTATAAATAGTGTTGTGTGACAGTGGATTATAAATAGTGTTGTGTGACAGTGGATTATAAATAGTGTTGTGTGACAGTGGATTATAAATAGTTTTGTGTGACAGTGGATTATAAG